>CM065591.1:7261465-7482964 GCA_033119425.1 Bufotes viridis | reverse complement strand
CCACCTGGTGATCAGTTACTTACATAGTATGGCTCCAATTGGTGTTTATTTACATGCATAGTAGGGCTCCACCTGGTTTTCTATTACTTACATAGTATGGCTCCACCTGGTGTTCAATTACTTACATAGTATGGCTCACCTGGTGTTTAGTTACTTACATAGTATGGCGCCCCCTGGTGTTCAGTTACTTACATAGTATGGCTCCACCTGGTTTTCAGTTACTTACATAGTATGGCTCCACCTGGTGTTCAGTTACTTATATAGTATGGCTCCACCTGTTGTTCAGTTACTTACATAGTATGGCTCCACCTGGTGTTCAGTTACTTACATAGTATGGCTCCACCTGGTGTTCAGTTACTTACCTAGTATGGCGCCACCTGGTGTTCAGATACTTACATAGTATGGCTCCACCTGGTGTTCAGTTACTTACATAGTATGGCTCCACCTGGTGATCAGTTACTTACATAGTATGGCCCCATCTGGTGTTCAGTTATTTACATAGTATGGCTCCACCTGGTTTTCAGTTACTTACATAGTATGGCCCAATCTGGTGTTCAGTTACTTACATGGTATGACTCCACCTTGTGCTCAGTTACTTACATAGTATGTCTCCACCTGGTGTTCAGTTACTTACATAGTATGGCTCCACCTGGTGTTCAGTTACTTACATAGTATGGCTCCACCTGGTGTTCAGTTACTTACATAGTATGGCTCCACCTGGTGTTCAGTTACTTACATAGTATGGCGCCACCTGGTGTTCAGTTACTTACATAGTATGGCTCCACCTGGTGTTCAGTTACTTACATAGTATGGCTCCACCTGGTGTTCAGTTACTTACATAATATGGCTTCACCTTGTGTTCAGTTACTTACATAGTATGGCTCCACCTGGTTTTCAGTTACTTACATAGTATGGCGCCACCTGCTGTTCAGTTACTTACATAGTATGGCTCCACCTTGTGTTCAGTTACGTACATAGTATGGCTCCACCTATTCAGTTACTTACATATTATGGCTCCACCTGGTGTTCAGTTACTTACATAGTATGGCGCCACCTGCTATTCAGATACTTACATAGTATGGCTCCACCTGGTGTTTAGTTACTTACATAGTATGGCTCCACCTGGTGATCAGTTACTTACATAGTATGGCTCCAATTGGTGATTATTTACATGCATAGTAGGGCTCCACCAGGTTTTCTGTTACTTACATAGTATGGCTCCACCTGGTGTTCAATTACTTACATAGTATGGCTCACCTGGTGTTCAGTTACTTACATAGTATGGCGCCCCTGGTGTTCAGTTACTTACATAGTATGGCGCCACCTGGTGTTCAGTTACTTACATAGTATGGCTCCACCTGGTTTTCAGTTACTTACATAGTATGGCTCCACCTTGTGTTCAGTTACTTACATAGTATGGCCCCATCTGGTGTTCAGTTACTTACATAGTATGGCCACATCTGGTGTTCAGTTACATAGTATGGCTCAACCTGGTGTTCAGTTACTTACATAGTATGGCCCCATTTGGTGTTCAGTTACTTACATAGTATGGCTCCACCTGGTGCTCAGTTACTTACATAGTATGGCGCCACCTGGTGTTCAGTTACTTACATAGTATGGCTCCACCTTGTGTTCAGTTACATACATAGTATGGATCCACCTGGTAATTAGTTACCTGCATAGTATGGCTCCACCTGGTGGTCAGTTACTTATATAGTATGGCTCCACCTGGTGTTCAGTTACTTACATAGTATGGCTCCACCTGGTGTTCAGTTACTTACATAGTATGGCTCCACCTGGTGTTCAGTTACTTACATAGTATGGCTCCACCTGGTGTTCAGTTACTTACATAGTATGGCTCCACTGGTGTTCAGTTACTTACATTGTATGGCTCCACCTGGTGATCAGTTACTTACATAGTATGGCTCCACCTGGTGTTCAGTTACTTACATAGTATGGCTCCACCTGGTGTTCATTTACTTACATAATATGGCCCCACCTGGTGTTCAGTTACTTACATGGTATGGCTACACCTTGTGTTCAGTTACTTACATAGTATGGCTCCACCTGGTGTTCAGTTACTTACATAGTATGGCTCAACCTTGTCTTCAGTTACGTACATAGTATGGCTCCACCTGGTGTTCAGTTACTTACATAGTACGGCTCCACCTGGTGTTTAGTTACTTACATAGTATGGCTCCACCTGGTGATCAGTTACTTACATAGTTTGGCCCCATCTGGTGTTCAGTTTCTTACATGGTATGGCTACACCTTGTGTTCAGTTACTTCCATGGTATGGCTCCACCTGTTGTTCAGTTACTTACATAGTATGGCTCCACCTGGTGTTCAGTTACTTACATAGTATGGCTCCACCTGGTGTTCAGTTACTTACATAGTATGGCTCCACCTGGTGTTCAGTTACTTACATAGTATGGCTCCACCTGGTGTTCAGTTACTTACATAGTATGGCGCCACCTGCTGTTCAGATTCTTACATAGTATGGCTCCACCTTGTGTTCAGTTACGTACATAGTATGGCTCCACCTGCTGTTCAGTTACTTACATAGTATGGCTCCACCTTGTGTTCAGTTACGTACATAGTATGGCTCCAATTGGTGTTTATTTACATGCATAGTTGGGCTCCACCTGGTTTTCTGTTACTTACATAGTATAGCTCCACCTGGTGTTCAGTTACTTACATAGTATGGCTCACCTGGTGTTCAGTTACTTACATAGTATGGCGCCCCCTGGTTTTCAGTTACTTACATAGTATGGCTCCACCTGGTTTTCAGTTACTTACATAGTATGGCTCCACCTGGTTTTCATTTACTTACATAGTATGGCTCCACCTGGTTTTCAGTTACTTACATAGTATGGCTCCACCTTGTGTTCAGTTACTTACATAGTATGGCCCCATCTGGTGTCCAGTTACTTACATAGTATGGCCACATCTGGTGTTCAGTTACTTACATAGTATGGCTCAACCTGGTGTTCAGTTACTTACATAGTATGGCTCCACCTTGTGTTCAGTTACTTACATGGTATGGCTCCACCTTGTGTTCAGTTACTTACATAGTATGTCTCCACCTGGTGTTCAGTTACTTACATAGTATGGCTCCACCTGGTGTTCAGTTACTTACATAGTATGGCGCCACCTGGTGTTCAGTTACTTACATAGTATGGCTCCACCTGGTGTTCAGTTACTTACATAGTATGGCTCCCCCTGGTGTTCAGTTACGTACATAGTATGGCTCCACCTGGTGTTCAGTTACTTACATAGTATGGCCTCCCCTGGTGTTCAGTTACTTACATTGTATGGCTCCACCTGGTGATCAGTTACTTACATAGTATGGCTCCACCTGGTGTTCAGTTACTTACATAGTATGGCTTCACCTGGTGTTCATTTACTTACATAATATGGCCCCACCTGGTGTTCAGTTACTTACATAGTATGGCTCCACCTGGTGTTCAGTGACTTACATAGTATGGCTCCACCTGGTGTTCAGTTACTTACATAGTATGGCTCCACCTTGTGTTCAGTTACTTACATAGTATGGCTCCACCTGCTGTTCAGTTACTTACATAGTATGGCTCCACCTGGTGTTCATTTACGTATTTAGTATGGCCCCATCTGGTGTTCAGTTACTTACATAGTATGGCCCCATCTGGTGTTCAGTTATTTACATAGTATGGCTCCACCTGGTGTTCAGTTACTTACATAATATGGCTCCACCTGGTGTTTAGTTACTTACATAGTATGGCTCCACCTGGTGATCAGTTACTTTCATAGTATGGCTCCAATTGGTGTTTATTTACATGCATAGTAGGGCTCCACCTGGTTTTCTATTACTTACATAGTATGGCTCCACCTGGTGTTCAATTACTTACATAGTATGGCTCACCTGGTGTTTAGTTACTTACATAGTATGGCGCCCCCTGGTGTTCAGTTACTTACATAGTATGGCGCCACCTAGTGATCAGTTACTTACATAGTATGGCTCCACCTGGTTTTCATTTACTTACATAGTATGGCTCCACCTGGTTTTCAGTTACTTACATAGTATGGCTCCACCTTGTGTTCAGTTACTTACATAGTATGGCCCCATCTGGTGTCCAGTTACTTACATAGTATGGCTCCACCTGGTGTTCAGTTACTTACATAGTATGGCTCCACCTGGTGTTCAGTTACTTACATAGTATGGCCCCATCTGGTGTTAAGTTACTTACATGGTATGGCTCCACCTTGTGTTCAGTTACTTACATAGTATGTCTCCACCTGGTGTTCAGTTACTTACATAGTATGGCTCCACCTGGTGTTCAGTTACTTACATAGTATGGCTCCACCTGGTGTTCATTTACTTACATAGTATGTCTCCACCCGGTGTTCAGTTACGTACATAGTATGGCGCCACCTGGTGTTAAGTTAGTTACATAGTATGGTTCCACCTGGTGTTCAGTTACTTACATAGTATGGCTCCACCTTGTGTTCAGTTACTTACATAGTATGGCTCCACCTTGTGTTCAGTTACTTACATAGTATGGCTCCACCTGGTGTTCAGTTACTTACATAGTATGGCTCCACCTGGTGTTCAGTTACTTACCTAGTATGGCGCCACCTTATGTTCAGTTACGTACATAGTATGGCTCCACCTGGTGTTCAGTTACTTACATAGTATGGCTCCACCTGGTGTTCAGTTACTTACCTAGTATGGCGCCACCTGCTGTTCAGATACTTACATAGTATGGCTCCACCTGGTGTTTAGTTACATACATAGTATGGCTCCACCTGGTGATCAGTTACTTACATATTATGGCTCCAATTGGTGTTTATTTACATGCATAGTAGGGCTCCACCTGGTTTTCTGTTACTTACATAGTATAGCTCCACCTGGTGTTCAGTTACTTACATAGTATGGCTCACCTGGTGTTCAGTTACTTACATAGTATGGTGCCCCCTGGTGTTCAGTTACTTACATAGTATGGCGCCACCTAGTGATCAGTTACTTACATAGTATGGCTCCACCTGGTTTTCATTTACTTACATAGTATGGCTCCACCTGGTTTTCAGTTACTTACATAGTATGGCTCCACCTTGTGTTCAGTTACTTACATAGTATGGCCCCATCTGGTGTCCAGTTACTTACATAGTATGGCTCCACCTGGTGTTCAGTTACTTACATAGTATGGCTCAACCTGGTGTTCATTTACTTACATAATATGTCTCCACCCGGTGTTCAGTTACGTACATAGTATGGCGCCACCTGGTGTTAAGTTAGTTACATAGTATGGTTCCACCTGGTGTTCAGTTACTTACATAGTATGGCTCCACCTTGTGTTCAGTTACTTACATAGTATGGCTCCACCTTGTGTTCAGTTACTTACATAGTATGGCTCCACCTGGTGTTCAGTTACTTACCTAGTATGGCGACAGCTGCTGTTCAGTTACTTACATAGTATGGCTCAACCTTGTCTTCAGTTATGTACATAGTATGGCTCCACCTGGTGTTCAGTTACTTACATAGTACGGCTCCACCTGGTGTTTAGTTACTTACATAGTATGGCTCCACCTGGTGATCAGTTACTTACATAGTTTGGCCCCATCTGGTGTTCAGTTTCTTACATGGTATGGCTACACCTTGTGTTCAGTTACTTCCATGGTATGGCCCCATCTGGTGTTCAGTTACTTACATGGTATGGCTCTACCTGGTGTTCAGTTATTTACATAGTATGGCTCCACCTGGTGTTCAGTTACTTACATAGTATGGCTCCACCTGGTGTTCAGTTACTTACATAGTATGGCCCCATCTGGTGTTCATTTACTTGCATAGTATGGCTCCACCTGGTGTTCAGTTACTTACATAGTATGGCTCCAACTGGTGTTCAGTTACTTACATAGTATGGCTCCACCTTGTGTTCAGTTACTTACATAGTATGGCTCCACCTGGTGTTCAGTTACTTACATATTATGGCTCCACCTGGTTTTCATTTACTTACATAGTATGGCTCCACCTGGTGTTCAGTTACTTCCATAGTATGGCTCCACCTGGTGTTCAGTTACTTACATAGTATGGCGCCACCTGGTGTTCAGTTACTTACATAGTATGGCCCCATCTGGTGTTCAGTTACTTACATGGTATGGCTACACCTTGTGTTCAGTTACTTACATAGTATGGCTCCACCTGGTGTTCAATTACTTACCTAGTATGGCGCCACCTGCTGTTCAGTTACTTACATAATATGGCTCCACCTTATGTTCAGTTACGTACATAGTATGGCTCCACCTGGTGTTCAGTTACTTACATAGTATGGCTCCACCTGGTGTTCAGTTACTTACCTAGTATGGCGCCACCTGCTGTTCAGATACTTACATAGTATGGCTCCTCCTGGTGTTTAGTTACATACATAGTATGGCTCCATCTGGTGATCAGTTACTTACATAGTATGGCTCCAATTGGTGTTTATTTACATGCATAGTAGGGCTCCACCTGGTTTTCTGTTACTTACATAGTATGGCTCCACCTGGTGTTCAGTTTCTTACATAGTATGGCTCACCTGGTGTTCATTTACTTACATAGTATGGCTCCACCTTGTGTTCAGTTACTTACATAGTATGGCGCCACCTAGTGATCAGTTACTTACATAGTATGGCTCCACCTGGTTTTCAGTTACTTACATAGTATGGCTCCACCTGGTTTTCAGTTACTTACATAGTATGGCTCCACCTTGTGTTCAGTTACTTACATAGTATGGCCCCATCTGGTGTCCAGTTACTTACATAGTATGGCCACATCTGGTGTTCAGTTACTTACATAGTATGGCTCAACCTGGTGTTCAGTTACTTACATAGTATGGCCCCATCTGGTGTTAAGTTACTTACATGGTATGGCTCCACCTTGTGTTCAGTTACTTACATAGTATGTCTCCACCTGGTGTTCAGTTACTTAGATAGTATGGCTCCACCTGGTGTTCAGTTACTTACATAGTATGGCTCCACCTGGTGTTCATTTACTTACATAGTATGTCTCCACCCGGTGTTCAGTTACGTACATAGTATGGCGCCACCTGGTGTTCAGTTAGTTACATAGTATGGTTCCACCTGGTGTTCAGTTACTTACATAGTATGGCTCCACCTTGTGTTCAGTTACTTACATAGTATGGCTCCACCTGGTGTTCAGTTACTTACATAGTATGGCTCCACCTGGTGTTCAGTTACTTACCTAGTATGGCGCCACCTGCTGTTCAGTTACTTACATAGTATGGCTCCACCTTATGTTCAGTTACGTACATAGTATGGCTCCACCTGGTGTTCAGTTACTTACATAGTATAGCTCCACCTGGTGTTCAGTTATTTACCTAGTATGGCGCCACCTGCTGTTCAGATAGTTACATAGTATGGCTCCACCTTATGTTCAGTTACGTACATAGTATGGCTCCACCTGGTGATCAGTTACTTACATAGTATGGCTCCAATTGGTGTTTATTTACATGCATAGTAGGGCTCCACCTGGTTTTCTGTTACTTACATAGTATGGCTCCACCTGGTGTTCAGTTACTTACATAGTATGGCTCACCTGGTGTTCAGTTACTTACATAGTATGGCGCCCCCTGGTGTTCAGTTACTTACATAGTATGGCGCCACCTAGTGATCAGTTACTTACATAGTATGGCTCCACCTGGTTTTCATTTACTTACATAGTATGGCTCCACCTGGTTTTCAGTTACTTAAATAGTATGGCTCCACCTTGTGTTCAGTTACTTACATAGTATGGCCCCATCTGGTGTCCAGTTACTTACATAGTATGGCCCCATCTGGTGTTCAGTTACTTACATAGTATGGCTCCACCTGGTGCTCAGTTACTTACATAGTATGGCGCCACCTGGTGTTCAGTTACTTACATAGTATGGCGCCACCTGGTGTTCAGTTACTTACATAGTATGGCTCCACCTGGTGTTCAGTTACTTACATAGTATGTCTCCACCTGGTGTTCAGTTACTTACATAGTATGGCTCCACCTGGTGTTCAGTTACTTATATAGTATGGCTCCACCTGGTGTTCAGTTACTTACATAGTATGGCTCCACCTGGTGATCAGTTACTTACATAGTATGGCCTCCCCTGATGTTCAGTTACTTACATAGTATGGCGCCACCTGGTGTTCAGTTACTTACCTAGTATGGCTCCACCTTGTGTTCAGTTACATACATAGTATGGCTCCACCTGGTGTTCAGTTACTTACCTAGTATGGCGCGACCTGCTGTTAAGTTACTTACATAGTATGGTTCCACCTTGTGTTCAGTTACGTACATAGTATGGCTCCACCTGTTGTTCAGTTACTTACATAGTATGGCTCCACCTGGTGTTCAGTTACTTACCTAGTATGGCGCCACCTGCTGTTCAGATACTTACATAGTATGGCTCCACCTGGTGTTTAGTTACTTACATAGTATGGCTCCACCTGGTGATCAGTTACTTACATAGTATGGCTCCAATTGGTGTTTATTTACATGCATAGTAGGGCTCCACCTGGTTTTCTATTACTTACATAGTATGGCTCCACCTGGTGTTCAATTACTTACATAGTATGGCTCACCTGGTGTTTAGTTACTTACATAGTATGGCGCCCCCTGGTGTTCAGTTACTTACATAGTATGGCGCCACCTAGTGTTTAGTTACTTACATAGTATGGCTCCACCTGGTTTTCATTTACTTACATAGTATGGCTCCACCTGGTTTTCAGTTACTTACATAGTATGGCTCCACCTTGTGTTCAGTTACTTACATAGTATGGCCCCATCTGGTGTTCAGTTACTTACATAGTATGGCTCCACCTGGTGTTCAGTTACTTACATAGTATGGCTCCACCTGGTGTTCATTTACTTACATAGTATGGCTCCACCTGGTGTTCATTTACGTACATAGTATGGCCCCATCTGGTGTTCAGTTACTTACATAGTATGGCCCCATCTGGTGTTCAGTTATTTACATAGTATGGCTCCACCTGGTGTTCAGTTACTTACATAGTATGGCCCAATCTGGTGTTCAGTTACTTACATAGTATGGCGCCACCTAGTGTTTAGTTACTTACATAGTATGTCTCCACCTGGTGTTCAGTTACTTACATAGTATGGCTCCACCTGGTGTTCAGTTACTTACATAGTATGGCTCCACCTGGTGTTCAGTTACTTACATAGTATGGCGCCACCTGGTGTTCATTTACTTACATAGTATGGCTCCACCTGGTGTTCAGTTACTAAAATAGTATGGCGCCACCTGGTGTTCAGTTACTTACATAGTATGGCTCCACCTGGTGTTCAGTTAATTACATAGTATGGCTCCACCTTGTGTTCAGTTACTTACATAGTATGGCTCCACCTGGTGTTCAGTTACATACCTAGTATGGCGCCACCTGCTGTTCAGTTACTTATATAGTATGGCTCCACCTTGTGTTCAGTTACATACATAGTATGGCTCCACCTATTCAGTTACTTACATAGTATGGCTCCACCTGGTGTTCAGTTACTTACATAGTATGGCGCCACCTGCTATTCAGATACTTACATAGTATGGCTCCACCTGGTGTTTAGTTACTTACATAGTATGGCTCCACCTGGTGATCAGTTACTTACATAGTATGGCTCCAATTGGTGATTATTTACATGCATAGTAGGGCTCCACCAGGTTTTCTGTTACTTACATAGTATGGCTCCACCTGGTGTTCAATTACTTACATAGTATGGCTCACCTGGTGTTCAGTTACTTACATAGTATGGCGCCCCCTGGTGTTCAGTTACTTACATAGTATGGCTCCACCTGGTTTTCATTTACTTACATAGTATGGCTCCACCTGGTTTTCAGTTACTTACATAGTATGGCTCCACCTTGTGTTCAGTTACTTACATAGTATGGCCCCATCTGGTGTTCAGTTACTTACATAGTATGGCCACATCTGGTGTTCAGTTACATAGTATGGCTCAACCTGGTGTTCAGTTACTTACATAGTATGGCCCCATTTGGTGTTCAGTTACTTACATGGTATGGCTCCACCTTGTGTTCAGGTACTTACATAGTATGTCTCCACCTGGTGTTCAGTTACTTACATAGTATGGCTCCACCTGGTGTTCAGTTACTTACATAGTATGGCTCCACCTGGTGTTCATTTACTTACATAGTATGGCTCCACCCGGTGTTCAGTTACGTACATAGTATGGCACCACCTGGTGTTCAGTTAGTTACATAGTATGGCTCCATCTGGTGTTCAGTTGCTTACATAGTATTTTCCACCTTGTGTTCAGTTACTTACATAGTATGGCTCCACCTTGTGTTCAGTTACTTACATAGTATGGCTCCCCCTGGTGTTCAGTTACTTACATAGTATGGCTCCACCTGGTTTTCAGTTACTTACATAGTATGGCTCCACCTGGTGTTTAGTTACTTACATAGTATGGCTCCACCTGGTGTTCAGTTACTTACCTAGTATGGCGCCAGCTGCTGTTCAGTTACTTACATAGTATGGCTCCACCTTGTGTTCAGTTACGTACATAGTATGGCTCCACCTGGTGTTCAGTTACTTACATAGTATGGCTCCACCTGGTGTTCAGTTACTTACATAGTATGGCTCTACCAGGTGTGCATTTACTTACATAGTATGGCTCCACCTGGTGTTTAGTTACTTACATAGTATGGCTCCACCTGGTGATCAGTTACTTACATAGTATGGCCCCATCTGGTGTTCAGTTACTTACATGGTATGGCTACACCTTGTATTCAGTTACTTACATGGTATGGCTCCACCTGTTGTTCAGTTACTTACATAGTATGGCTCTACCTGGTGTTCAGTTTCTTACATAGTATGGCTCCACCTGGTGTTCAGTTACTTACATAGTATGGCTCCACCTGGTGTTCAGTTACTTACATAGTATGGCTCCACCTGGTGTTCAGTTACTTACCTAGTATGGCGCCACCTGCTGTTCAGATAATTACATAGTATGGCTCCACCTTGTGTTCAGTTACGTACATAGTATGGCTCCACCTGGTGTTTAGTTACTTACATAGTATGGCTCCACCTGGTGATCAGTTACTTACATAGTATGGCTCCAATTGGTGTTTATTTACATGCATAGTAGGGCTCTACCTGGTTTTCTGTTACTTACATAGTATGGCTCCACCTGGTGTTCAATTACATACATAGTATGGCTCACCTGGTGTTCAGTTACTTACATAGTATGGCGCCCCCTGGTGTTCAGTTACTTACATAGTATGGCGCCACCTAGTGTTCAGTTACTTACTTAGTATGGCTCCACCTGGTTTTCATTTACTTACATAGTATGGCTCCACCTGGTTTTCAGTTACTTACATAGTATGGCTCCACCTTGTGTTCAGTTACTTATATAGTATGGCCCCATCTGGTGTTCAGTTACTTACATAGTATGGCCACATCTGGTGTTCAGTTACTTACATAGTATGGCTCAACCTGTTGTTCAGTTACTTACATAGTATGGCCCCATCTGGTGTTCAGTTACTTACATGGTATGGCTCCACCTTGTGTTCAGTTACTTACATAGTATGGCTCCACCTGGTGTTCAGTAACTTACATAGTATGGCTCCACCTTGTGTTCAGTTACTTACATAGTATGGCTCCACCTTGTGTTCAGTTACTTACATAGTATGGCTCCACCTGGTGTTCAGTTACTTACCTAGTATGGCGCCAGCTGCTGTTTAGTTACTTACATAGTATGGCTCCACCTTGTGTTCAGTTACGTACATAGTATGGCTCCACCTGGTGTTCAGTTACTTACATAGTATGGCTCCACCTGGTGTTCAGTTACTTACATAGTATGGCTTCACCTGGTGTTCAGTTACTTACATAGTATGGCTCCACCAGGTGTGCATTTCCTTACATAGTATGGCTCCACCTGGTGTTTAGTTACTTACATAGTATGGCTCCACCTGGTGTTCAGTTACTTACATAGTATGGCTCCACCAGGTGTGCATTTCCTTACATAGTATGGCTCCACCTGGTGTTTAGTTACTTACATAGTGTGGCTCCACCTGGTGTTCAGTTACTTACATAGTATGGTGCCCCCTGGTGTTCATTTACTTACATAGTATGGCGCCACCTAGTGTTCAGTTACTTACATAATATGGCTCCACCTGGTTTTCATTTACTTACATAGTATGGCTCCACCTGGTGTTCAGTTACTTACATAGTATGGCTCCCCCTGGTGTTCAGTTACTTACATAGTATGGCACCCTCTGGTGTTCAGTTACTTACATAGTATGGCTCGACCTGGTGATCAGTTACTTACATAGTATGGCTCCACCTGGTGTTCAGTTACTTCCATAGTATGGCTCCCCCTGGTGTTCAGTTACTTATATAGTATGGCTCCACCTGGTGTTCAGTTACTTACATAGTATGGCCCCATCTGGTGTTCAGTTACTTACATAGTATGGCACCCCCTTGGTGCTGTTTACTAATTATACACTATATGGCAGTGTTATGTGGGTGCTGTATACACTATATGGCAGTGTTATGTGGTGCTGTATACTATTTATACACTATAAGGCAGTGTTATGTGGGTGCTGTATACACTATATGTCAGTGTTATGTGGCTGCTGTATACACTATATGTCAGTGTTATGTGGCTGCTGTATACACTATATGTCAGTGTTATGTGGGTGCTGTATACACTATATGTCAGTGTTATGTGGCTGCTGTATACACGATATGGCTGTGTTATGTGGGTGCGGTATACACTATATGGCAGTGTTATGTGGGTGCTGTATACACTATATGGCAGTGTTATATTGGTGCTGTATACACTATATGGCAGTGTTATTTGGGTGCTGTATACTATTTATACACTATATGACATTGTTATTTGGGTGCTGTATACACTATATGGCAGTGTTATGTGGGTGCTGTATACTATTTATACACTATATGGCAGTGTTATGTGGGTGCTGTATACACTATATGGCAGTGTTATGTGGGTGCTGTATACTATTTATACACTATATGGCAGTGTTATGTGGGTAATGTATACTATTTATACACTATATGGCAGTGTTATGTGGGCGCTGTATACTATTTATACTCTATATGGCAGTATTATGTGGGCGCTGTATACACTATATGGCAGTGTTATGTGGGTGCTGTATACACTATATGGCAGTGTTATGTGGGTGCTGTATACATTATATGGCAGTGTTCTGTGGGTGCTGTATTCTATTTATACACTATATGGCAGTGTTATGTGGGCGCTGTATACACTATATGGCACTGTTCTGTGGGTGCTGTATACTATTTATACACTATATGGCAGTATAGAGGACACATTCCCAACCAGGATGAGTTTTGGATCTGTATGGCCTTCAGTTTGGACACATCAGCGGGCGTGTCCTGGTGGAAGTATGGCCTTAAAGATGAGAGATGGTGAAGGCCAGAACACCCGCAGCGGGGGAGGGGATGCCATCTCTAGGGCGTTCAATCTTCATGGGTACAACTCAGCTTAAAGGGCGGCTCCTCTCACCACCTAGAACTGGCGCAGGCGAGGACTTTCCATCCTGTCCTGATCCCCCGTTATGGGGGTATACATGTAATGGCGAGGTTACAGACGGCTCCTCGTGAAATGTACGATATAATCCATCCCCACCCTAAACTCATCACACTATGTGACACTATATGGCAGTATTATGTGGGTGCTGTATACACTATATGGCAGTATTATGTGGGTGCTGTATACTATTTATACATTATATGGCAGAGGTATGTGGGTGCTGTATACACTATATGGCAGTGTTATGTGGGTGATGTTTACACTATATGGCAGTATTATGTGGGTGCTGTATACACTATATGGCAGTGCTATGTGGGTGCTGTATACACTGTATGGCAGTGTTATGTGGGTGCTGTATACACTATATGGCAGTGTTATGTGGGTGATGTATATACTATATGGCAGTGTTATGTGGGTGCTGCATACACTATATGGCAGTGTTATGTGGGTTCTGTATACACTATATGGCAGTGTTATGTGGGTTCTGTATACACTATATGGCAGTGTTATGTGGGTGCTGTATACACTATATGGCAGTGTTATGTGGGTGCTGTATACACTATATGGCAGTGTTATGTGGGTGCTGTATACACTATATGGCAGTGTTATGTGGGTGATGTATACACTATATGGCAGTGTTATGTGGGTGCTGTATACACTATATGGCAGTGTTATGTGGGTGCTGTATACACTATATGGCAGTATTATGTGGGTGCTGTATACACTATATGGCAGTGCTATGTGGGTGCTGTATACACTGTATGGCAGTGTTATGTGGGTGCTGTATACACTATATGGCAGTGTTATGTGGGTGCTGTATACTATTTATACACTATATGGCAGTGTGATGTGGGTGCTGTATACTATTTATACATTATATGGCAGAGGTATGTGGGTGCTGTATACACTATATGGCAGTGTTATGTGGGTGATGTATACACTATATGGCAGTGTTATGTGGGTGCTGTATACACTATATGGCAGTGTTATGTGGGTGCTGTATACACTATATGGCAGTGTTATGTGGGTTCTGTATACACTATATGGCAGTGTTATGTGGGTTCTGTATACACTATATGGCAGTGTTATGTGGGTGCTGTTTACTATTTATACACTATATGGCAGTGTTATGTGGGTGCTGTATACACTATATGGCAGTGTTATGTGGCTGCTGTATACACTATATGGCAGTGTTATGTGGGTGCTGTATACACTATATGGCAGTGTTATGTGGGTGCTGTATACACTTTAAGGCAGTGTTATGTGGGTGCTGTATACATTATATGGCAGTGTTATGTGGGTGCTGTATACACTATATGGCAGTGTTATGTGGGTGCTGTATACACTATATGGCAGTGTTATGTGGGTGCAGTATACACTATATGGCAGTGTTATGTGGGTGCTGTATACACTATATGACAGTGTTATGTGGGTGCTGTATACACTATATGACAGTGTTATGTGGGTGCTGTATACACTATATGGCAGTGTTATGTGGGTGCTGTATACTAAATATACACTATATGGCAGTATTATGTGGCTGCTGTATACACTATATGGCAGTTTTATGTGGGTGCTGTATACACTATATGGCAGTGTTATGTGGGTGCTGTATACACTATATGGCAGTGTTATGTGGGTGCTGTATACACTATATGGCAGTGTTATGTGGGTGCTGTATACACTATATGGCAGTGTTATGTAGGTGCTGGATACACTATATGGCAGTGTTATGTGGGTGCTGTATGCTATTTATAAACTATATGGCGGTGTTATGTGGGTGCTGTATACACTATATGGCAGTGTTATGTGGGTGCTGTATACACTATATGGCAGTGTTATGTGGGTGCTGTATACACTATATGGCAGTGTTATGTGGGTGCTGTATACACTATATGGCAGTATTATGTGGGTGCTGTATACACGATATGGCAGTGTTATGTGAGTGCTGTATACACTATATGGCAGTGTTATGTGGCTGCTGTATACACTATAAGGCAGTGTTATGTGGGTGCTGTATACACTATATGGCAGTGTTATGTGGGTGCTGTATACACTATATGGCAGTGTTATGTGGGTGCTGTATACACTATATGGCAGTGTTATGTGGGTGCTGTATACACTATATGGCAGTGTTATGTGGGTGCTGTATACACTATATGGCAGTGTTATGTGGGTGGTGTATACTATTTATACACTATATGGCAGTGTTATGTGGGTGCTGTATACACTATATGGCAGTGTTATGTGGGTGCTGTATACACTATATGGCAGTGTTATGTGGGTGCTGTATACACTATATGGCAGTTTTATGTGCGCGGTATACACTATATGGCAGTTTTATGTGCGCGGTATACACTATATGGCAGTTTTATGTGGGCGCTGTATACACCATATGGCAGTGTTATGTGGGTGCTGTATGCTATTTATAAACTATATGACAGTGTTATGTGGGTGCTGTATACACTATATGGCAGTGTTATGTGGGTGCTGTATACACTATATGGCAGTGTTATGTGGGTGCTGTATACTATTTATACACTATATGGCAGTGTTATGTGAGTGCTGTATATACTATATGGCAGTGTTATGTGGGTGCTGTATACACTAGATGGCAGTGTTATGTGGGTGCTGTATACACTATATGGCAGTGTTATGTGGGTGCTGTATACACTATATGGCAGTGTTATGTGGGTGCTGTATACACTATATGGCAGTGTTATGTGGGTGCTGTATACACTATATGGCAGTGTTATGTGGGTGCTGTATACACTATATGGCAGTGTTATGTGGGTGCTGTATACACTATATGGCAGTGTTATGTGGGTGCTGTATACACTATATGGCAGTGTTATGTGGGTGCTGTATACACTATATGGCAGTGTTATGTGGGTGCTGTATACACTATATGGCAGTGTTATGTGGGTGCTGTATACACTATATGGCAGTTTTATGTGGGCGCTGTATACACCATATGGCAGTGTTATGTGGGTGCTGTATGCTATTTATAAACTATATGACGGTGTTATGTGGGTGCTGTATACACTATATGGCAGTGTTATGTGGGTGCTGTATACACTATATGGCAGTGTTATGTGGGTGCTGTATACACTATATGACAGTGTTATGTGGGTGCTGTATACACTATATGGCAGTGTTATGTGGGTGCTGTATACACTATATGGCAGTGTTATGTGGGTGCTGTATACACTATATGGCAGTGTTATGTGGCTGCTGTATACACTATATGACAGTGTTATGTGGGTGCTGTATACACTATATGGCAGTGTTATGTGGGTGCTGTATACACTATATGGCAGTGTTATGTGGGTGATGTATACACTATATGGCAGTGTTATGTGGGTGCTGTATACACTATATGGCAGTGTTATGTGGGTGCTGTATACACTATATGGCAGTGTTATGTGGGTGCTGTATACTATTTATGCACTATATGGCAGTATTATGTGGTTGCTGTATACACTATATGGCAGTGTTATGTGGGTGCTGTATACACTATATGGCAGTGTTATGTGTGTGCTGTATACACTATATGGCAGTGTTATGTGGGTGCTGTATACACTATATGGCAGTGTTATGTGGCTGCTGTATACACTATATGGCAGTGTTATGTGGGTGCTGTATACACTATATGGCAGTGTTATGTGGGTGCTGTATACACTATATGGCAGTGTTATGTGGGTGCTGTATACACTATATGGCAGTGTTATGTGGGTGCTGTATACACTATATGGCAGTGTTATGTGGGTGCTGTATACACTATATGGCAGTGTTATGTGGGTGCTGTATACACTATATGGCAGTGTTATGTGGGTGCTGTATACACTATATGGCAGTGTTATGTGGGTGCTGTATACACTATATGGCAGTGTTATGTGGGTGCTGTATACACTATATGGCAGTGTTATGTGGGTGCTGTATACACTATATGGCAGTGTTATGTGGGTGCTGTATACACTATATGGCAGTGTTATGTGGGTGCTGTATACACTATATGGCAGTGTTATGTGGGTGCTGTATACACTATATGGCAGTGTTATGTGGGTGCTGTATACACTATATGGCAGTGTTATGTGGGTGCTGTATACACTATATGGCAGTGTTATGTGGGTGCTGTATACACTATATGGCAGTGTTATGTGGGTGCTGTATACACTATATGGCAGTGTTATGTGGGTGCTGTATACACTATATGGCAGTGTTATGTGGGTGCTGTATACACTATATGGCAGTGTTATGTGGGTGCTGTATACACTATATGGCAGTGTTATGTGGGTGCTGTATACACTATATGGCAGTGTTATGTGGGTGCTGTATACACTATATGGCAGTGTTATGTGGGTGCTGTATACACTATATGGCAGTGTTATGTGGGTGCTGTATACACTATATGGCAGTGTTATGTGGGTGCTGTATACACTATATGGCAGTGTTATGTGGGTGCTGTATACACTATCAGTTATGGCATGCTATATGGCAGTGTTATGTGGGTGCTGTATACACTATATGGCAGTGTTATGTGGGTGCTGTATACACTATATGGCAGTGTTATGTGGGTGCTGTATACACTATATGGCAGTGTTATGTGGGTGCTGTATACACTATATGGCAGTGTTATGTGGGTGCTGTATACACTATATGGCAGTGTTATATGGGTGCTGTATACACTATATGGCAGTGTTATGTGGGTGCTGTATACACTATATGGCAGTGTTATGTGGGTGCTTTATACTATTTATACACTATATGACATTGTTATTTGGGCGCTGTATACACTATATGGCAGTGTTATATGGGTGCTGTATACACTATATGGCAGTGTTATGTGGCTGCTGTATACTATTTATACACTATATGACATTGTTATTTGGGCGCTGTATACACTATATGGCAGTGTTATGTGGCTGCTGTATACACTATATGGCAGTATTATGTGGGCGCTGTATACACTATATGGCAGTGTTATGTGGGTGCTGTATACACTATATGGCAGTGTTATGTGGGTGCTGTATACACTATATGGCAGTGTTATGTGGGTGCTGGATACACTATATGGCAGTGTTATGTGGGTGCTGTATACACTATATGGCAGTGTTATGTGGGTGCTGTATACTATTTATACATTATATGGCAGTGTTATGTGGGTGCTGTATATTATTTATACACTATATGGCAGTGTTATGTGGCTGCTGTATACACTATATGGCAGTGTTATGTGGGTGCTGTATGCTATTTATACTCTATATGGCAGTATTATGTGGGCGCTGTATACACTATATGGCAGTGTTATGTGGGTGCTGTATACACTATATTGCAGTGTTATGTGGCTGCTGTATACTATTTATACACTATATGGCAGGGTTATGTGGCTGCTGTATACTATTTATACACTATATGGCAGTGTTATTTGGGCGCTGTATACACTATATGGCAGTGTTCTGTGGGTGCTGTATACTATTTATACACTATATGGCAGTATAGAGGACACATTCCCAACCAGGATGAGTTTTGGATCTGTATGGCCTTCAGTTTGGACACATCAGCGGGCGTGTCCTGGTGGAAGTATATCCTTGAAGATGAGAGATGGTGAAGGCCAGAACACCCGCAGCGGGGGAGGGGATGCCATCTCTAGGGCGTTCAATCTTCATGGGTACAACTCAGCTTAAAGGGCGGCTCCGCTCACCACCTAGAACTGGCGCAGGCGAGGACTTTCCATCCTGTCCTGATCCCCCTTCATGGGGATATACGTATAATGGCGAGGTTACAGACGGCTCCTCGTGAAATGTACGATATAATCCATCCCCACCCTAAACTCATCACACTATGTGACACTATATGGCAGTATTATGTGGGTGCTGTATACTATTTATACACTATATGGCAGTGTGATGTGGGTGCTGTATACTATTTATACATTATATGGCAGAGGTATGTGGGTGCTGTATACACTATATGGCAGTGTTATGTGGGTGATGTATACACTATATGGCAGTATTATGTGGGTGCTGTATACACTATATGGCAGTGCTATGTGGGTGCTGTATACTATTTATACACTATAAGGCAGTGTTATGTGGGTGGTGTATACTATTTATACATTATATGGCAGAGGTATGTGGGTGCTGTATACACTATATGGCAGTGTTATGTGGGTGATGTATACACTATATGGCAGTGTTATGTGGGTGCTGTATACACTATATGGAAGTGTTATGTGGGTTCTGTATACACTATATGGCAGTGTTATGTGGGTGCTCTATACACTATATGGCAGTGTTATGTGGGTGCTGGATACACTATATAGCAGTGTTATGTGGGTGCTCTATACACTATATGGCAGTGTTATGTGGGTGCTGGATACACTATATAGCAGTGTTATGTGTGTGCTGTATACACTATATGGCAGTGTTATGTGGGTGCTGTATACACTATATGGCAGGGTTATGTGGGTGCTGTATACACTATATGGCAGTATTATGTGGGTGCTGTATACACTATATGGCAGTGTTATGTGGGTGCTGTATACACTATAAGGCAGTGTTATGTGGGTGCTGTATACACTATAAGGCAGTGTTATGTGGGTGCTGTATACACTATATGGCAGTGTTATGTGGGTGCTGTATACACTATAAGGCAGTGTTATGTGGGTGCTGTATACAATATATGGCAGTGTTATGTGGGTGCTGTATACACTATATGGCAGTGTTATGTGGGTGCTGTATACACTATATGGCAGTGTTATGTGGGTGCTGTATACACTATATGGCAGTGTTATGTGGGTGCTGTATACACTATAAGGCAGTGTTATGTGGGTGCTGTATACACTATATGGCAGTGTTATGTGGGTGCTGTATACACTATAAGGCAGTGTTATGTGGGTGCTGTATACACTATATACAAACCAACTGAAAGGCGGCCTGAAGCAGGATGTGCTCAACCCAAACCCAGTTGTGCCTATATATACAGGGGAGCAGATCCTGCACTTGTGGCCCGTTGCTTATGGCGATCCCCAGCAAAAATGCATACGGTGGAGGATGCCCGCAGCGGACCATAAGTACCACAATAGACATCCTACACAACATAGCAATAGTGTGGATGTGATAAACAATATAACAATATGGCAATAACAAATGAAAATACAGGTGCACACTGCGGTCTTACTAAGCCGCCAAACTAATGTTAAAATTGAGAGGTTAGTCAACATTTCCTGCAGTGGAGGACACGTCTGAGCCCGAGCACCGCGCCAAGGTCTCTCAAGTAGCTCGGGACCTAACACTCACCTACCTGTGCCATATGGGCAATACCAGGTGCCAGTGGGCATTACAGGAATGTATAGGCCGACTTACAGCAGACTCCTCAGTTATGGCCACTGCCAAATGATTTGCGGGAGCACGGCATCACGCCACTGCGCTGTGCGTTCCCGCGTACCAACACTTTACATCCCTGATGATCCATTTTTGTTAAAGGCATGGTGAAACGCTTTGGTTGCAATTCATAATCTTTTAGAGGGAACACTAGCAACAGGGTATTTTAGTTAGATCCAAGGTTCCAGCGGCTGGGGGTCGCCCTTTTCGGGGCGGGTGCTCCGCGACAGCCTGTTAGGGTCTACCACTGTACCTACACCTAGTGAGTAGGGAGAGATCCAGGGCTCATTTAGGTTTTGCGGTTAGCACCTGTTACTCCCCTTTACTTTATCGGCCCCCAAGCCAGGTATACCCACTTTATCCCCTAGCTTGCTCCCCTCTGAGCGGTGATACAAAACTTATGTGTCTTAAATGGGCCTCTCTAGTTTTAGAAATTACAATAAACGTTAAGTTTTAGGTTCATATCGTTTAAAGGGCCACTCTTTCTATTATTGTTATTTTTCCCTGAGTGCAGACGAGACTTGGTACTGGTCATCGTCCATAATTTAGTTTGGCAGACTCCTCAGTTACCTCCAGCATGTGACCATGCCTGCAATGGGAGGAGGGAGAAGGCTGTGAGCCGCACCCGAGACCGGCTGATATGGCCCAGGCCTCACAGGTGCACCTAAGTATAACCTGTGGACGGAAAACAGGCCACATCTACATGGGAGTTTATACACCTCCAAACAATTATGTGCACCAGTCTTGTCATTCAGTATTGCTATATTGTTATATTGTTTATCACATCCACACAACTGCCATCTTGTGTAGGATGTCTATTGTGGTACTTGTGGTCCTCCACCGTATGCATTATTGCTGGGGATCGCCATTAGCAGCGGGCCACAAGTGCAGGATCTGCTCCCCTGTGTATATAGGCACAACTGGGTTTGGGTTGAGCACATCCTGCTTCAGGCCGCCTTTCAGTTGGTTTGTGTATATATTAAACTCTCATGTAGATGTCGCCTGTTTTCCGTCCGCAGGTTATACTTAGGGGCACCTGTGAGGCCAGGGCCATATCAGCCGGTCTCGGGTGCGGCTCGCAGCCTTCTCCCTCCTCCCATTGCAGGCATGGTAACATGCTGGAGGTAACTGAGGAGTCTGCTGTAAGTCGGCCTATACATTCCTGTAATGCCCACTGGCCCCTGGTATTGCCCATATGGCACAGGTAGGTGAGTGTTAGGTCCCGAGCTACTTGAGAAACCTTGGCGCGGTGCTCGGGCTCAGACGTGTCCTCCACTGTAGGAAATGTTGACTAACCTCTCAATTTTAACATCAGTTTGAGCGCTGAGTAAGACCGCAGTGTGCACCTGTACTGTCATTTGTAATTTCCATACCCTATATGGCAGTGTTATGTGGGTGCTGTATATACTATAAGGCAGTGTTATGTGGGTGCTGTATACACTATATGGCAGTGTTATGTGGGTGCTGTATACATTATATGGCAGTGTTATGTGGGTGCTGTATACACTATAAGGCAGTGTTATGTGGCTGCTGTATACACTATATGGCAGTGTTATGTGGGTGCTGTATACACTATATGGCAGTGTTATGTGGGTGCTGTATATACTATATGGCAGTGTTATGTGGGTGCTGTATACACTATATGGCAGTGTTATGTGGGTGCTGTATACACTATATGGCAGTGTTATGTGGGTGCTGTATACACTATATGGCAGTGTTATGTGGCTGCTGTATTATATTTATACACTATATGGCAGTGTTTTGTGGGTGCTGTATACACTATATGGCAGTGTTATGTGGGTGCTGTATATACTATAAGGCAGTGTTATGTGGGTGCTGTATACACTATATGGCAGTGTTATGTGGGTGCTGTATACACTATATGGCAGTGTTATGTGGGTGCTGTATACACTATAAGGCAGTGTTATGTGGCTGCTGTATACACTATATGGCAGTGTTATGTGGCTGCTGTATACACTATATGGCAGTGTTATGTGGGTGCTGTATACATTATATGGCAGTGTTATGTGGGTGCTGTATATACTATAAGGCAGTGTTATGTGGGTGCTGTATACACTATATGGCAGTGTTATGTGGGTGCTGTATACACTATATGGCAGTGTTATGTGGGTGCTGTATATACTATAAGGCAGTGTTATGTGGGTGCTGTATACACTATATGGCAGTGTTATGTGGGTGCTGTATACACTATATGGCAGTGTTATGTGGGTGCTGTATATACTATAAGGCAGTGTTATGTGGCTGCTGTATACACTATATGGCAGTGTTATGTGGGTGCTGTATACACTATATGGCAGTATTATGTGGGTGCTGTATACACTATATGGCAGTGTTATGTGGGTGCTGTATACACTATATGGCAGTGTTATGTGGGTGCTGTATACACTATATGGCAGTGTTATGTGGGTGCTGTATACACTATATGGCGGTGTTATGTGGCTGCTGTATTATATTTATACACTATATGGCAGTGTTATGTGGGTGCTGTATACACTATATGGCAGTGTTATGTGGGTGCTGTATACACTATATGGCAGTGTTATGTGGGTGCTGTATACACTATATGGCAGTGTTATGTGGGTGCTGTATACACTAGATGGCAGTGTTATGTGGGTGCTGTATACACTATATGGCAGTGTTATGTGGGTGCTGTATACACTATATGGCAGTGTTATGTGGGTGCTGTATACACTATATGGCGGTGTTATGTGGCTGCTGTATACACTATATGGCGGTGTTATGTGGCTGCTGTATTATATTTATACACTATATGGCAGTGTTATGTGGGTGCTGTATACACTATATGGCAGTATTATGTGGGTGCTGTATACACTATATGGCAGTGTTATGTGGGTGCTGTATACACTATATGGCAGTGTTATGTGGGTGCTGTATATACTATAAGGCAGTGTTATGTGGCTGCTGTATACACTATATGGCGGTGTTATGTGGCTGCTGTATACACTATATGGCGGTGTTATGTGGCTGCTGTATTATATTTATACACTATATGGCAGTGTTATGTGGGTGCTGTATACACTATATGGCAGTGTTATGTGGGTGCTGTATACACTAGATGGCAGTGTTATGTGGGTGCAGTATACACTATATGGCAGTGTTATGTGGGTGCTGTATACACTATATGGCAGTGTTATGTGGCTGCTGTATACACTATATGGCAGTGTTATGTGGGTGCTGTATACACTATATGGCAGTGTTATGTGGATGCTGTATACACTATATGGCAGTGTTATGTGGCTGCTGTATACACTATATGGCAGTGTTATGTGGGTGCAGTATACACGATATGGCAGTGTTATGTGGGTGCTGTATACACTATATGGCAGTGTTATGTGGGTGCTGTATACACTATATGGCAGTGTTATGTGGGTGCTGTATACACTATATGGCAGTGTTATGTGGGTGCTGTATACACTATATGGCAGTGTCATGTGGGTGCTGTATACTCTATATGGCAGTGTCATGTGGGTGCTGTATACTTTTTATACACTATATGGCAGTGTCATGTGGGTGCTGTATACTCTATATGGCAGTGTCATGTGGGTGCTGTATACTATTTATACACTATATGGCAGTGTTATGTTGGTGCTGTTTGCTATTTGGACACTATATGGCAGTATTATGAGGGTGTTACATATTTTTGGACAGTATGTGGCAGTATTATTTGTTGTTTAACTTGTTTGTGGAGTACCTTTGCATATACGCCAGGAAATGCTATATGTACCCCAAGACTATTCCTTACATATTTCCATATAGCATTATATGGACGCTGTTTGGCTGTATTACTTGGGCACAACAGAAGTTGCATATTGTGCAGTATTTGATAACTGTTAACTGGACCCTGAATGGAGATTTTCTTCTATGAAGTATCAGTATTATATGGATACTCTATAGCGGTATTATTCAGGCATTGTATGACAGTTATACCTGGACATTATATGTGCAAATAGCTATGAGTCACACAGTGTGGCGGTGTTATTTAGCACTGTATGGTGGTACACAGGAATTAGCATTCAGTCATGTGATATATTTATATAACGCTCTCGGGCCCCTCAGGGTCACATCCTTATAATGATCCGTGTTCTGTGTCCCGTGGATTTAACCATCAGGAGACAAGTAAACAAGAATGTAAGGGGCCAGAAGACAGAACCTCGCAGTCAGTGTCAGACCCGATCTGAGTGACAACTCTAGCCGTGAGCATACTGGTTGTCACCCAGCTTTTCCAGAAACAAGACATTTATAAGGGGATTGTTGGGTCCGGGGTTCACATACTTCCTTGCTACATGCAGTCTGTGGGCCCCACCGTCAAGGATCTGACCTTCCTCAGAATTGTGGGGGTGTGGCCCTTCTTATAGCCCTGAGTCCCCTGGTGATTCTTGTTGTGTGCTCTGCTCCAGCCCTGCGATTCTTCCCCCTCCACGTTCCAGTGCACACTGCTCTGACAACCCTGCAGTCACCATGAGCGGTGTATTGTCGGGGCTCTCCTGCCTGGTGACTGGGGCCAGCGGCTTTGTGGGACTCCGGGTCGTGCAGATGTTACTGGAGGAAGAGGAGCGTCTGGGAGAAGTCAGAGCCATGGACAAGACCCTGAGCGGCCGGCTCCTCCACACCTGCGACCGTAAGTACAGGGTAAAGGGGCGCTGCTGCCCGGGTCGACGCCATCCTAAAGGGGGTGTGCCCTCCTGAGCTGTGCCCAGGCAGAGAAATGCAGACATGACCAGGCGTGTGGCTCTCCTTGGGGGTGCAGATCCAGAGGTAGATCTGTACTGCGTAGAGTTAATATACCGCATGCTATATTGAGGTGCTCCTCAGGGCCACCTGCCGGTCACGATTAGAGAATATCCCACAGAATGAGGACCTGAGGTAAGTCCTGATGCACTGACTCTGATTATATCACCTGCCCGATACTGAGGAAATCCTAAAAACACGACAGGCAGGTAGGTCCTGAGGATGAGGAACACTGCTATAATACACCTGGAGGTACTGGCCCTTTAAATGGATCATTTATCAGACAAAGAAAAGTTCAGCAATTTTCACAAAGACATTCTTTTTCCATTCTTCACCATGTTCAATATCTCTGCTTCCTGTCACTGATGGATAACATTCATTGACAACATCTAAAAGTTGAAAAATCTGTCCTGACCTGGTCCGACTTACACAGGATGTCCTAGACAAGCTGTGAGCAGAGGAGCGGCTGATATCCGAGACATGTGATGTAATGTCTGGAGGTTATATCAGTACTGGAGCGTTATAAGAGGAGCGGCTGATATCCGTCACATGTGATGTAATGTCTGGAGGTTATATCAGTACTGGAGCGTTATAAGAGGAGCGGCTGATATCAGTCACATATGATGTAATGTCTCTGGAGGTTATATCAGTACTGGAGCGTTATAAGAGGAGCGGCTGATATCAGTCACATGTGATGTAATGTCTCTGGAGGTTATATCAGTGCTGGAGCGTTATAAGAGGAGCGGCTGATATCAGTCACATGTGATGTAATGTCTGGAGGTTATATCAGTGCTAGAGCATTATAAGAGGAGCGGCTGATATCCGTCACATGTGATGTAATGTCTCTGGAGGTTATATCAGTGCTGGAGCGTTATAAGAGGAGCCGCTGATGTCAGTCACATATGATGTAATGTCTCTGGAGGTTATATCAGTGCTGGAGCGTTATAAGAGGAGCGGCTGATATCAGTCACATGTGATGTAATGTCTCTGGAGGTTATATCAGTGCTGGAGCGTTAGAGGAGCGGCTGATATCAGTCACATATGATGTAATGTCTCTGGAGGTTATATCAGTACTGGAGCGTTATAAGAGGAGCGGCTGATATCAGTCACATATGATGTAATGTCTCTGGAGGTTATATCAGTGCTGGAGCGTTATAAGAGGAGCGGCTGATATCAGTCACATATGATGTAATGTCTCTGGAGGTTATATCAGCACTGGAGTGTTATAAGAGGAGCGGCTGATATCAGTCACATATGATGTAATGTCTCTGGAGGTTATATCAGCACTGGAGCGTTATAAGAGGAGCGGCTGATATCAGTCACATATGATGTAATCTCTCTGGAGGTTATATCAGCGCTGGAGCGTTATAAGAGGAGCGGCTGATATCCGTCACATATGATGTAATGTCTCTGGAGGTTATATCAGCGCTGGAGCGTTATAAGAGGAGCGGCCGATATCAGTCACATATGATATAATGTCTCTGGAGGTTATTTCAGCCCCGGAGCGTTATAAGAGGAGCAGCTGATATCAGTCACATATGATGTAATGTCTCTGGAGGTTATATCAGTGCCGGATTATACAGCCATCACTAGAGGGAGCTCACTACATACAGATTATACAGCCACCACTAGAGGGAGATCCTCACATACAGATTATACAGCCACCACTAGAGGGAGCTCACTACATACAGATTATATAGCCACCACTAGAGGGAGCTCACTACATACAGAATTATTCAGCCACCACTAGAGGGAGCTCACTACATACAGATTATACAGTCACCACTAGACGGAGCTCACTGCATACAAATTATTCAGTCACCACTAGAGGGAGCTCACTACATACAGATTATACAGTCACCACTAGAGGGAACTCACTACATACAGATTATACAGCCACCACTAGAGGGAGCTCACTACATACGGATTATACAGCCATCACTAGAGGGAGCTCACTATATACAGATTATACAGTCACCCCTAGACGGAGCTCACTGCATACAGAATATACAGTCACCACTAGAGGGAGCTCACTACATACGGATTATACAGCCATCACTAGAGGGAGCTCACTATATACAGATTATACAGCCACCACTAGAGGGAGCTCACTGCATACAAATTATTCAGTCACCACTAGAGGGAGCTCACTACATACGGATTATACAGCCATCACTAGAGGGAGCTCACTACATACAGATTATACAGCCACCACTAGAGAGAGCTCACTACATACAGATTATACAGCCACCACTAGAGGGAGCTCACTACATACAGATTATACAGCCACCACTAGAGGGAGCTCACTACATACAGATTATACAGCCATCACTAGAGGGAGCTCACTACATACAGATTATACAACCACCACTAGAGGGAGCTCACTACATACAGATTATACAGTCACCACTAGATGGAGCTCACTACATACGGATTATACAGCCATCACTAGAGGGAGCTCACTATATACAGATTATACAGCCACCACTAGAGGGAGCTCACTGCATACAAATTATTCAGTCACCACTAGAGGGAGCTCACTACATACGGATTATACAGCCATCACTAGAGAGAGCTCACTACATACAGATTATACAGCCACCACTAGAGGGAGCTCACTGCATACAGATTATACAGCCACCACTAGAGAGAGCTCACTACATACAGATTATACAGCCACCACTAGAGGGGTCTCACTACATACAGATTATACAGCCACCACTAGAGGGCCATCACTACATACAGATTATACAGCCACCACTAGAGGGAGCTCACTACATACAGATTATACAGCCACCACTACAGGGAACTCACTACATGCAGATTATACAGTCACCACTAGAGGGAGCTCACTACATACATATTATAGAGCCACCACTAGAGGGAGCTCACTACATACAGATTATACAGTCACCACTAGACGGAGCTCACTGAATACAAATTATTCAGTCACCACTAGAGGAAGCTAACTACATTCGGATTATACAGCCACCACTACAGGGAGCTCACTACATACAGATTACAGACACCACTAGGGTGAGCTCAGTACATACAGATTATACAGTCACCACTAGAGGGAGCTCACTACATACAGAGTATACAGCCACCACTAGAGGGAGCTCACTACATACAGATTATACAGTCTCAACTAGGGGGAGCTCCCTACATACACAATATACAGCCACCACTAGACTAGAGGGAGCATACTACATACCGATTATACAGCCACCACTAGAGGGAGCTCACTGCATACAGATTATACAGTCACCCCTAGAGGGAGCTCACTACATACAGATTATACAGCCACCACTAGAGGGAGCTCACTGCATACAGATTATACAGTCACCCCTAGAGGGAGCTCACTACATACAGATTATACAGCCACCACTAGAGGGAGCTCACTGCATACAGATTATACAGTCACCCCTAGAGGGAGCTCACTACATACAGATTATACAGCCACCACTAGAGGGAGCTCACTACATACAGATTATACAGCCACCACTAGAGGAGCTCACTACATACAGATTATACAGCCACCACTAGAGGAGCTCACTACATACAGATTATACAGCCACCACTAGAGGAGCTCACTACATACAGATTATACAGCCACCACTAGAGAGAGCTCACTACATACAGATTATACAGCCACCACTAGACGGAGCTCACTACATACAGATTATACAGTCACCACTAGGGGGAGCTCACTACATACAGATATATACAGCCACCACTAGAGGGAGTTTACTACATACAGATCATACAGCCACCACTAGACGGAGCTCACTACATAGAGATTATACAGCCATCACTAGAGGGAGCTCTCTACATACAGATTATACAGTCACCACTAGAGGGAGCTCACTACATACAGATTATTCAGCCACCACTAGACGGAGCTAACTACATATAGATTATACAGCCACCACTAGAGGGAGCTCACTACATACAGATTATACAGCCACCACTAGAGGGAGCTCACTACATACAGATTATACAGTCACCACTAGACGGAGTTCACTGCATACAAATTATTCAGTCACCACTAGAGGAAGCTAACTACATTCGGATTATACAGCCACCACTACAGGGAGCTCACTACATACAGATTATACAGACACCACTAGGGTAACTACATTCGGATTATACAGCCACCAATACAGGGAGCTCACTACATACAGATTATACAGTCACCACTAGAGGGAGCTCACTACATGCAGATTATACAGTCACCACTAGAGGGAGCTCACTACATACAGATTATACAGTCACCACTAGAGGGAGCTCACTACATACATATTATACAGTCACCACTAGAGGGAGCTCACTACATACAGATTATACAGCCACCACTAGAGGGAGCTCACTGCATACAGATTATACAGTCACCCCTAGAGGGAGCTCACTACATACATATTATACAGTCACCACTAGAGGGAGCTCACTACATACAGATTATACAGTCACCACTAGAGGGAGCTCACGACATACAGATTATACAGCCACCACTAGAGGGAGCTCACTACAGACAGATTATACAGCCACCACTAGAGGGAGCTCACTACATACAGATTATACAGCCAACACTAGAGGGAGCTCACTACATACAGATTATACAGCCACCACTAGAGGGAGCTCACTACATACAGATTATACAGCCACCACTAGAGAGAGCTCACTACATACAGATTATACAGCCACCACTAGACGGAGCTCACTACATACAGATTATACAGTCACCACTAGGGGGAGCTCACTACATACAGATATATACAGCCACCACTAGAGGGAGTTCACTACATACAGATCATACAGCCACCACTAGACGGAGCTCACTACATAGAGATTATACAGCCATCACTAGAGGGAGCTCTCTACATACAGATTATACAGTCACCACTAGAGGGAGCTCACTACATACAGATTATTCAGCCACCACTAGACGGAGCTAACTACATATAGATTATACAGCCACCACTAGAGGGAGCTTACTACATACCGATTATACAGCCACCACTAGAGGGAGCTCACTGCATACAGATTATACAGTCACCCCTAGTGGGAGCTCACTACATACAGATTATACAGCCACCACTAGAGGGAGCTCACTGCATACAGATTATACAGTCACCCCTAGAGGGAGCTCACTACTTACAGATTATACAGCCACCACTAGAGGGAGCTCACTGCATACAGATTATACAGTCACCCCTAGAGGGAGCTCACTACATACAGATTATACAGCCACCACTAGAGGGAGCTCACTACATACAGATTATACAGCCACCACTAGAGGGAGCTCACTACATACATATTAAACAGCTACCACTAGAGGGAGCTCACTACATACAGATTATAAAGCCACCACTAGAGGGAGCTCACTACATACAGATTATACAGCCACCACTAGAGAGAGCTCACTACATACAGATTATACAGCCACCACTAGACGGAGCTCACTACATACAGATTATACAGTCACCACTAGGGGGAGCTCACTACATACAGATCATACAGCCACCACTAGACGGAGCTCACTACATAGAGATTATACAGCCATCACTAGAGGGAGCTCTCTATATACAGATTATACAGTCACCACTAGAGGGAGCTCACTACATACAGATTATTCAGCCACCACTAGACGGAGCTAACTACATATAGATTATACAGCCACCACTAGAGGGAGCTCACTACATACAGATTATACAGCCACCACTAGACGGAGCTCACTGCATACAAATTATTCAGTCACCACTAGAGGAAGCTAACTACATTCGGATTATACAGCCACCACTACAGGAAGCTCACTACATACAGATTATACAGACACCACTAGGGTGAGCTCAGTACATACAGATTATACAGTCACCACTAGAGGGAGCTCACTACATACAGATTATACAGTCACCACTAGAGGGAGTTCACTACATACAGATTATACAGTCACCACTAGAGGGAGCTCACTACATACAGATTATACAGTCACCACTAGAGGGAGCTCACTACATGCAGATTATACAGTCACCACTAGAGGGAGCTCACTACATTCAGATTATACAGTCACCACTAGAGGGAGCTCACTACATACAGATTATACAGCCACCACTAGAGGGAGCTCCTCACATACAGAATATACAGCCACCACTAGAGGGAGCTCACTACATACAGATTATACTGCCACCACTAGAGGGAGCTCACTACATACAGATTATACAGTCACCACTAGAGGGAGCTCACTACATACAGATTATACAGCCACCACTAGAGGGAGCTCCTCACATACAGAATATACAGCCACCACTAGAGGGAGCTCACTACATACATATTATACAGTCACCACTAGAGGGAGCTCACTACATACAGATTATAGAGTCACCACTAGAGGGAGCTCACTACATACAGATTATACAGTCACCAATAGAGGGAGCTCACTACATACAGATTATACAGCCACCACTAGAGGGAGCTCACTACATACAGATTATACAGCCACCACTAGAGGGAGCTCACTACATACAGATTATACAGCCACCACTAGAGGGAGCTCACTACATACAGATTATACAGTCACCACTAGGGGGAGCTCACTACATACAGATTATACAGTCACCACTAGAGGGAGCTCACTACATACAGATTATACAGCCACCACTAGAGGGAGCTCACTACATACAGATTATACAGCCACAACTAGATGGCGCTCACTACATACAGAATACAATGCCACTACTAGCGCACTACATACAGATTATAATGCCACTGCTAGGGGGAGCTCACTACATACAGATTATTGAGCCACCATAAGAGAGAACTTACTAGATACAGGTCATACAGCCAGGACTAGAGGAAGCTCACCACATATAGATTATATAGCTCCCACTAAAGGGAGTTCATTACATACAAAATATATAGCCACCACTAGAGGGTAATAACTACTAGAGATGAGCGAATTTCTCCAAAATTCGATGGGGCCACCGGACTAAAAGTACTGCATGTCCGACTTTTATTAGTCCGACGGTCTCTTGTTATGCACTGCCGTGCTGCGCCGTAACTCCGACAGTGTGAACAGCCTGTCGGATCTGTCCTGCCGCAGGTGTAAAAGTACCCTTAGAATCACTGAACACTTCACTTATTTGGGCAGTCACGGGGCCAAAACTGATCAAATAACTCAAGTGTGAACTCAGCCTTACAGGTCGATGTTGGCGTCAAGAAGAAGTGCACTCCTTTTACACCATCGTCAGCTGATTCCACATAGATGTCTACAGAAACTGTTCTATTAAACGCTTATACAAGTAGAGCCCCCCGACAGAGTGGAGAGGGTGTCAGCAGTAAGATTGTGTTGACGTCACTGATTATTTTGCCCTTCCTCTGGTCCGTCAGAACAATTACCCCCAAAAAACGTATCCTGTCTGTGGAGCATCCGCCTTCACTCGGTCAGCATTTAGTCAGTAATCCATCAGTTATTGCCATTGCTAAAGCCAAAAACAACAGGAGTGGATGCAAAACAGAGATGACATATGAATGGAATACTTGCTTGTCTTCTCTGTTTTGTACCCACTCCTGCTTTTGGCTACCAAATCATAAGCCAATTCTGATGGGACCATACAGGCCTTACAGCTGCTACACAGACAGGATCCATTGTGCGTCTCATTTTTCCTTCCTTCTGACAGATCAGAAGAAGGGTCAAATAAATGATGATGTCAGCCAGGCCGAAAGGCAAAATATTGGCCCAGTCATGAAGTGGGGAGGGTCGGAACAGCATGAGAAGTCCACAGAGTGGCCCTATGGCATAGTGGTGAGGTGGAAGCAGCATGAGGAGACCACAGAGTGGTCCAATGACAGAGTCTGGAGGTGGCAGCATCAGGAGGAGGCCACAGAGTGGCACAATGACAAAGCATGGAGGTGGCGGCAGCATCAGGAGGAGGCCACAGGGTAGCACAATGACAGTGTGGAGGTCACAGCAGCATCAGGAGGAGGCCACAGGGTCGCACAATGACAGAGCGTGGAGGTGGCGGTAGCATCATCAGGAGGCCACAGAGTGGCACAATGACAGAGTGTGCAGGTCGCGGCCGCAGCATCAGGAGGTCACAGCTTGGTACAATGACAGTGTGGAGGTGGCAGCAGCAGCATCAGGAGACCACAGAGTGGCAAGATGACATAGTGTGGAGGTGGCAGAAGTATCAGGAGACTACAGAGTGGCAAGGTGACATAGTTTGGAGGTAGCAGCAGCATCAGGAGACCACAGAATGGCAAGGTGACATAGTGTGGAGGTGGCAGCAGCATCAAGAGACCACAGAGTAAATAGGTGACATAATGTGGAGATGGCAGAAGCATCAGGAGACCACAGAGTGAATAGGTGACATAGTGTGGAGATGGCAGAAGCATCAAGAGACCACAGAGTAAATAGGTGACATAGTGTGGAGATGGCAGAAGCATCAGGAGACCACAGAGTGAATAGGTGACATAGTGTGGAAGAGGCAGCAGCATCCGGAGACCACAGAGTGAATAGGTGACATAGTGTGGAGGAGGCAGCAGCATCCGGAGACCACAGAGTGAATAGGTGACATAGTGTGGAGGAGGCAGCAGCATCAGGAGACCACAGAGTGAATAGGTGACATAGTGTGGAGGAGGCAGCAGCATCCGGAGACCACAGAGTGAATAGGTGACATAGTGTGGAGGAGGCAGCAGCATCAGGAGACCACAGAGTGAATAGGTGACATAGTGTGGAGGTGGGTGGCAATACCAGTACCAACTGAAGGTGGTGGGTAAAAGAAGGAGCACTTGGCATCAGATGTGTGCCATCAGAATAGTAGCTGAGGCAGGTAGCCAGAAGAAACCAGTCTCTTTTGTCAAAGTGTTGGTGTGGCACCATGGAAGATCTAGTCTGAAGCATCAGACATTGGTGGGCTGTAATTCTGGCTAATACAGGCCTAAATCATCTGGGCAAAGGTCAGTCTCTCTACATTTTGGGTGGACAGGTGAGTTCTTCTTGGGGTAACTATTACCCCCGCTACTGATGCCACACTACTGGCAGGGCAGGACAGCTTTTCCAGGGCAAACTCTGCCAGTTGCGACCACAAATCCAGTTTGGCTGCCCAGTAGTCCAGTGCATCTTCAATGTAGGGTGGCAGGGTGTTGTCCAAGTATGCCACCTCCTGCTGGTTCAGGTCCTCTAGCTGCTGGTGAGTAGTTTCTTCACTAGGTGGGTGAGGAAAGCTGCTCACCAGCGACTCTAGACTCAAGTGGCTGCTGATGGAGCTGCTCCTATACCCCCCCCCCCCCCACACACACACACACAGACACTCTGCCACAGCAGCCATGGCAGAAGATCGTGAGCACAGAGGAACGCACCAAAAGCCCCCCCCCCCCCGGTCAGACCTGCGAGAGGATGGACGATGATGCAGATAGGCAGTGGCCAACTGACTACATAGGATGTCTCTATAGTAGGTCAGTTTGTCCTTCATCTCCATCCTCCATCCCCATTTTGGACCGATAGCGAGGGTTTAACATAGTGGAGAGACAGTAGTCATCCCTCTGGATAATAATGACAATTCGGTTGTCACTACACAAGCAAGCGAGCATGCATCGGGCTATTTTTGCAAGTGACTTGTAGGGACTCCCTGCCTCCATCTCCACTGCATACTGCTACTGTGTGTCTGGGTCCTCTGCCTCGTCTTCTTCATCGCCCTGTAGCTCCTCTGGCTGCTCCTCCTCTCCTTTCACTTGTAAAAAAAACACCCATTTCGCTACACATTGCTTGTGCTCCAATGTCCTCCTCCTCCTCCAGTTCAGCCCCCACAGTGCTCATGTGGCCGTGAGATTTAGGCGCCACGTCTCCAGTCCCCTGACCAGCCAGATTTACCAGCATCTGTTCCAGGACATAAAGCAGTGGAATGACGTTGTTCATCCCGTAGTCCTAGTGACTGACAAATAACGTGGCCTTCTCAAAGGGCCTGAGCAAACGGCAGGTGTCACGCATGAGCTGCCACTGGCTGACATCAAAGTTACACAGGGGAGTTCTCCTGTCCGCTGGGATCATCAAGAAATCGTTTATGGCTTTTCTCCGTTCGTATAGTCGATCAAACATATGGAGGGTGGAATTCCAACTGGTGGAAAGGTTGCATATCAGCCTATGTTGGGGGAGGCCTTTCTGCCGCTTCAGCTCAAGTTGGGTGTGCTCTGTGACGTACGAGTGGCTGAAGTGCATGCAAAGTTTCCTGGCCATTTTTAGGATGTCTTCCAGATGGGTGGAAGACTTCAGGAACCGCTTGACAACCAAATTGAACACGTGTGCCATACAGGGCGCATGGCTCAGCCCTCCTTGACGCAGTGCCGATACCATGTTCTTCCCATTGTTGGTCACCATGGTTCCGATTTTGAGTTGTCGCGAAGAAAGCCCGTATTCGATTTCTTGATGAAGGACCTGAAGCAGTTCCTCCGTTCGTGCACTTTGGCAGACACCGACAGGCTCAAGGACTAGCCCACCTTTAGTTCTACATGTGTGTGCATGGCTGGTACTGCCTTTTTGGCAAAGAAATGATGGCTTGGGACTCTCCACCTCGGCTTGGAAGAAGCCATCAGTTCTCTGAAAGGTGCAGAGTCCATCACTTGGAAAGGGAGGGACTGAAGCCAAGAGCACGTTCAGCTTCTGCCCCGTTGGATGAGTGCACGCATACTGCTGTCTCTTGGCAATCTCTTCGGTGATCGATTGCTGACGGAATGACTGACAAGGAGTAGGAGGAGCAGGAGCATCAGGACCAGAAGATGATGGGAAGGGCAGACAGCGTCCTTTGGCTGAGGTGGTGGAGTCTTGACTGCCTGAACCTGGGTGTGTGCCCCTGGGTGATGCAGCGCTTGCTGCGGCAGGCTGGACCACTAGATCGGAGCCACGGTTGTCCCAGACCACTTTATGGTTACGCTGCATATGTTGACACAGGGCCGTGGTGCCAACATTGGCACCCTGGCCACGCTTCACCTTCTGCACACAGATTCTACAAATGGTCATGTTCACCTCCTCTGGCGGATTAACAAAAAACTGCCACACCGCCAATAGGCGATTTTACGCCTAACGCTCCACACTGACTGACTGCTACCACCGCTGCCTCCGCGAACCCGTGTGCAGCGAACCGGACCGCAGGGGCAACATGTGAGCTACGGTGGGCCGATGGGGGTAGTAGTTGTGTGGTACTCACGGTTAGCAGAGCCTCCCTGGGCTGTCCTGCAGTGATGGGGAAGACAGCACTAAATCCTGCGGGGCGCTCTCTATTGCAGGAAACACCAGCCAGATGGAAGTTGAGGTGCCCTTGATGGTATAGGTGTTTAAGGTGCCTTGGTGGCAGAGCCCCTGTGTTCATGACACCAGCACCATAAGGTGCAAATGTTGAGGGTAGTAGAAAGGATGAGGAGGCAGTTCTAGTAGAAACAGTTGAACATTTACTTAAATCAAATGTCTCAGGACAGTTGGTACAGTTCATCAGTACAGTGCACTTATTTGGCATAAAGGATGATTCAGAAATTAGTTTAGCTGTAATCCTTACAACAGGTCTGGCAATTGTCGGTTGAGGAATTTTCCCAATGCTGTTACTTTACTCTTCTTTGCTAGTTCTACTTTAAGTCCAATCTCTAGCACTCAGGTACTGAATATATTGGTTTCCTTACTTTATATTGAGCAATCTAATAAGGTCGTTCTACCTCGTGGCAGGCAAACTCTCTGCTACATTATTTTATGCATGATGCTCTCCTGAAAATGTTCAGGTTTAATATGTTCCAGAAGGCATGTAGTGAAAAAGGATAATTCTGCTCACTAATCATCCAGTTGTGTCCAGGTACCTTTAAAGAGGAGCTTTCACTAAGATTTAGGTAGTGAAATACTTACACTACCTTCCTGGGCGGCCCCTGCTGACGTCCAGACAACATTTTCTTTTTCATAATAACCATCCGTTCGTGCATTCCGGTCCCCGTTAGTTTTCACATGCAGGGATTTCTTGTATGAGGCTGGGACTTGTCTTTTGCCTGGGGAGTGGTTTTCCTCTCCCTGGCTGCGAGCTAAGCACTATGATTGGCCCCCAAAAAACAGGAAAAATTGTTAGTAAACATTCTTTCCTTTATTTTCAATTGTATATAAAGTGCAAGTGCTGCCAAAAATTACAAGGAAGAGCCACTCCGAAACAGCCTGTATATCACTTAAAGAAGGGCCCCGTTCACATTGTGGTACAATTGTTCAGGTAGTGGGACTCCTACACTCATAAGCCTATGCACTAAGTGAAAGGGCTGCAAAAAATTACAAGGAACCGGCACTACAATACACCCTTTATTACACATAAAGGAGGGCATCATACACACCCTTGAAAAATTATGTTTGGTGACCTGCTGGTGACCCTCAAAAACATTTGGAGCAAGGGCCTGCTGGTGACCCTCTAAAACATTAGGGGCGAGGGCCTGCTGGTGAGCTGACCCTGTAAAACATTGAGGGCGAGGGCCTGCTGGTGAGCTGACCCTCTAAAACATTAGGGACGAGGGCCTGCTACTGAGCTGACCCTCTAAAACATTAGGGGCGAGGGCCTGCTGCTGAGCTGACCCTCTAAAACATTAGGGGCGAGGGCCTGCTGCTGAGCTGACCCTCTAAAACATTAGGGGCGAGGGCTTGCTGTTCAGCTGATGCTCTAAAACATTATATGAGGGTGTCCGCAGGTGAGCTGACGCTCTAAAAAATTATATACGAGTGCCTGCAGTTGAGCTTACGCTCTAAAAAATGGCATGCGAGTGCTTGCAGGTGAGCGGACGCTCTAAAAAATTAGATGTGAATGCATGGTGTTTAGCTGCCGCTCTAAAACATTAGATGCGAGTGCATGCTGTTCAGCTGCCGTTCTAAAACATTAGATGCGAGTGCATGCTGTACAGCTGACGCTCTAAAAAATTATATGCGAGTGCATGCTGTACAGCTGACGCTCTAAAACATTATATGCGAGTGCATGCTGTACAGCTGACGCTCTAAAACATTAGATGCGAGTGCATGCTGTACAGCTGACGCACTAAAACATTAGATGCGAGTGCATGCTGTACAGCTGACGCTCTAAAACATTAGATGCGAGTGCATGCTGTACAGCTGACGCTCTAAAACATTAGATGCGAGTGCATGCTGTACAGCTGACGCTCTAAAACATTAGATGCGAGTGCATGCTGTACAGCTGACGCTCTAAAACATTAGATGCGAGTGCATGTTGTACAGCTGACGCTCTAAAACATTAGATGCGAGTGCATGCTGTACAGCTGACGCTCTAAAACATTAGATGCGAGTGCATGTTGTACAGCTGACGCTCTAAAACATTAGATGCGAGTGCATGCTGTACAGCTGACGCTCTAAAACATTAGATGCGAGTGCATGCTGTACAGCTGACGCTCTAAAACATTAGATGCGAGTGCATGCTGTACAGCTGACGCTCTAAAACATTAGATGCGAGTGCATGCTGTTCAGCGGACCCTATAAAAAAAATTGAGTTCAGGGAATATATACAATCTGGATGAGAAAACAAGATTCAAACATAAACCCTTTTTTTCCGGTGAAAAGGCTGCATCTGAATCTTGTAGATTGAGTACATTATAAGGCCTCATGCACACGACCGTTGGTGTTTTGCGGTCCGCAAACAGTGGATCCCCAAAACACGGGAGCTGCTCCTCATTCCGTTCCACAATTTTCAGAGCGGAACGCAGCCCATTGTAGAAATGCCTATTCCTGTCCGCAAAACGGACAAGAATAGGACATGCTCTATTTTCTTGCGTGACCACGGAATGGAGCAACGAATGCGGACAGAGTTCTGTCCGCATTTTTGCGTAACCATTGAAGTGAATAGGTCCGAATAGGTTTAAAATATGCGGCTCGGACGCGGACCCAAAATACGTTTGTGTGCATGAGGCCTAAATGATAGATTGAAATTGCGTTTTTGTTCCTCATCAGCTCAGCTCTCCTCTGGTGGAGGGGAGAAGTCAGGGGCAATCCAGGCCTTGTTCATTTTTATCTGAGTCAACCTGTCAGCATTGTCAGTGGACAGGCGGATACGCTTATTAGTTATAACGCCACCAGCAGCACTAAATACGCGCTCAGACAATACGCCGGCGGCAGAGCAGGCCAGCACCTCCAAGGCGTAGAGCACAGGTTCGTGCCACATGTCCAGCTTGGACGCCCAGTAGTTGTAAGGCACTGAGGGATGATTTAGGACGCTGACACGGTCTGCGTTGTATTCCTTCACCATCTTCCAAAACGTTTTCCTCCTTGTAGCACTAGGCCGCGCTTCAGGGTGAGGTTGCTGGCGCGGTGGCATCAAAGTGTTCCATGGCTTGGAGCAGGGCCGGGCCGACACAGAGGCTGAGGAGGCTCCAGCCTCAGGGCGCTCAAGCCTCAGGGCGCAGGCCACTCTCACCAAGTCCCTGCTGCTGCCGTGTAGCTGTATTAGCAGCAGAGCATCCATTTCTGCGCTCTGCTGCTGTAACAGCCGGTCCTGCGCCCCCTAGTGGTGTTCTTCCTCCCTCCCTCAGTCTAGTGCAGTGTGCTGCAGCTCCATACCTTCCCCAGCCCCTGACTTCCTGCCTGTGTGTGCACCACAGATTCACAACCCCCTCCCCCAGCACAGAGAGAAGAGCAGCGTCGGGACAGAGAAGGAGGAGGAGGAGGAATACTCTGCATCCTGCCTCTCCCTCCAAGTCACCAGAGACTGTATGTGCAGAAAATGTAAGGGGTTAAAGGGAATGGAATGGCAGTAATGTAATGTGCATATTGTGTGTTTTTATGTATGTGTGTCATATGTATGTCTGTATATATGTATGTATGTATGTATGTGTGTCATATGTATGTCTGTATATATGTATGTATGTATGTATGTGTGTCATATGTATGTCAGTATGTGTGTGTGTGTCATATGTATGTCAGTATATATGTGTGTGTCATATGTATGTCTGTATATATGTATGTGTGTCATATGTATGTCTGTATATATGTGTGTGTCATATGTATGTCTGTATATATGTATGTGTCATATGTATGTCTGTATATATGTGTGTGTCATATGTATGTCAGTATATATGTGTGTGTCATATGTATGTCTGTATATATGTATGTGTGTCATATGTATGTCAGTATGTGTGTGTGTCATATGTATGTCAGTATATATGTGTGTGTCATATGTATGTCAGTATATATGTGTGTGTCATATGTATGTCAGTATATATGTGTGTGTCATATGTATGTCAGTATATATGTGTGTGTCATATGTATGTCAGTATATATGTGTGTGTCATATGTATGTCAGTATATATGTGTGTGTCATATGTATGTCAGTATATATGTGTGTGTCATATGTATGTCAGTATATATGTGTGTGTCATATGTATGTCAGTATATATGTGTGTGTCATATGTATGTCTGTATATATGTGTGTGTCATATGTATGTCAGTATATATGTGTGTGTCATATGTATGTCAGTATATATGTGTGTGTCATATGTATGTCAGTATGTATGTGTGTGTCATATGTATGTCAGTATATATGTGTGTGTCATATGTATGTCAGTATGTATGTGTGTGTCATATGTATGTCAGTATGTATGTGTGTGTCATATGTATGTCAGTATGTATGTGTGTCATATGTATGTCAGTATGTATGTGTGTCATATGTATGTCAGTATATGTGTGTGTCATATGTATGTCAGTATATATGTGTGTCATATGTATGTCAGTATATATGTGTGTCATATGTATGTCAGTATAGATTATCTAACCCAGTCCCCTTCCCCCATCAGCCCTTGTCCTACCCCCATCTTCCCCACCAGACATTTAGATGTTATTTATTCCTGCTATTCTAATGCTCTGATCAGTAGATGCTCAAGTCAAGCCCTCACCCCCCCCCCCAGATATTTAGATATGTATGTTATCAATCATCCCCCACCCCGCCTTCCTTGTAATTTGCTGGCCCCCAATATCCATTGTGAGTCACAATCCATAACACTGCCATCCACAGATCCCCCATAACAGTGTGTCATCCACAGATCCCCATAACAGTGTGTCATCCAGAGATCCCCATAACAGTGTCATCCACAGATCCCCCATAACAGTGTCATCCACAGATCCCCCATAACAGTGCCATCCACAGATCCCCATAACAGTGTGTCATCCACAGATCCCCCATAACAGTGTGTCATCCACAGATCCCCCATAACAGTGTGTCATCCACAGATCCCCCATAACAGTGCCATCCACAGATCCCCCATAACAATGCGTCATCCACAGATCCCCCATAACAGTGTCCTCCACAGATCCCCATAACAGTGTGTCATCCACAGATCCCCCATAACAGTGTGTCATCCACAGATCCCCCATAACAGTGCCATCCACAGATCCCCCATAACAATGCGTCATCCACAGATCCCCCATAACAGTGTCATCCACAGATCCCCATAACAGTGTCCTCCACAGATCCCCATAACAGTGTGTCATCCACAGATCCCCCATAACAGTGTGTCATCCACAGATCCCCCATAACAGTGTCATCCACAGATCCCCCATAACAATGCGTCATCCACAGATCCCCCATAACAGTGTCCTCCACAGATCCCCCATAACAGTGTCATCCACAGGTCCCTCATAACAGTGTCATCCACAGATCCCCCATAACAATGCGTCATCCACAGATCCCCCATAACAGTGTCCTCCACAGATCCCCCATAACAGTGTGTCATCCACAGATCCCCCATAACAGTGTGTCATCCACAGATCCCCCATAACAGTGTCATCCATAGATCTCCCATAACAGTGTTGTCCACAGATCCCCCATAAGTGTGTCATCCACAGATCCCCATAGCATTGTCATCCACAGATCCTTCATAACAGTGTGTCATCCACAGATCCCCCATAACAGTGTCATCCACAGATCCCCATAACAGTGTCATCCACAGATTACCCCATAACAGTGTCATCCATAGATCCCCCATAACAGTTTCATCCATAGATCCGCCCCATAACAGTGTCATCCACAGATCCCCCATAACAGTGTCATCCACAGATCCCCTTCATAACAATGTCATCCACAGATCCCCCATAACAGTGTCATCCACAGATCCCCCCCATAACAATGTCATCCACAGATCCTCCATAACAGTGCGTCATTAATTGATACATTAAACTGTGCATATTTATGTGTGATTACAACAGTATTTAGTAAAGACTCCACAAGTTGGGGGGGGGGGGGCGCACTTGGGCAGCTCAGCCTCTGTTGGTGGTGGACCTTGTCCCAGCCCTGGCTTGGAGAGTGTTGCTCTGCCTCTGTTGGAACTGATGTGTGTTCCCCTTGTCTCCCTTTCTCGGTTGCCTAAGGCCCCTTTTACACGGGCGAGTTTTCTGCGCGGGTGCAATGCGTGAGGAGGACGCATTGCACCCGCACTGAATCCGGACCCATTCATTTCTATGGGGCTGTGCACATGAGCGGTGATTTTCATGCATCACTTCTGCGTTGCGTGAAAATCGCAGCATGCTCTATATTTTGCGTTTCTCACGCAACGCAGGCCCCATAGAAGTGAATGGGGCTGCGGGAAAATCGCAAGCATCCGCAAGCAAGTGCGGATGCAGTGCGATTTTCCCGCATGGTTGCTTAGCAACGGGACCCGATCTTTATTTTTTTCCTTATAACATGGTTATAAGGGAAAATAATAGCATTCTTAATAAAGAATGCTTAGTAAAATGAAGAGAAAGGGGTTAAAAATAATAAAAGTTAACTTACCTTAGCCACTTGATCGCGTAGTTGGCGATCTCTCTTCTCTCTTCAAGCTTTAGCTGCCGTCTAAAGGACCGGTGATGACGTCACATCACATGGTCCAATCACATGGTCCATCATGGTAAATAAATCTCCAGAATACTCAACCCGAAACTGGACTTCACTGATGAAGTCCGGCTTCGGGTCTGGGTACCAAACATGCAGATTTTTCCAACGCGCGTGCAAAACGCATTACAAAAGTTTGCACACGCGTGGAAAAATCATGCATATTCCCGCAACGCACCCGCATCCTATCCGGGTGTCAAACATGACGCCCGTGTGAAAGAGGCCTAAGGAAGTACGGACTCTGGCGGCCGCATTGTCAGTTGGAAAATTTTGGAGCAATCTGTCAACAAGGACCTTCTGGTATTGCACGGTTTTACTCATCCCCTCCACCACAGGAATGAGAGAAAAGTTCTCTTTGTAGCGGGGGTCGAGAAGGGTGAACACCCAGTAATCTGTGTTACCTAAAATGCGTATAACGCGAGGGTCGCGGGCAAGGCAGCCTAACATGAAGTCAGCCATGTGTGCCAGAGTACCAACGGGCAAGACGTCGATGTCAACTTCAGGATGACTCTCCATACCCTCATCCTCCTCTTCTGCCCATCCACGATAAACAGATAGAATTAAAGTTCCATGAGTACTACCCTCGGTAGCAGAGGTAAGTGTCTCCAGCTCCTCCTCCTCCTCTTCATGGCCCAATTCGCGCTGAGAAGACGAACTGGGGGAGGTCTGGCTATCACCCTGTGTCATCTCCTCCCCCATTACCTCGTCTGAAAGCATCTTACTTAATTGTGAGCAGCGATCGTTTGAGTAGACACAGCAGTGGGAGGGTTACACTGATAATAGCGTTATCGCCACTAACCATCTGTGTGAATTCATCAAAGTTTTTTAAAGCCTCACAGAGGTCTGACATCAATGCCCACTCCTCGCTTGTGAACAGTGGCAGTTGACTGGAAAGGCAACGACCATGTTGCAGCTGGTATTCCACAACTGCCCTCTGCTGCTCACAAAGCCTGGCCAACATGTAGAAGGTAGAGTTCCAGCACATGCTCATGTCGCACAACAGTCTGTGAGCTGGAAGCCGCGAGCGCTGCTGCAGCATTGACAGACCGGGCTGAAGCTGTGGACGACTTTCGGAAATGGGCACACAAGCGGCGCACCATCACTAGTAGCTCCTGCAAATTGGGGTAGGTTTTGATAAACCGCTGAACCACTAAGTTTAGGACGTGGGCTAGGCATGGGATGTGTGTCAGGTTGCCGAGCTCCAAAGCCTCCACCAAGTTACGGCCATTGTCAGACACAACCTGCCTGGTTATAGGTTGAGTGGCGAGAGCCACAGCTCGGTCTGGTCCCTTATACCCTGCCACAGCTCTGTGGCGGTGTGCTGTTTGTCCCATAGGCAGATCAGCTTCAGCATGGCCTGTTGACGTTTACCCACAGCAGTGCTACACTGCTTCCAGCTAGCGACTGATGGCTGACTGCTGTTGGAGATGGAAGTGGAAGAGGAGGCGGCAGAGGAGTAGAAGTGGGGGTTGGAGCCAGTAACATAGCAGCTGGCGGAGATCCTGATGGATGTAGGGACCGCAATCCTGGGCGTGGGTAGCACCTGTGCCATCCCAGGGTATGACTAACTCTCGGACTCCACAACATTCACCCAGTGGGCCGTCAGGGAAATGTAGCGTCCCTGGCCACCAGCACTTGTCCACGTGTCCGTGGTGCAGTGGACCTTCCCAGTGCGTTGGTCAGGGTATGGGTGATGTTCTGGTGTAAGGCGGGCAAGGCACGCTGTGAAAAGCAATGGCGGTTGGGGACTGTGTACCGAGGGACGGCCGCCGACATCAGGCTGCAGAAAGCCTCAGTGTCCACAAGCCTAAATGGCAACATTTCAAGGGCCAGTAATTCCGAAAGTTGCCCATTTAGTGCTATGGCCTGTGGGTGGGTATTTGCGCTTGCGTTCAAATGCTTGTGTTATCGACATTTGGACGCTGCGCTGGGACAGGGAAGTGGATGTTGTTGCTGACGGTTTATGCGAAGGTCCAGGGCAAGGGGTATCCAGGCCTGCGCCTTCGACAGGGTATTGGCCAGCAGTGTGTAACACAGGGGAAGTGGAGGCAGTGGTGGGACCCACAGACGCAGAGTGTGGACCCAGGCATTTGGCCCACTTATTAGGGTGCTTGGATGCCATGTGGCAGATCATGCTGGTGGTGGTGAGGTTGCTAGTGTTCACGCCCCGGCTCATTTTGGTACGGCACAGGTTGCAAACTACCACTCTTTTGTCATCTGCGCTTTCCTCAAAAAAGTGCCATACTGCGGAACACCTACCCCTTAGCAAGGTAGATTTACGCATGGGGGTACTCTGTGTAACTGTTGCGGGTCTGTTTGGTGTGGCCAGACGTCTCCATTTTGCAACCCCACTGCCTCTTCCAGACTGTTGCGGTGCTGTGGATCCCTTCCCCTCTGTACTGCTGTCCTCGCTCGGCTTTTCACCTTCCCATGTTGGGTCAGTGACCTCATCGTCCACCACCTCCTCTTCCACTTCCTCACACTGCTCATCCTCCTGAATTGACCTAACCACCACCTCAGTGATTTGCAACTGTGTCTCATCATCATCCACCTCGTGAACGAATGATTGCCGTTCACCACCGTCATCTTCTTGAGACTGTGAAGGCTCAAGAGGTTGGGAATCAGGGCACAATATCCAAATGTGGGATCACTCGTTTGGCCAGATGCGACATAGTGGGAGGAAGGAGGATCAGATTGAGGATTCGGATGACCAGACTCTTAGATACAGAGACTGGACGAGAGGGTGGTGCTTAACCGACTGGAAGCATTATCTAAAGCAATCCAACCGACCACCTGTTGGCACTGGTCCGACTTGGACAGTGTTGTCCTGCGCCACCCAGCTAAGTTGGATATGAAGCTGAGTAAGGTGGATGTTTTTTTTTTTGTTTTTTTTCTGGTGCACTGGCAGCAGGCACAGTTTCATTGCGCCGAGGGCCACGGCCTCTGCTTGCACCATCAGCATCACGCCCACTTCCCCGTCCCTTGGTGCTCGCCTTCTTCATATTAATGGTTTTGTCACAAGATGTGGCACAAATTTTTTTAATGTCCGATAAAGACACTGTTTTGGGATGACGGACACTATATATCACAGAAACCCCCAGAAAATGGACAGTATATTATGGCCAGATTAATGTAATTTTAGATACAGACACTGTTTGGGGAGGCCAGACAGTATATGTCACAGAAATCCACAGAATATGGACACTATTAGACCCAGATTAATGGAATTTGCGCTGCAGACACACACTATGGTCACTAGATGTCGGCCAGATTATTACAGACACAGTCTGCAGATGATGTACACTATATGTCACTAATAGGTACACAATAAAAATATCTTGCTGCTGTCAAACACACAGTAGTCCTAAAAAGGACTTTGGGGTCTTGGAAAAGCTAATGTCTGCACTATCTGTCCCCTCCTCAGCACTGTCCCTGAGACTGCAGGAGATAAATAGATTGCTGCTGTAAAACGCACAAACACTGTTGTCCTTAAAAGGACATTTGTGTCTTTACAAATCTTGTTTCTGATAAAATCTGTTAAATTTCGCTCCCTGCTCTGTCGTTCCCTCCCTACGCTCTGCTCTCCCCGTCTGTCTGAGCCGATATATAGCACCCGATGACGCGTTCCGGCCAGCCAATCACTGTAATGCCAGAAGCCAACATGGCTACTGGCATTACAGTGAGGGCAGAACTTACCTGCACCTTTATTGGCTGGGGCGGAGACTCGAGCCATGTGGTATTCGGCCTAGTACCGCCATGTGACGAGCATAGCAATGCTTGAGCCGAATCGGAATTTGGCCGAGCATGCTCGCTCATCCCTAGTCATTACATAAATACAGCCCAAGAACCAAGCTCATTACATAAATACAGCACCAGAACCAAGCTCATTACATAAATACAGCACCAGAACCAACCTCATTACATAAATACAGCACCAGAACCAAGCTCATTACATAAATACAGCACCAGAACCAAGACCATTACATAAATACAGCACCAGAACCAAGCTCATTACATAAATACAGCACCAGAACCAAGCTCATTACATAAATACAGCACCAGAACCAAGCTCATTACATATATACAGCACCAGAACCAACCTCATTACATAAATACAGCACCAGAACCAAGCTCATTACATAAATACAGCACCAGAACCAAGCTCATTACATAAATACAGCACCAGAACCAAGCTCATTACATAAATACAGCACCAGAACCAAGCTCATTACATAAATACAGCACCAGAACCAAGCTCATTACATAAATACAGCACCAGAACCAAGATCATTACATAAATACAGCACCAGAACCAACCTCATTACATAAATACAGCACCAGAACCAACCTCATTACATAAATACAGCACCAGAACCAAGCTCATTACATATATACAGCACCAGAACCAACCTCATTACATAAATACAGCACCAGAACCAACCTCATTACATAAATACAGCACCAGAACCAAGCTCATTACATAAATACAGCACCAGAACCAAGATCATTACATAAATACAGCACCAGAACCAACCTCATTACATAAATTCTGCACCAGAACCAACCTCATTACATAAATACAGCACCAGAACCAAGCTCATTACATAAATACAGCACCAGAACCAACCTCATTACATAAATACAGTACCAGAACCAAGCTCAGTACATATACAGCACCAGAACCAAGCTCATTACATAAATACAGCACCAGAACCAAGCTCATTACATAAATACAGCACCAGAACCAAGCTCATTACATAAATACAGCACCAGAACCAAGCTCATTACATAAATACAGCACCAGAACCAAGCTCATTACATAAATACAGCACCAGAACCAAGCTCATTACATAAATACAGCACCAGAACCAAGCTCATTACATAAATACAGCACCAGAACCAAGCTCATTACATAAATACAGCACCAGAACCAAGCTCATTACATAAATACAGCACCAGAACCAAGCTCATTACATAAATACAGCACCAGAACCAAGCTCATTACATAAATACAGCACCAGAACCAAGCTCATTACATAAATACAGCACCAGAACCAAGCTCATTACATAAATACAGCACCAGAACCAAGCTCATTACATAAATACAGCACCAGAACCAAGCTCATTACATAAATACAGCACCAGAACCAAGCCTCATTACATAAATACAGCACCAGAACCAAGCTCATTACATAAATACAGCACCAGAACCAAGCTCATTACATAAATACAGCACCAGAACCAAGCTCATTACATAAATACAGCACCAGAACCAAGCTCATTACATAAATACAGCACCAGAACCAAGCTCATTACATAAATACAGCACCAGAACCAAGCTCATTACATAAATACAGCACCAGAACCAAGCTCATTACATAAATACAGCACCAGAACCAAGCTCATTACATAAATACAGCACCAGAACCAAGCTCATTACATAAATACAGCACCAGAACCAAGCTCATTACATAAATACAGCACCAGAACCAAGCTCATTACATAAATACAGCACCAGAACCAAGCTCATTACATAAATACAGCACCAGAACCAAGCTCATTACATAAATACAGCACCAGAACCAAGCTCATTACATAAATACAGCACCAGAACCAAGCTCATTACATAAATACAGCACCAGAACCAAGCTCATTACATAAATACAGCACCAGAACCAAGCTCATTACATAAATACAGCACCAGAACCAAGCTCATTACATAAATACAGCACCAGAACCAAGCTCATTACATAAATACAGCACCAGAACCAAGCTCATTACATAAATACAGCACCAGAACCAAGCTCATTACATAAATACAGCACCAGAACCAAGCTCATTACATAAATACAGCACCAGAACCAAGCTCATTACATAAATACAGCACCAGAACCAAGCTCATTACATAAATACAGCACCAGAACCAAGCTCATTACATAAATACAGCACCAGAACCAAGCTCATTACATAAATACAGCACCAGAACCAAGCTCATTACATAAATACAGCACCAGAACCAAGCTCATTACATAAATACAGCACCAGAACCAAGCTCATTACATAAATACAGCACCAGAACCAACCTCATTACATAAATACAGCACCAGAACCAAGCTCATTACATAAATACAGCACCAGAACCAAGCTCATTACATAAATACAGCACCAGAACCAAGCTCATTACATAAATACAGCACCAGAACCAAGCTCATTACATAAATACAGCACCAGAACCAAGCTCATTACATAAATACAGCACCAGAACCAAGCTCATTACATAAATACAGCACCAGAACCAAGCTCATTACATAAATACAGCACCAGAACCAAGCTCATTACATAAATACAGCACCAGAACCAAGCTCATTACATAAATACAGCACCAGAACCAAGCTCATTACATAAATACAGCACCAGAACCAAGCTCATTACATAAATACAGCACCAGAACCAAGCTCATTACATAAATACAGCACCAGAACCAAGCTCATTACATAAATACAGCACCAGAACCAAGCTCATTACATAAATACAGCACCAGAACCAAGCTCATTACATAAATACAGCACCAGAACCAAGCTCATTACATAAATACAGCACCAGAACCAAGCTCATTACATAAATACAGCACCAGAACCAAGCTCATTACATAAATACAGCACCAGAACCAAGCTCATTACATAAATACAGCACCAGAACCAAGCTCATTACATAAATACAGCACCAGAACCAAGCTCATTACATAAATACAGCACCAGAACCAAGCTCATTACATAAATACAGCACCAGAACCAAGCTCATTACATAAATACAGCACCAGAACCAAGCTCATTACATAAATACAGCACCAGAACCAAGCTCATTACATAAATACAGCACCAGAACCAAGCTCAGTACATAAATACAGCACCAGAACCAAGCTCATTACATAAATACAGCACCAGAACCAAGCTCATCACATAAATACAGCACCAGAACCAAGCTCATTACATATATACAGCACCAGAACCAAGCTCATTACATAAATACTGCACCAGATCCAAGCTAATTACATAAATACAGCACCAGAACCAAGCCAATTACATAAATACAGCACCAGAACCAAGCTCATTACATAAATACTGCACCAGATCCAAGCTAATTACATAAATACAGCACCAGAACCAAGCTCATTACATAAATACAGCACCAGAACCAAGCTCAGTACATAAATACAGCACCAGAACCAAGCTCATTACATATATACAGCACCAGAACCAAGCTCATTACATAAATACAGCACCAGAACCAAGCTCATTACATAAATACAGCACCAGAACCAAGACCATTACATAAATACAGCACCAGAACCAAGCTCATTACATAAATACAACACCAGAACCAAGCTCCTTACATAAATACAGCATCAGAACCAAGCTCATTACATAAATACAGCACCAGAACCAAGCTCATTACATAAATACAGCACCAGAACCAAGCTTATTACATAAATACAGCACCAGAACCAAGCTCATTACATAAATACAGCACCAGGACCAAGATCATTACATAAATACAGCACCAGAACCAAGCTCATCACATAAATACAGCACCAGAACCAAGCTCATTACATATATACAGCACCAGAACCAAGCTCATTACATAAATACAGCACCAGAACCAAGCTCATTACATAAATACAGCACCAGAACCAAGCTCATTACATAAATACAGCACCAGAACCCGAGCTCAATACAGATACCATTTTCATAGCCAAGTTATCCTCTGTCATGTTCGGTCTGAGACTCCAGCTCCCAGTTTGGCCTGAATAAGTGTAATGGTATGCTGGGAGTTGCTTTATAAAACAGAATTCTACCACCTATCTTCACACCAGTGACTACAGCGCCCTACAGAGTTCTCCATCTGGTTCAGACCACCATGATGACTTCTCCTGGCCATGATACATCTTTGCAGAGTTTGCCATCTTCTTGCTTTACTTACACATCGGCATCCTAAATACTAAACCCTCTTTGCGCCATACACTCTGCCCTCATAATGACAGCGGTGTACCCTGTGCCCCTGTAAATGTACTCACCTGTCTCGGGTACTGTTAAGTCTCCAGGGTCTGGCCCCTCCTGGGCAGAACGTTGCAGGCAGTGCAATGCCTCAAGAAAGCACCCTGAGGCGGGTGAACTGCTCTTTCTGTCGTGACTGGGTACAGCGTCTATGGGGGTGCAGGTCCTCATGGCTATACGTATACCATCCCCAGAACAGCCTGTCTCCAGCCGCACTCCCTCTACCTCTGTGTATTCCTCAGGGTTCCAGAGTAAAATCCAGGTGAAGCTTCTAGAAGGAGACATCCGCGATGCAGAATTCCTGGACAGATGCTGCCAGGGAGTGGACCTGGTCATACACACCGCAGCCGTCATAGACACCAACGGCCTCATCAACAAGGAGACCCTGATGTCCATCAACGTCCATGGTGAGAACAGAGGCCGATACAGGAATGTACTGGAGGCTGGGGAGAGGAGGGGGCTGGAGCTGCAGGGAATCAATATCCCGATCTCTAATTTCCTCTCTCTTTCCTTCTGTTTATTTCTTCCTGTCTTTTTTTTCTGTCCTTTTTCTCTCGTCCTCTCTCTCTCTCTCTCTGTTTCCCTTTCTCTCTGTATTTCGGTCTCTTACTGTTTTTTCCCTTTCTTTTTTTTCTCTCTCTCTCTCTCTTCCACCTTCTCTCTCTTTTGCTCTCATTTACACTTTCTCTCTCATTCTCTTTCTCTCTGCGTCCTTTCTGTTGTCCTCTCTGTCTATCTCTGTCTACACTGTTGTCTTTTCTCTCTCGTCCTCTCCCATTCTCTCGCTCTGCCTCTCTCATGTCCTCTCTTTTTCTCTTGTCGCCTCTCTCTGTCTCTCATCCTCTCTCTTTCTCTCCCTCTCTTTCTCTACTTTTCTTCTCACTCTCTTTCTGTCTCTTTTTCTTTCTCTCCCCCCTCACTCTTACCCTACCCCTCTCTCTCTCTCTTACTCTCCCTCTCTCTCTTTGTATTTCACCCGTCTCAAATCCCCTCTGTCTCTCTCTTTCTCTCCCCCATTTCTGTCTCTCTCTTTCTCTCCCCCTCTCTGTCTCTCTCTTTTTTTTTCTCCCCCTCTCTGTCTCTCATCCTCTCTCTTTCTCCCCCCTTTCACTGTCTCTCTTTCTCTCCCCCTCTCTGTCTCTCTCTGTCCCTCTCTTTTTTTCTCTCCCTCTATGTCTCTCTCTGTCCCTCTCTCTTTCTCTCCCCTTCTCTATGTCTCTCTCTCCTGCTCTTTTTTTCTCCCCCTCTCTGTCTCTCTCTCACCCATCCTCTGTTTCTCTCCTCTCTGTCCCTCTCGTTTTTCTCCCCCTCTGTCTCTCTCTCCCTCTCTATTTTTCTCCCCCTCTTTGTGTCTCTCTCTTTCTCTCCACCTCTCACTTTCTCTCCCCCTCTCTGTGTCTCTCTCTCTCACCCACCCTCTGTCTCTCTTTCTCTCCCCCTCTCTGTCTCTCTCTCTTTCTCTCCACCTCTCTCTTTCTCTCACTGTCTCTCTTTCTCTCTCCCTCTCTGTGTCTCTCTCTTTCTCTCCACCTCTCCCTTTCTCTCCCCCTCTCTGTCTCTCTCTCTCACTGTCTCTCTTTCTCTCCCCTTTTCCATGTCTCTCTCCACCTCTCCCTTTCTCTCCCCCTCTCTGTCTCTCTCTCTTTCTCTCACCTTCTCTATGTCTCTCTCTCACTGTCTCTCTTTCTCTCCCCTTCTCTATGTCTCTCTCTCTCCCTCTCTTTTTTTTCTCCCCCTCTCTGTCTCTCTCTCTCACCCACCCTCTGTCTCTTTCTCTCTCTCACCCACCCTCTGTTTCTCCCCCTCTCTGTCTCTCCCCCTCTCTGTCTCTCCCCCTCTGTCTCTCTTTCTCTTCCCCTCTCTGTCTCTCCCCCTCTGTCTCTCTTTCTCTTCCCCTCTCTGTCTCTCCCCCTCTGTCTTTCTTTCTCTCCCCCTCTCTGTGTCTCTCTCTCTCTCTCTCTCACCCACCCTCTGTCTCTCTCTCACCCACCCTCTGTTTCTCCCCCTCTCTGTCTCTCTCTCTCTTTCTCTCCCTCTCTGTCTCTCTTTCTCTCCCCCTCTCTGTCTTTCCCCCTCTGTCTCTCTTTCTCTCCCCCTCTCTGTCTCTCCCCCTCTGTCTCTCTCTCTCTCACCCACCCTCTGTCTCTTTCTCTCTCTCACCCACCCTCTGTTTCTCCCCCTCTCTGTCTCTCTCTCTTTCTCTCCCTCTCTGTCTCTCTTTCTCTCCCCCTCTCTGTCTTTCCCCCTCTGTCTCTCTTTCTCTCCCCCTCTCTGTCTCTCCCCCTCTGTCTCTCTCTCTCTCTCACCCACCCTCTGTCTCTTTCTCTCTCTCACCCACCCTCTGTTTCTCCCCCTCTCTGTCTCTCTCTCTTTCTCTCCCTCTCTGTCTCTTTCTCTTCCCCTCTCTGTCTCTCCCCCTCTGTCTCTCTTTCTCTCCCCCTCTCTGTGTGTCTCTCTCTCTCTGTGTCTCTCTCACCCACCTTCTTTTTCTCTCCCTCTCGACCTCTCGTTTTAGGTACTGAGCTGCTCCTGGAGTCTTGTGTCCAGAACAATGTGCGATACTTCATCTACACCAGCAGTATGGAGGTCATGGGGCCCAATACTCGTGGGGACCCCATAGTGAATGGAGACGAGGAGCTGGTCTACGAGAGTAAATTAGGCTTCTACTATGGAGAGAGTAAGCGTCGGGCGGAACAGGCGGTGCTGCGGGCCAATGGTCGGGAACTCCACAACAGAGGGTCCCTGGTGACCTGCTCACTGCGGCCCACCTACATCTTTGGAGAAGGGTCTCAGTTTCTCCAGATGCATCTTGACCAGGCGCTCCAGAATGGGGGAGTTTTCAAAAGAATTTCCAAGAAAGAAGCGTTGGTCAATCCAGTCTATGTGGGAAATGTGGCATGGGCCCATATCCTGGCAGCTCGGGTAATGAAAGACCCAGACAGTGTCAAGAAGATTGCAGGAAAATTCTACTACATCTGTGATGACACCCCCCACATGAGCTACTCAGACCTCAACCACGCACTGGGCAAGGAGCTGGGCCTGGCGGTGGAGGGCAGGCTGCTCATGCCCTATCCGTTGCTCTACTTTATGGCCTCCATGATGGAGTTGTTCAGTTTCCTACTCCGTCCTTTCTTCAGATTTGTGCCGCCGCTCACCAGACACCTGGTGATCCTTCTGAACACCACCTTCACCTTCTCCTACAAGAAAATCCAGAGCGATATGGGATACAAGCCCTTCTACAAGTGGGAGGAGGCCAGGAGGATGACCTCCACCTGGATGGCCACCATACTGCCCCAACGCAAGGAGGCACACAAAAAGAAATAGGAAGAGGCAGGTGGAGATGTTCCTCATGGGCGGGACCTTCAGACCAGGCACACCCTGAAGGGACATGCTGATTCTTGCAATTAACTCCTTCCTAACTCATTTTACCCCATTTAATAAAGAGAACCCTGATAAATCTATGACTCTGAGACGTCCTCTCTGTCCCCGAATGTCACCTTATAAAGGTTGTTGTTTGTATAATGGAAAGTTCCACAAACAACTCCCTCTGGCTTGCCTTACACCCATCTCCATGGGTGTCAGCACTTTGGCTGTGGCCTCCTAAGAGTGGCAGCAATAACTGCATAAGCAATTACCCCCATGGCTTTGTTTCCATGTGATGCAGTACTGCACAGTCTGCACAGTCTCTAACAGGTGCTCCCAGGTTGCAGTATCTCCATCCTCACAAGCCTTGCACACACTCTGGTAGGGTCTTTCACCCAGTACCGCACTCTCACAGATCTTGATCACAGAGCTGACTTTTACACAGGCTTTGGCTGCTTCCAGGATGCACACACTAGGCAGGTGTCTCCACCCCTCAGCTCTGGTCTCATCTCAACTATGATGCTTCTCCGATCTGTGACCCAATCTATGTCCTGAAGTATTGTATGACTAGTGCCAATGACCTCTACTTCTAGCTAGTTAGATGCAGCAATATTGCTGGCTTTGTTTCCAGCAGCAGCTCCCCGGTTCATATAAAACATGGCATATCACATATGGCACATGTGTGTGCAGAAGATATAAAAGCAGAAGGTAAATAGCAAACAGTTTAAGTAGACGGAGTGACCTCCACAACAGATGCCAGCTACCGGCTCGGACGGTTCACTATGACAGTCCCACATATATTTGCAGCTCCTGCAGAATGCCAATATGGTATCACACGCAGATGTATCACACAGTATACTTCACAAATTAGTGGGTGTCACTGCTCCGCCTCTCACTAGGTCCATAGGGTGGTGCACCAGTTTGCGAGTGTCACGCAACCCCTCTAGACCAGTAAATGAGGCGCTCCCACAGGTGCTTCTCTTCATGCATCTCCTTCCTTCAGACACCCCCAAGAGTATCGTAAACAGCCTGGGTGAGACTCAGCGCTTCCCCCTCAATACCTAGAGCTGCCACTAGATGTCACCAGTGCACTGCTCAGGGAGCACAGTTCCTGGTCCAACACTAACCCTCAGTTCACACTTGCGCGTTTTAGAGCGCATTAGAACGCGCTGTAAAACGCATAACCGATGCAAACCAATGCTTCCCTATGGGACTGGTTCACATTTTCGCGTTTTACAGCGCGTTCGAACGCGCTGAAAAATGCCCGACGCATAAACAAGTACTTGAGCTTTTTTGGGGTGTTTGCCGCGCGTTTTGTCCCATAGACTTCAATGGGAACGCGCAACGCTTGTATTTTGCACGTTTTTGAAACTGAAAATGCACGTTCGAACGCGCGTTTATGAATTTGCAACATGCTGGAAAGGCCAAACCCCAGGTGCTAGGCACAGTTTGGAGAGAAGCCAACACTGCAGTCAATCACACAAACGCGCGTAAAACGAATGTAACAGCAGGATTGTGAATGCAGCTCTGGAAGTGATTTGTGTACAAGACAAGTAACAGCAGGATTGTGAATGCAGCTCTTGATGTGACTGGAGTACAGTAATTGTGAATGTGGCTTTGGAAGCGATTAGAGTACAAGATACAATGTAACAGCAGGATTGTGAATGCAGCTCTGGAAGTGATTTGTGTACAAGACCAGTAACAGCAGGATTGTGAATGCAGCTATTGATGTGACTGGAGTACAGTAATATTGAATGCAGCTTTGGAAGCGATCAGAGTATAAGATACAATGTAACAGCAGGATTGTGAATGCAGCTCTTGATGTGACTGGAGTACAGTAATTGTGAATGCAGCTTTGGAAGCGATCAGAGTACAAGATAGAATGTAACAGCAGGATTGTGAATGCAGCTCTGGAAGTGATTTGTGTACAAGACAAGTAACAGCAGGATTGTGAATGCAGCTCTTGATGCGACTGGAGTACAGTAACTGTGGATGCAGCTCTGGAAGCGATTATCGTATAAGATACAATGTAACAGCAGGATTGTGAATGCAGCTCTTGATGCGACTGGAGTACAGTAACTGTGGATGCAGCTCTGGAAGCGATCATCGTATAAGATACAATGTAACAGCAGGATTGTGAATGCAGCTCTTGAGGCGACTGGAGTACAGTAACTGTGGATGCAGCTCTGGAAGCGATCAGAGTATAAGATACAATGTAACAGCAGGATTGTGAATGCAGCTCTTGATGCGACTGGAGTACAGTAACTGTGGATGCAGCTCTGGAAGCGATTAGAGTATAGGATACAATGTAACAGCAGGATTGTGAATGCAGCTCTTGAGGCGACTGGAGTACAGTAACTGTGGATGCAGCTCTGGAAGCGATCAGAGTATAAGATACAATGTAACAGCAGGATTGTGAATGCAGCTCTTGATGCGACTGGAGTACAGTAACTGTGGATGCAGCTCTGGAAGCGATCATCGTATAAGATACAATGTAACAGCAGGATTGTGAATGCAGCTCTTGATGTGACTGGAGTACAGTAACTGTGGATGCAGCTCTGGAAGCGATTAGAGTATAGGATACAATGTAACAGCAGGATTGTGAATGCAGCTCTTGAGGCGACTGGAGTACAGTAACTGTGGATGCAGCTCTGGAAGTGACCAGATAAGTAACAGCACAACTGAATTCAGCTGACGTGAAGTTGTGAGTGCAGCTCTGGATGTGACTGGAGTGTAAGACACCAGGTCATTCAGTACATTGGGTTATAGGTGGCGATGTTTGTGTATTTAGGGTCGCAGTTCTGCGCGGTGTCAGCGAGGACCAGGGTCCGGACGAACAGACGCCCCTCTGTGTCAGGCAGAACAGTCCCGCCTTGTGTCTGTGACATGTTTGTCCATCTTCTCGGTGCAGGAGCTGACACTTCTTTCTCAGAGGGCCGGGTCATGACTGGCAGCGGGCACCAGGCCTGTTGTTTTCTGCAGGTGCCCCCTGGACCTGGGACCCTTGGCCCTTTATCTGCAGGGGGGGGCTCAGTCTGACTAAACAGAGGCCTGGCTAATGATTGATGGCATTAACCCTCTCACTGCTGGAGCCCATGCCACTGACCGGCTGAGCCGTGGATCATCACCATCGTGGTAATCTCATAATCTCATTCTCATCAAAGGGTCACAGGCGGGGTCACGCCACATCATGGCCGGACGAAGGATGGGGATCACTCAGCCGACCCTCACCGCAGCCCTACTTACCTGCATTATACCCACAGGTGAGTCCCCAATACAGACTGACAGCACCTGGTGTGTTCATCCAGAGCTCCTGGGTTCAGGAATTGCAATGTATGGTCGGTGCTGTCCCTGTATCCCGGGTCTCCTGAGTATGGACGGAGGGGAACCGTCTCTCTGCCGCCCCCCAGACCCAAATATCCTGTTTAATGGGGGGACAGATTACTGATCGAGGGCAGGGCACCCATGTGAAGGGCCCAGTGCTGGGGGCCCCGGGTTTGCCCGTTTCTTTATATTGGGCACGATGTATAAGTGCCTGGTCGGTAGCGGTCCAGACGGGAGTTTGGGCCCCTGACAGCAGGAGCCCCTGATTGTGGCCCTGCCAGTGTAGCTGTGCAGACTGACACTTACACAGGCAGATCAGTGTCCGACAACCTGTACAGGAGCTGTAACCTGTGGTTGTCACCAACATCCTTTATATGTGCAGGAATCAGAGATGAGAAGATTCATGTGTCCCCTGAACATGCAGAGTAATACTTCCCACAGCGCTGCACAGTAATACTTCTCTCCACACTGCACAGTAATACTTCCCACCACGCTGCACAGTAATACTTCTCCCCACACTGCACAGTAATACTTCTCACAACACTGCACAGTAATACTTCTCTCCACACTGCACAGTAATACTTCCCACAGCGCTGCACAGTAATACTTCTCTCCACACTGCGCAGTAATACTTCTCTCCACACTGCACAGTAATACTTCCCACAGCGCTGCACAGTAATACTTCTCTACACACTGCACAGTAATACTTCTCTCCACATTGCACAGTAATACTTCTCTCCACACTGCGCAGTAATACTTCTCTCCACACTGCGCAGTAATACTTCTCTCCACACTGCACAGTAATACTCCCCCCCCCACACTGCACAGTAATACTTCTCTCCACACTGCACAGTAATACTTCTCTCCACACTGCACAGTAATACTCTCCACACTGCACAGTAATACTTCTCCCCACACTGCACAGTAATACTTCTCTCCACACTGCACAGTAATACTTCTCCCCACACTGCACAGTAATACTTCTCCCCACACTGCACAGTAATACTTCTCTCCACACTGCACAGTAATACTTTTCTCCACACTGCGCAGTAATACTCCCCCCCACACTGCACAGTAATACTTCTCCCCACACTGCACAGTAATACTTCTCTCCACACTGCACAGTAATACTTCTCTCCACACTGCACAGTAATACTTCTCTCCACACTGCACAGTAATACCTCTCTCCACACTGCACAGTAATACTTCTCCCCACACTGCACAGTAATACATCTCTCCACACTGCACAGTAATACTTCTCTCCACACTGCACAGTAATGCTTCTCTCCACACTGCACAGTAATACTTCTCTCCACACTGCACAGTAATACTTCTCTCCACACTGCACAGTAATACTTCTCCCCACACTGCACAGTAATACTTCTCTCCACACTGCACAGTAATACTTCTCCCCACACTGCACAGTAATACTTCTCCCCACACTGCACAGTAATACTTCTCCCCACACTGCACAGTAATACTTCTTTCCACACTGCACAGTAATGCTTCTCTCCACACTGCACAGTATACTTCTCCACACTGCACAGTAATACTTCTCCCCACACTGCACAGTAATACTTCTCTCCACACTGCACAGTAATACCTCTCTCCACACTGCACAGTAATACTTCTCCCCACACTGCACAGTAATACTTCTCCCCACACTGCACAGTAATACTTCTCACCACACTGCACAGTAATACTTCTCTCCACACTGCACAGTAATACTTCTCCCCACACTGCACTGTAATACTTCTCCCCACGCTGCACTGTAATACTTCTCCCCACACTGCACAGTAATACTTCTCCCCACCCTACACAGTAATACTTCCCACACGCTGCACAATAATACTTCTCTCCACACTGCACAGTAATACTTCTCTCCACATTGCACAGTAATACTTCCCACAGCGCTGCACAGTAATACTTCTCTCCACACTGCACAGTAATACTTCCCACAGCGCTGCACAGTAATACTTCTCTCCACACTGCACAGTAACACTTCTCTCCACACTACACAGTAATACTTCTCCCCACACTGCACAGTAATACTTCCCGCCACACTGTACAGTAATACTTCCCACCATGCTGCACAGTAATACTTCCAACCACTGCACAGTAATACTTCCCACAGCGCTGCACAGTAATACTTCTCTACACACTGCACAGTAATACTTCCCACCACACTGCGCAGTAATACTTCCCACCATGCTGCACAGTAATACTTCCAACTACTGCCCAGTAATACTTCTCTCCACACTGCACAGTAATACTTCCCACCACACTGCACAGTAATACTTCCCACCACACTGCACAGTAATACTTCCCACCACACTGCACAGTAATACTTCTCTCCACACTGCGCAGTAATACTCCCCCCCCACACTGCACAGTAATACTTCTCCCCACACTGCACAGTAATACTTCTCCCCACACTGCACAGTAATACTTCTCACCATACTGCACAGTAATACTTCTCTCCACACTGCACAGTAATAATTCCCACCACACTGCACAGTAATACTTCCCACCACACTGCACAGTAATACTTCTCTCCACACTGCACAGTAATACTTCTCTCCACACTGCACAGTAATACTTCTCTCCACACTGCACAGTAATACTTCCCCCCACACTGCAAGGTGATACTTCTCTCCACACTGCACAGTAATACTTCTCTCCACGCTGCACAGTAATACTTCCTTCCACTGCACAGTAATACATACCCCCACACTGCACAGTAATACTTCCCACCACACTGCACAGTAATACTTCCCACCACTGCACAGTAATACTTCTCTCCACACTGCACAGTAATACTTCTCTCCACGCTGCGCAGTAATACTTCTCACCACACTGCACAGTAATACTTCTCCTCACACTGCACAGTAATATTTCTCCACACACTGCACTGTAATACTTCCCACCACACTGCACAGTAATACTTCTCTCCACACTGCACAGTAATACTTCCCACCACACTGCACAGTAATACTTCTCTCCACGCTGCACAGTAATACTTCTCACCACACTGCACAGTAATACTTCTCTCCACAGTGCACAGTAATACTTCCAACCACTGCACAGTAATACTTCCCACCACTGCACAATAATACTTCTCTCCTCACTGCACAGTAATACTTCCAACCTCTGCACAGTAATACTTCTCTCCACACTGCACAGTAATACTTCTCTCCACAATACACAGTAATACTTCCCACCACGCTGCACAGTAATACTTCTCACCACACTGCACAGTAATACTTCCCACCACTGCACAGTAATACTTCTCTCCACTGCACAGTAATACTTCTATCCACACTGCACAGTAATACTTCTCACCACCCTGCACAGAAATACTTCACACCACTGCACAGTAATACTTCCCACCACTGCACAGTAATACTTCTCTTCACACTTCACAGTAATACTTCACACCACGCTGCACAGTAATACTTCTCACCACACTGCACAGTAATACTTTCCACCACTGCACAGTAATACTTCTATCCACACTGCACAGAAATACTTCACACCACTGCACAGTAATACTTCTCTCCACACTTCACAGTAATACTTCACACCACGCTGCACAGTAATACTTTCCACCACTGCACAGTAATACTTCTATCCACACTGCACAGAAATACTTCACACCACTGCACAGTAATACTTCTCTCCACACTGCACAGTAATACTTCTCTCCACACTGCACAGTAATACTTCCCACCACTGCACAGTAATACTTCTCCCCAAACTGCACAGTAATACTTCCCACCACACTGCAAAGTAATACTTTCAACAACTGCACTGTAATACTTCCCACCACACTGCACAGTAATACTTCTCCCCACACTGCACAGTAATACTTCTCTCCACACTGCACAGTAATACTTCCCACCACGCTACACAGTAATACTTCTCCCCACCCTGCACAGTAATACTTCTCTCCACACTGCACAGTAATACTTCTCTCCATGCTGCACAGTAACTCTTCTCTCCACGCTGCACAGTAATACTTCCCCCCACACTGCACAGTAATACTTCTCTCCACGCTGCACAGTAATACTTCCCCCCACACTGCACAGTAATACTTCCGACCACACTGCACAATAATACTTCTCTCCACACTGCACAGTAATACTTCCCACCACTGCACAGTAATACTTCTCTCCACACTGCACAGTAATACTTCTCTCCACACTGCACAGTAATACTTCCCCCCACACTGCACAGTAATACTTCCGACCACACTGCACAATAATACTTCTCTCCACACTGCACAGTAATACTTCCCACCACTGCACAGTAATACTTCTCTCCACACTGCACAATAATACTTCTCTCCACACTGCACAGTAATACTTCCCACCACTGCACAGTAATACTTCTCTCCACACTGCACAGTAATACTTCTCTCCATATTGCACAGTAATACTTCCCACCACACTGCTCAGTAATACTTCTCCCCACACTGCACAGTAATACTTCTCCCCACACTGCACAGTAATAATTCCACCACTGCACAGTAATACTTTCCACCACTGCACAGTAATACCTCTCTTTACACTGCACAGTAATAATTCCACCACTGCACAGTAATACTTTCCACCACTGCACAGTAATACCTCTCTTTACACTTCACAGTAATACTTCACACCACGCTGCACAGAAATACTTCTCTCCACACTGCACAGTAATACTTCTCTTTACACTTCACTGTAATACTTCCCACCACTGCACAGTAATACTTCTCTCCACGCTGCACAGTAATTCTTCTCTCCACGCTGCACAGTAATACTTCCCACCACGCTACACAGTGATACTTCTCCCCACACTGCACAGTAATACTTCTCTCCACACTGCACAGTAATACTTCTCTCCACACTGCACAGTAATTCTTCCCCCCACACTGCACAGTAATTCTTCCCCCCACACTGCACAGTAATACTTCCCCCCACACTGCACAGTAATTCTCCCCCCCCCCCACACTGCACAGTAATACTTCTCTCCACACTGCACAGTAATACTTCCCCCCACACTGCACAGTAATACCTCCCACCACACTGCACAGTAATTCTCCCCCCCCCACACACACAGTAATTCTTCCCCCCACACTGCACAGTAATTCTTTCCCCCCCCCCACACTGCACAGTAATACTTCTCTCCACATTGCACAGTAATACTTCCCCCCACACTGCACAGTAATACTTCCCACCACACTGCACAGTAATACTTCCCCTCACACTGCACAGTAATCCTTCCCACCACACTGCACAGTAATACTTCCCACCACACTGCACAGTAATACTTCCCCCCACACTGCACTGGTAATACTTCCCACCACGCTGCACAGTAATACTTCCCCCCACACTGCACTGGTAATACTTCCCACCACGCTGCACAGTAATACTTCCGACCAATACCTGAGCCTGGCGCCTGAGGTTGTGTCTCTTCCAGCAGTGATCTCACACATTACTCCTCCCGTCCTCCATAACTGCGCCGTTTTCCAGACATCAGGATTTTTCCAGGATAACGACCTCCGGGCGCAGTTCCTGCTCTTCACCCCCAGAAACCCAACATGTGCTGAGCTCATCCAGGTCAACGAGACGCAGAGCGTGGAGAACTCGGCCTTCAATGCCACCCTGGACACCAAGGTCCTCCTTCATGGCTTCAGGTCAGGAGGCTTCGAGATGGCGGCTTTCGATGCATAACGTATAGAATTGTAATCAGAACCCCATTGACTTTTTTTCTTCTAGGGCTTTGGGCACGAAGCCATCTTGGATCGACAACATGGTGGACTCTCTGCTGGCTGCTGGGGCGGTTAACGTGGTGGTGGTGGACTGGGTGTGTGGGGCCACAGCAAAATATAACCGAGCAGTTGAAAACGTGCCAAGACTGAGCTGGCAGGTGGTGGCACTCATCAATCGCCTACGGGTATTCTGAAATATTGCCCTTTTTTTGACCATTTCTTTGATAGTCTTCTGGCTGACTGATGTGTATCTAGAGCAACAATCTCCCAATTAATTCATGCTGTTCTAGAATACTTCCAGTAGGTCACTATTGTCCTTCTATGATAGAGATGTTCTTCTCATTGATCATCTTTAGACCCTTGATCTTTTAGAGGAGGGGTTGGCAACCTCCGGCACTCCGACTGTTGTGAAACTACGACTCCCAGCATGCATAATTGCTCTGCTCTTCTCAGAACTCCATTAGAAATGAATGGAGCATGCTGGGAGTTGTAGTTTCCCAACATCTGGAGTTCTGGAGGTTGCTGATCCCTGTTCTAGAGCATAGATGTTCTAGAATCCTAACGTTTCAGTAGATCATTGATGTTCTTCCATCTCACTGATATGTATCTAGATCACTGATGTTCATCGAGAATACTGAAGTTCCAATAGTGTTCTTCTCAATCATTTTCTTCAAGAATATTGATGCTTTCTAGACCCAGACAACTGCTTTCCTTCTGGAGATAAATCTAACCAAACCGTGGTGACGCCTGGACATCACTGCTCCTGTTCTTATGCCAATGCGCATAGGAGAAGGCGGATGTTGGTCTAGGTCAGATGTGTTATTCACGACCAACAATAATCAAATAGACCATCGGTATTCTTCTGAAACAAGGATGATTAACCTGTGGCCCTCCAGCTGTTGAAAAACTACAACTCCCAGCATGTCCTAATAGCTGTAGGCTCTCCAGGCATACTGGGAGTTGTAGTTTTCCAACATCTGGAGGGCCGTAGGTTGAGCATCGCTGTTCTATAACAACCAAGTAAGTGTGCGCTCTGGAAGTTCACGGCAGCTGGAGTGCCGAAAGTTGATGATCCCTAATCTAGACCATAGATATTCTTCTAGATTGCCCATGTTCCGTTAGTATACTGATATTGTAATAGATCATTGATGCTTTTCTAAACCATGACAGTCCAACAGAATACTGACATTCTGGTAGGTCACGAGTTCTTCTAGAGCAGTGTTTCCCAGCCAGCGTGCCTCCAGCTGTTGCAAAACTACAACCCCCAGCATTCGCTGACACTTTACTAGAACTTGGATATCTTTCTTGTACATCTTGTAGAACAATTGTTTGACAGGTAACATCTGCCCAGGTAGATCATCTTCTGTGTAACCACAGCCCCACACCATTAGTCGCCCTCCAGATCTTCTCAACCTCTCATTGTGCTGATTCCACAGGAATTGGGGTCTACAGAGGGGTCTTTTCACTTGATCGGAGTTTCCCTGGGCGCTCATGTTGCCGGTTACATAGGACATCACTTTGGTGGCCGCATTGGAAGGATCACAGGTAAGAGTCAATGGCTGAGGCCATGGCTACTGGCGCTGGAGTCTTCATTGCTGAGGTTCTTAGAAAGTGGCCCCGAGCAGGAGACCCTACTCTTAGGACAAATCTAAGGGGTCTTTGTGAGACTTCCCCTTTAATGAGGATATTTAAGGAGATCTGTCTTCCTTTCCTACCAGGTCTGGATCCTGCTTCTTACAAGTTTACACACCTCGGCCCGGAGGAGAGGCTGGACCCAAGCGACGCCATGTTTGTGGAGGCCGTGCACACTGACACAGACAGTAATGTATCAGAGTCCGTAGATGTTAATGATCACACGGCCGCGCAATACCGCGTCTCCATTAACAATGCAGAGCGGCTAAACAGTGCGACCCTAATTACTTTACTGGAGTCGGCTGCAGCTCATGCAGGCTCGCGGTACTGATCTGCAGCGCGGCCGCCTCATGACCGCACCGTGTGGTCATACCCCATTAACATTAAGCAGAAGCTGCCTTTTATTATAGGGTGTGCATACTTTTACAACCAAATATTTTAGTGCTCCAATACAGCTAAATGAAAAATTAAGCAAAATGATCAATCTCCTACCGTTATGTGTCCACAGCTCCTATGCAGATCTATGTGTCTCCATAGTTACAGACTACAGACGAGCCCTGCGTGGTCTGATCCTGCAGTCACATGTTACTCCACTCCCCCCCTTAAAAAGCTGCAGACAGTAGAGGATGGAGCTACATTTGATTGCAGGGTCAGCTTGTTACCATGGGGACATATAGTTCTGCACAGGAGCTGCATACACAAGACAGAGATTGGGAATCGAGCATATTTGCGACGTGACATCATTTTTTAAAATCTTATATGTATTAGGAAATTAACAAATTTTTAAAAAACTCTATATACCTGCTAAAGATACATTTACTATAATAACTCTGGATGTGACTGGAGTATAAAACATGATAGATTATTATATATTATATATTGGACACTGTCAGCAAGCAGGATGATGTCATCTGTATCACGTTATTACTTTCAACATTTTTTTAATTATCTCAGACTTTGGTATCCGCATCCCTGTGGGACATGTTGATTACTTTATCAATGGCGGCCGGGACCAGCCAGGATGTCCACCCTTACGAAAGTGTAAGCTAATTAGTGGGATTTATACAGCCACCACTAGATGGAGCTCAGGAGATCACTACATACAGATATATACAGCCACCACTAGGGGGAGCTCAGGAGATTACTACATACAGATATATACAGCCACCACTAGAGGGAGCTCAGGAGATTACTATATACAGATATATACAGCCACCACTAGAGGGAGCTCAGGAGATTACTACATACAGATATATACAGCCACCACTAGAGGGAGCTCAGGAGATTACTGCATACAGATATATACTGCCACCACTAGAGGGAGCTCAGGAGATTACTACATACAGATATATACAGCCACCACTAGAGGGAGCTCAGGAGATTACTACATACAGATGTATACAGCTACCACTAGAGGGAGCTCAGGAGATTACTACATACAGATATATACAGCCACCACTAGGGGGAGCTCAGGAGATTACTGCATACAGATATATACAGTCTCCACTAGAGGGAACTCAGGAGATTGCTACATACAGATATATACAGCCACCACTAGATGGAGCTCAGGAGATTACTGCATACAGATATATACAGCCAGCACTAGAGGGAGCTCAGGGGATTACTACATACAGATATATACAGCCACCACTAGAGGGAGCTCAGGAGATTACTACATACAGATATATACAACCACCACTAGAGGGAGCTCAGGAGATTACTACATACAGATATATACAGACACCACTAGGGGGAGCTCAGGAGATTACTACATACAGATATATACAGCCAACACTAGAGGGAGCTCAGGAGATTACTGCATACAGATATATACAGCCAACACTAGAGGGAGCTCAGGAGATTACTACATACAGATATATACAGCCACCACTAGAGGGAGCTCAGGAGATTACTACATACAGATATATACAGCCACCACTAGAGGGAGCTCAGGAGATTACTGCATACAGATATATACAGCCACCACTAGAGGGAGCTCAGGAGATTACTACAGATATATACAGCCACCACTAGAGGGAGTTCAGGAGATTACTGCATACAGATATATATATATATACAGCCACCACTAGAGGGAGCTCAGGAGATTACTGGATACAGATATATACAGCTACCAGTAGAGGGAGCTCAGGAGATTACTACATACAGGTATATACAGCCACCACTAGAGGGAGCTCAAGAGATTACTACAGATATATACAGCCTCCACTAGAGGGAGTTCAGGAGATTACTGCATACAGATATATACAGCCACCACTAGAGGGAGCTCAGGAGATTACTACAAACAGATATATACAGCCACCACAAGAGGAGCTCAGGAGATTACTACACAGAGATATATACAGCCAGCACTAGAGGGAGCTCAGGAGATTACTACATACAGATATATACAGCCACCACTAGAGGGATTTTAGGAGATTACTACATACAGATATATATAGTCACCACTAGAGGGAGCTCAGGAGATTACTACATACAGATATATACAGCCACCACTAGAGGGAGCTCAGGAGATTACTACATACAGATATACAAAGCCACCACTAGGGGGAGCGCAGAAGATTACTACATATAGATATATACATCCACCACTAGAGGGAGCTCAGGAGATTACTATATACAGATATATACAGCCACCACTAGAGGGAGCTCAGGAGATTACCGCATACAGATATATACAGCCACCACTGGAGGGAGCTCAGGAGATTATTGCATACAGATATATACAGCCTCCACTAGAGGGAGCTCAGGAGATTACTGCACACAGATATATACAGCCACCACTGGAGGGAGCTCAGGAGATTATTGCATACAGATATATACAGCCTCCACTAGAGGGAGCTCAGGAGATTACTACATACAGATATATACAGCCACCAGTAGAGGGAGCTCAGAAGATTACTATATACAGATATATACAGCCACCACTAGAGGGAGCTCAGGAGATTAGTACATACAGATATATACAGCCACCACTAGAGGGAGCTAAGGAGATTACTACATACAGATATATACAGCCACCACTAGAGGGAGCTCAGGATATTAGTACATACAGATATATACAGCCACCACTAGAGGGAGCTCAGGAGATTACTGCATACAGATATATACAGTCACCACTAGAGGGAGCTCAGTAGATTACTACATACAGATATATACAGCCACCATTAGAGGGAGCTCAGGAGATTACTACATACAGATATATACAGCCACCACTAGAGGAAGCTCAGGAGATTACTACATACAGATATATACAGCTACCAATAGGGGGAGCTCAAGAGATGACTGCATACAGATATATAAAGCCACCACTAAAAGGAGCTCAGGAGATTACTGCATACAGATATATACAGCCACCACTAGAGGGAGCTCAGGAGATTACTACATACAGATATATACAGCCACCTCTAGAGAGAGCTAAGGAGATTATGGCATACAGATATATACAGCCACCACTAGAGGGAGCTCCAGAGATTATTAGACAGATGCATTCAGCCACCATTAGAGGGAGCTCAGGAGATTACTACATACAGATTTATACAGCCACCACTAGAGGGAGCTCAGGAGGTTACTACATACAGATAGATACAGCCACCACTAGAGGGAGCTCAGGAGATTACTGCATACAGATATATAAAGCCACCACTAGAAGGAGCTCAGGAGATTAATATATACAGATATATAGAGCCACCACTAGAGGGAGCTCAGGAGATTACTGGATACAGATATATACAGCTACCAGTAGAGGGAGCTCAGGAGATTACTACATACAGGTATATACAGCCACCACTAGAGGGAGCTCAAGAGATTACTACAGATATATACAGCCACCACTAGAGGGAGTTCAGGAGATTACTGCATACAGATATATACAGCCACCACTAGAGGGAGCTCAGGAGATTACTACATACAGATATATACAGCCACCACAAGAGGAGCTCAGGAGATTACTACACAGAGATATATACAGCCAGCACTAGAGGGAGCTCAGGAGATTACTACATACAGATATATACAGCCACCACTAGAGGGATCTCAGGAGATTACTACATACAGATATATATAGTCACCACTAGAGGGAGCTCAGGATATTACTACATACAGATATACAAAGCCACCACTAGAGGGAGCTAAGGAGATTACTACATACAGATATATAGAGCCACCACTGGAGGGAGCTCAGGAGATTATTGCATACAGATATATACAGCCTCCACTAGAGGGAGCTCAGGAGATTACTACATACAGATATATACAGCCACCAGTAGAGGGAGCTCAGAAGATTACTATATACAGATATATACAGCCACCACTAGAGGGAGCTCAGGAGATTAGTACATACAGATATATACAGCCACCACTAGAGGGAGCTAAGGAGATTACTACATACAGATATATACAGCCACCACTAGAGGGAACTCAGGAGACTACTACATACAGATATATACAGCCACCATTAGAGGGAGATCAGGTGATTACTGCATACAGATATATACAGCCACCACTAGAGGGGGCTCAGGAGATTACTACATGCAGATATATACAGCCACCACTAGAGATAGCTCAGGAGATTACTACATACAGATATATACAGCCACCACTAGAGGGAGCTCACTACATACAGATATATACAGCCACCTCTAGAGAGAGCTAAGGAGATTAAGGCATACAGATATATACAGCCACCACTAGAGGGAGCTCAGGAGATTACTACATACAGATATATACAGCCACCAATAGAGGGAGCTCAGGAGGTTACTACATACAGATAGATACAGCAACCACTAGAGGGAGCTAAAGAGCTCACTACATACAGATATATACAGCCTCCACTAGAGGAAGCTGAGGAGATTACTACATACAGATATATGCAACCACCACTAGAGGGAGCTCAGGAGATTACTACATACAGATATATAGAGCCATCACTAGAGGGAGCTCAGGAGATTACTGCATACAGATATATACAGCCACCACTAGAGGGAGCTCAGGAGATTACTATATACAGATATATACAGCCAACACTAGAGGGAGCTCAGGAGATTACTACATACAGATGTATACAGCCAACACTAGAGGGAGCTCAGGAGATTACTACATACAGATATATACAGCCACCACTAGAGGGAGCTCAGGAGATTACTACATACCGATATATACAGCCACCACTAGAGGGAGCTCAGGAGATTACTGCATACAGATATATACAGCCACCACTAGAGGGAGCTCAGGAGATTACTACAGATATATACAGCCACCACTAGAGGGAGTTCAGGAGATTACTGCATACAGATATATATATATACAGCCACCACTAGAGGGAGCTCAGGAGATTACTGGATACAGATATATACAGCTACCAGTAGAGGGAGCTCAGGAGATTACTACATACAGGTATATACAACCACCACTAGAGGGAGCTCAAGAGATTACTACAGATATATACAGCCACCACTAGAGGGAGTTCAGGAGATTACTGCATACAGATATATACAGCCACCACTAGAGGGAGCTCAGGAGATTACTACATACAGATATATACAGCCACCACAAGAGGAGCTCAGGAGATTACTACACAGAGATATATACAGCCAGCACTAGAGGGAGCTGAGGAGATTACTACATACAGATATATACAGCCACCACTAGAGGGATCTCAGGAGATTACTACATACAGATATATATAGTCACCACTAGAGGGAGCTCAGGAGATTACTACATACAGATATATACAGCCACCACTAGAGGGAGCTCAGGAGATTACTACATACAGATATACAAAGCCACCACTAGGGGGAGCGCAGGAGATTACTACATATAGATATATACATCCACCACTAGAGGGAGCTCAGGAGATTACTATAAACAGATATATAGAGCCACCACTGGAGGGAGCTCAGGAGATTATTGCATACAGATATATACAGCCTCCACTAGAGGGAGCTCAGGAGATTACTACATACAGATATATACAGCCACCAGTAGAGGGAGCTCAGAAGATTACTATATACAGATATATACAGCCACCACTAGAGGGAGCTCAGGAGATTAGTACATACAGATATATACAGCCACCACTAGAGGGAGCTAAGGAGATTACTACATACAGATATATACAGCCACCACTAGAGGGAGCTCAGGAGATTATTGCATACAGATATATACAGCCACCACTAGAGGGAACTCAGGAGACTACTACATACAGATATATACAGCCACCACTAGAGAAAGCTCAGGAGATTACTACGTACAGATATATACAGCCACCACTAGAGGGAGCTCACTACATACAGATATATACAGCCCCCTCTAGAGAGAGCTAAGGAGATTAAGGCATACAGATATATACAGCCACCACTAGAGGGAGCTCCAGAGATTATTAGACAGATACATTCAGCCACCATTAGAGGGAGCTCAGGAGATTACTACGTACAGATATATAAAGCCACCAATAGAGGGAGCTCAGGAGGTTACTACATACAGATAGATACAGCAACCACTAGAGGGAGCTAAAGAGCTCACTACATACAGATATATACAGCCACCACTAGAGGAAGCTGAGGAGATTACTACATACAGATATATGCAACCACCACTAGAGGGAGCTCAGGAGATTACTACATACAGATATATAGAGCCATCACTAGAGGGAGCTCAGGAGATTACTGCATACAGATATATACAGCCACCACTAGAGGGAGCTCAGGAGATTACTACATACAGATATATACAGCCAGCACTAGAGGGAGCTCAGGAGATTACTACATACAGATATATACAGCCTCCACTAGATGGAGCTCAGGAGATTACTGCATACAGATATATAAAGCCATCACTAGATGGAGCTCAGGAGATTACTACCTACAGATATATACAGCCACCACTAGAGGGAGCTCAGGATATTACTGCATACAGATATATACAGCCACCACCAGAGGGAGCTCAGGAGATTACTACATTCAGATATATACAGCCACCACCAGAGGGAGCTCAGGAGATTACTGCATACAGATATATACAGTCTCCAGTAGAAGGAGCTCAGGAGATTACTACACACAGATATATATATATACAGCCACCACTAAAGGGAGCTCAGGAGATTACTATATACAGATATATACAGACACCACTAGAGGGAGCTCATGAGATTACTACATACAGATATATACATATACCACTAGAGGGAGCTCAGGGGATTACTACATACAGATATATACAGCCACCACTAGAGGGAGCTCACTACATAAAGATATATACAGACACCACAAGGGGGAGCTCGGGAGATTACTACATACAGATATATACAGCCAACCACTAGAGGGAGCTCAGTAGATTACTACATACAGATATATACAGCCTCCACTAGAGGGAGCTCAGGAGATTACTACAAACAGATATATACAGCCACCACTAGAAGGAGCTCAGGAGATTACTGCATACAGATATTTACAGCCACCACTAGAGGGAGCTCAGGAGATTACTACATACAGATATATTCAGCCACCACTAGAGGGAGCTCAGGAGATTACTACATACAGATATATACAGCCACCACTAGAGGGAGCTCAGGAGATTACTGCATACAGATATATACAGCCACCACCAGAGGGAGCTCAGGAGATTATTGCATACAGTTATATACAGCCACCACTAGAGGGCACTCAGGAGATTATATCATACAGATATATACAGCCACCATTAGAGGGAGATCAGGAGATTACTGCATACAGATAAATACAGCCACCACTAGAGGGGGCTCAGGAGATTACTACATACAGATATATACAGCTACCACTAGAGAGAGCTAAGGAGATTACTACATACAGATATATACAGCCTCCACTAGAGGGAGCTCAGGAGATTACTACATACAGATATATACAGCCACCACTAGAAGGAGCTCAGGAGATTACTACATACAGATATATACAGCCACCACTAGAGGGAGCTCAGGAGATTACTGCATACACATATATACAGCCACCACTAGAGGGAGTTTAGGAGATTACTACATACAAATATATACAGACACCACTAGAGGGAGCTCAGGAGATTTCTAAATACAGATATATACAGACACCTCTAGAGGAAGCTCAGGAGATTACTGCATACAGATATATACAGCCACCACTAGAGAGAGCTCAGGAGATTACTACATACAGATATATACAGCCAACACTAGAGGGAACTCAGGAGATTACTACATACAGAGATATACAGTCACCATTAGAGGGAGATAAGGAGATTACTACCTACAGATATATACAGCCACCACTAGAGGGGGCTCAGGAGATTACTGCATACCGATATATACAGTCACCACTAGAGGGAGCTCAGGAGATTACTACATACAGATATATACAGCCACCACTAGAGGAAGCTGAGGAGATTACTACATACAGATATATGCAACCACCACTAGAGGGAGCTCAGGAGATTACTACATACAGATATATAGAGCCATCACTAGAGGGAGCTCAGGAGATTACTGCATACAGATATATACAGCCACCACTAGAGGGAGCTCAGGAGATTACTACATACAGATATATACAGCCAGCACTAGAGGGAGCTCAGGAGATTACTACATACAGATATATACAGCCTCCACTAGATGGAGCTCAGGAGATTACTGCATACAGATATATAAAGCCATCACTAGATGGAGCTCAGGAGATTACTACCTACAGATATATACAGCCACCACTAGAGGGAGCTCAGGAGATTACTACATACAGATATATACAGCCACCACTAGAGGGAGCTCAGGAGATTACTACATACAGATATATACAGCCACCACTAGAGGGAGCTCAGGAGATTACTGCATACAGATATATACAGCCACCACTAGAGGGAGCTCAGGAGATTACTACATACAGATATATTACAGCCACCACTAGAGGGAGCTCAGGAGATTACTACATACAGATATATACAGCCACCACTAGAGGGAGCTCAGGAGATTACTACATACAGATATATACAGCCACCACTAGAGGGAGCTCAGGAGATTACTACATACAGATATATACAGCCACCACTAGAGGGAGCTCAGGAGATTACTGCATACAGATATATACAGCCACCACTAGAGGGAGCTCAGGAGATTACTACATACAGATATATACAGCCACCACTAGAGGGAGCTCAGGAGATTACTGCATACAGATATATACAGCCACCACTAGAGGGAGCTCAGGAGATTACTACATACAGATATATACAGCCACCACTAGAGGGAGCTCAGGAGATTACTACATACAGATATATACAGCCACCACTAGAGGGAGCTCAGGAGATTACTACATACAGATATATACAGCCACCACTAGAGGGAGCTCAGGAGATTACTACATACAGATATATACAGCCACCACTAGAGGGAGCTCAGGAGATTACTGCATACAGATATATACAGCCACCACTAGAGGGAGCTTAGGAGATTACTACATACAGATATATACAGACACCACTAGAGGGAGCTCAGGAGATTACTACATACAGATATATACAGCCACCACTAGAGGAAGCTCAGGAGATTACTGCATACAGATATATACAGCCACCACTAGAGGGAGCTCAGGAGATTACTACATACAGATATATACAGCCACCACTAGAGGGAGCTCAGGAGATTACTACATACAGATATATACAGTCACCACTAGAGGGAGCTCAGGAGATTACTACCTACAGATATATACAGCCACCACTAGAGGGAGCTCAGGAGATTACTGCATACAGATATATACAGCCACCACTAGAGGGAGCTCAGGAGATTACTACATACAGATATATACAGCCACCACTAGAGGGAGCTCAGGAGATTACTACATACAGATATATACAGCCACCACTAGAGGGAGCTCAGGAGATTACTACATACAGATATATACAGCCACCACTAGAGGGAGCTCAGGAGATTACTGCATACAGATATATACAGCCACCACTAGAGGGAGCTCAGGAGATTACTACATACAGATATATACAGCCAGCACTAGAGGGAGCTCAGGAGATTACTACATACAGATATATACAGCCTCCACTAGATGGAGCTCAGGAGATTACTGCATACAGATATATAAAGCCATCACTAGATGGAGCTCAGGAGATTACTACCTACAGATATATACAGCCACCACTAGAGGGAGCTCAGGATATTACTGCATACAGATATATACAGCCACCACCAGAGGGAGCTCAGGAGATTACTACATTCAGATATATACAGCCACCACCAGAGGGAGCTCAGGAGATTACTGCATACAGATATATACATATACCACTAGAGGGAGCTCAGGGGATTACTACATACAGATATATACATATACCACTAGAGGGAGCTCAGGGGATTACTACATACAGATATATACAGACACCACTAGAGGGAGCTCATGAGATTACTACATACAGATATATACAGACACCACAAGGGGGAGCTCGGGAGATTACTACATACAGATATATACAGCCACCACTAGAGGGAGCTCATGAGATTACTACATAAAGATATATACAGACACCACAAGGGGGAGCTCGGGAGATTACTACATACAGATATATACAGCCACCACTAGAGGGAGCTCAGTAGATTACTACATACAGATATATACAGCCTCCACTAGAGGGAGCTCAGGAGATTACTACAAACAGATATATACAGCCACCACTAGAAGGAGCTCAGGAGATTACTGCATACAGATATATACAGCCACCACTAGAGGGAGCTCAGGAGATTACTACATACAGATATATTCAGCCACCACTAGAGGGAGCTCAGGAGATTACTGCATACAGATATATACAGCCACCACCAGAGGGAGCTCAGGAGATTACTGCATACAGATATATACAGCCACCACCAGAGGGAGCTCAGGAGATTACTACATACAGATATATACAGACACCTCTAAAGGGAGCTCAGGAGATTATTGCATACAGTTATATACAGCCACCACTAGAGGGCACTCAGGAGATTATATCATACAGATATATACAGCCACCATTAGAGGGAGATCAGGAGATTACTGCATACAGATAAATACAGCCACCACTAGAGGGGGCTCAGGAGATTACTACATACAGATATATACAGCCACCACTAGAGAGAGCTAAGGAGATTACTACATACAGATATATACAGCCTCCACTAGAGGGAGCTCAGGAGATTACTACATACAGATATATACAGCCACCACTAGAAGGAGCTCAGGAGATTACTACATACAGATATATACAGCCACCACTAGAGGGAGCTCAGGAGATTACTGCATACACATATATACAGCCACCACTAGAGGGAGTTTAGGAGATTACTACATACAAATATATACAGACACCACTAGAGGGAGCTCAGGAGATTTCTAAATACAGATATATACAGACACCTCTAGAGGAAGCTCAGGAGATTACTGCATACAGATATATACAGCCACCACTAGAGAGAGCTCAGGAGATTACTACATACAGATATATACAGCCACCACTAGAGAGAGCTCAGGAGATTACTACATACAGATATATACAGCCAACACTAGAGGGAACTCAGGAGATTACTACATACAGAGATATACAGTCACCATTAGAGGGAGATAAGGAGATTACTACCTACAGATATATACAGCCACCACTAGAGGGGGCTCAGGAGATTACTGCATACCGATATATACAGTCACCACTAGAGGGAGCTCAGGAGATTACTGCATACAGATATATACAGCCACCACTAGAGGGAGCTCAGGAGATTACTACATACAGATATATACAGCCAGCACTAGAGGAGCTCAGGAGATTACTACATACAGATATATACAGCCACCACTAGAGGGAGCTCAGGAGATTACTACATACAGATATATACAGCCACCACTAGAGGGAGCTCAGGAGGTTACTACATACAGATATATACAGCCACCACTAGAGGGAGCTCAGGAGGATACTACATACAGATATATACATCCACCACTAGAGGTAGCTCTCGAGATTACTGCATACAAATAGATACAGCCACCACTAGAGGGAGCTAAGGAGATTACTGCATACAGATATATACAGCCACCACTAGAAGGAGCTCAGGAGGTTTATATATACAGATATATACAGCCACCACTAGATGGAGCTCAGGAGATTACAACCTACAGATATATACAGCCTCCACCAGAGGTCGCTCAGGATATTACTACATACAGATATATACAGCCTCCACCAGAGGGAGCTCAAGAGATTACTACATACAGATATATACAGCCACCACTAGAGGGAGCTCAGGAGATTACTGTATACAGATATATACAGCCACCACTAGAGGGAGCTCAGGAGATTACTGTATACAGATATATACAGCCACCACTAGAGGGAGCTCAGGAGATTACTACATACAGATATATACAGACACCTCTAGAGGGAACTCAGGAGATTATTGCATACAGATATATACAGCCACTACTAGAGGGAACTCAGGAGATTACTACATACAGATATATAAAGCCACCATTAGAGGGAGATCAGGAGATTACTGCATACAGATATATACAGCCACCACTAGAGGGGGCTCAGGAGATTACTACATACAGTTATATACAGCCACCACTAGAGAGAGCTCAGGAGATTACTACATACAGATATATACAGCCTCCACTAGAGTGAGCTCAGGAGATTACTACATACAGATATATACAGCCACCACTAGAAGGAGCTCAGGAGATTACTACATACAGATATATACAGCCACCACTAGAGGAAGTTTAGGAGATTACTGCATAAACATATATACAGCCACCACTAGAGGGAGCTCAGGAGATTTCTACATACAGATATATACAGCCTCCATTAGAGGGAGCTCAGGAGATTACTACATACAGATATATACAGCCACCACTAGAGGGAGCTCAGGAGATTACTGCAAACAGATATATACAGCCACCACTAGAGGGAGCTCAGGAGATTACTACATACAGATATATACAGCCACCACTAGAGGAGCTCAGGAGATTACTACATACAGATATATACAGCCACCACTAGAGGGAGCTCAGGAGATTACTGCATACAGATATATACAGCCACCACTAGAGGGAGCTCAGGAGATTACTACATACAGATATAAACAGCCACCACTAGAGGGAGCTCAGGAGATTACTGCATACAGATATATACAGCCACCACTAGAGGGAGCTCAGGAGATTACTACATACAGATATATACAGCCACCACTAGAGAGAGCTCAGGAGATTACTACATACAGATATATACAGCCACCACTAGAGGAAGCTCAGGAGATTACTACATACAGATATATACAGCCACCACTAGAGGGAGCTCAGGAGATTACTACATACAGATATATACAGCCACCACTAGAGGGAGCTCAGGAGATTACTACATACAGATATATACAGCCACCACTAGAGGGAGCTCAGGAGATTACTACATACAGATATATACAGCCACCACTAGAGGGAGCTCAGGAGATTACTACATACAGATATATACAGCCACCACTAGAGGGAGCTCAGGAGATTACTGCATACAGATATATACAGCCACCACTAGAGGGAGCTCAGGAGATTACTGCATACAGATATATACAGCCACCACTAGAGGGAGCTCAGGAGATTACTACATACAGATATATACAGCCACCACTAGAGGAGCTCAGGAGATTACTACATACAGATATATACAGCCACCACTAGAGGGAGCTCAGGAGATTACTACATACAGATATATACAGCCACCACTAGAGGGAGCTCAGGAGATTACTACATACAGATATATACAGCCACCACTAGAGGGAGCTCAGGAGATTACTACATACAGATATATACAGCCACCACTAGAGGGAGCTCAGGAGATTACTACATACAGATATATACAGCCACCACTAGAGGGAGCTCAGGAGATTACTACATACAGATATATACAGCCACCACTAGAGGGAGCTCAGGAGATTACTACATACAGATATATACAGCCACCACTAGAGGAGCTCAGGAGATTACTACATACAGATATATACAGCCTCCACTAGAGGGAGCTCAGGAGATTACTACATACAGATATATACAGCCACCACTAGAGGGAGCTCAGGAGATTACTACATACAGATATATACAGTCACCACTAGAGGGAGCTCAGGAGATTACTACATACAGATATATACAGCCACCACTAGAGGGAGCTCAGGAGATTACTACATACAGATATATACAGCCACCACTAGAGGGAGCTCAGGAGATTACTACATACAGATATATACAGCCACCACTAGAGGGAGCTCAGGAGATTACTGCATACAGATATATACAGCCACCACTAGAGGGAGCTCAGGAGATTACTACATACAGATATATATACAGCCACCACTAGAGGGAGCTCAGGAGATTACTATATACAGATATATACAGCCACCACTAGAGGGAGCTCAGGAGATTACTACATACAGATATATACAGCCACCACTAGAGGGAGCTCAGGAGATTACTACATACAGATATATACAGCCACCACTAGAGGGAGCTCAGGAGATTACTACATACAGATATATACAGCCACCACTAGAGGGAGCTCAGGAGATTACTACATACAGATATATACAGCCACCACTAGAGGGAGCTCAGGAGATTACTACATACAGATATATACAGCCACCACTAGAGGGAGCTCAGGAGATTACTACATACAGATATATACAGCCACCACTAGAGGGAGCTCAGGAGATTACTACATACAGATATATACAGCCACCACTAGAGGGAGCTCAGGAGATTACTACATACAGATATATACAGCCACCACTAGAGGGAGCTCAGGAGATTACTACATACAGATATATACAGCCACCACTAGAGGGAGCTCAGGAGATTACTACATACAGATATATACAGCCACCACTAGAGGGAGCTCAGGAGATTACTACATACAGATATATACAGCCACCACTAGAGGGAGCTCAGGATATTACTACATACAGATATATACAGCCACCACTAGAGGGAGCTCAGGAGATTACTACATACAGATATATACAGCCACCACTAGAGGGTGCTCAGGAGATTACTACATACAGATATATACAGCCACCACTAGAGTGAGCTCAGGAGATTACTGCATACAGATATATACAGCCACCACTAGAGGGAGCTCAGGAGATTACTACATACAGATATATACAGCCACCACTAGAGGGAGCTCAGGAGATTACTGCATACAGATATATACAGTCTCCACTAGAGGGAGATCAGGACATTACTGTATACAGATATATACAACCACCACTAGAGAAAGCTCTCGAGATTACTACATACAGATATATACAGTCTCCACTAGAAGGAGCTCAGGAGATTACTACATACAGATATATACAGTCTCCACTTGAGGGAGCTCAGGAGATTACTGCACACAGATATATACAGCCGCCACTAGAGGGAGCTCAGGAGATTACTACATACAGATATATACAGCCCCCACTAGAGGGAGCTCAGGACATTACTGCATACAGATATATACAGTCACCACTAGAGGGAGCTCAGGAGATTACTACATACAATTATATATATATACAGCCACCAGTAGAGGGAGCTCAGGAGATTACTACATACAGATATATACAGCCACCACTAAATGGAGCTCAGGAGATTACTACATACAGATATATACAGCCACCACTAGAGGGAGCTCAGGAGATTACTACATACAGATATATACAACCACCACTAGAGGGAGCTCAGGAGATTACTACATACAGATATGTACAGCAACCACTAGAGGAAGCTCAGGAGATTACTACATACAGATATATACAGCCACCACTAGAGGGAGCTCCAGAGATTATTAGACAGATACATTCATTCAGCCACCATTAGAGGGAGCTCAGGAGATTACTACATACAGATATATGCAACCACCACTAGAGGGAGCTCAGGAGATTACTACATACAGATATATACAGACACCACTAGAGGGAGCTCAGGAGATTACTACATACAGATATATACAGTCTCCACTAGAGGGAACTCAGGAGATTGCTACATACAGATATATACAGCCACCACTAGAGGGAGCTCAGGAGATTGCTACATACAGATATATACAGTCTCCACTAGAGGGAGCTCAGGAGATTACTACATACAGATATATACAGCCACCACTAGATGGAGCTCAGGAGATTACTACATACAGATATATACAGCCACCACTAGAGGGAGCTCAGGATATTACTGCATACAGATATATACAGCCACCACCCGAGGGAGCTGAGGAGATTACTACATACAGATATATTCAGCCACCACCAGAGGGAGCTCAGGAGATTACTGCATACAGATATATACAGTCTCCAGTAGAGGGAGCTCAGGAGATTACTACATACAGATATATATATATACAGCCACCACTAGAGGGAGCTCAGGAGATTACTATATACAGATATATACAGACACCACTAGAGGGAGCACAGGAGATTACTACATACAGATATATACAGCCACCACTAGAGGGAGCTCAGGAGATTACTATATACAGATATATACAGACACCACTAGAGGGAGCACAGGAGATTACTACATACAGAAATATACAGCCACCACTAGAGGGAGCTCAGGAGATTACTACATACAGATATATACAGCCACCACTAGAGGGAGCTCAGGAGATTACTACATACAGATATATACAGCCACCACTAGAGGGAGCTCAGGAGATTACTACATACAGATATATACAGCCACCACTAGAGGGAGCTCAGGAGATTACTACATACAGATATATACAGCGACCACTAGAGGGAGCTCAGGAGATTACTACATACAGATATATACAGCCTCCACTAGAGGGAGCTCAGGAGATTACTACATACAGATATATACAGCCACCACTAGAAGGAGCTCAGGAGATTACTACATACAGATATATACAGCCACCACTAGAGGGAACTCAGGAGATTACTACATACAGATATATACAGCCACCACTAGAGGGAGCTCCGGATATTACTACATACAGATATATACAGCCACCACTAGAGGGAGCTCAGGAGATTACTACATACAGATATATACAGCCACCACTAGAGGGTGCTCAGGAGATTACTACATACAGATATATACAGCCACCACTAGAGTGAGCTCAGGAGATTACTGCATACAGATATATACAGCCACCACTAGAGGGAGCTCAGGAGATTACTGCATACAGATATATACAGCCACCACTAGAGGGAGCTCAGGAGATTACTGCATACAGATATATACAGTCTCCACTAGAGGGAGATCAGGACATTACTGTATACAGATATATACAGCCACCACTAGAGGAAGCTCTCGAGATTACTACATACAGAGATATACAGTCTCCACTAAAGGGAGCTCAGGAGATTACTACATACAGATATATACAGTCTCCACTAGAGGGAGCTCAGGAGATTACTGCACACTGATATATACAGCCACAACTAGAGGGAGCTCAGGAGATTACTACATACAGATATATACAGCCCCCACTAGAGGGAGTTCAGGACCTTACTGCATACAGATATATACAGTCTCCAGTAGAGGGAGCTCAGGAGATTACTACATACAATTATATATATATACAGCCACCAGTAGAGGGAGCTCAGGAGATTACTACATACAGATATATACAGCCACCACTAAATGGAGCTCAGGAGATTACTACATACAGATATATACAGCCACAACTAGAGGGAGCTCAGGATATTACTGCATACAGATATATACAGTCACCACTAGAGGGAGCTCAGGAGATTACTACATACAGATATATACAGCCACCACTAGAGGGAGCTCAGGAGATTACTGCATACAGATATATACAGCCACCACTAGAGGGAGCTCAGGAGATTACTACATACACATATATACAGCCACCACTAGAGGGAGCTCAGGAGATTACTACATACACATATATACAGCCACCACTAGAGGGAGCTCAGGAGATTACTACATACACATATATACAGCCACCACTAGAGGGAGCTCAGTAGATTACTGCATACAGATATATATACAGCCACCACTAGAGGGAGCTCAGGAGATTACTACATACAGATATATACATCCACCACTAGAGGGAGCTCAGGAGATTACTGCATACAGATATATACAGCCACCACTAGAGGGAGCACAGGAGATTACTACATACAGATATATACAGCCACCACTAGAGGGAGCTCAGGAGGTTACTACATACAGATATATACAGCCACCACTAGTGGGAGCTCAGGAGATTACTGCATACAGATATATACAGCACCACTAGTGGGAGCTCAGGAGATTACTGCATACAGATATATACATCCACCACTAGAGGGAGCTCAGGAGATTACTGCATACAGATATATACAGCCACCACTAGAGGGAGCTCAGGAGATTACTGCATACAGATATATACAGCCACCACTAGAGGAAGCTCAGGAGATTACTACATACAGATATATACATCCACCACTAGAGGGAGCTCAGGAGATTACTACATACAGATATATACAGCCACCACTAGAGGGAGCTCAGGAGATTACTGCATACAGATATATACAGCCACCACTAGAGGGAGCTCAGGACATTACTACATACAGATATATACAGCCACCACTAGAGGGAGCTCAGGAGATTACTGCATACAGATATATACAGCCACCACTAGGGGGAGCTCAGGAGATTACTATATACAGATATATTCAGCCACCAGTAGAGGGAGCTCAGGAGATTACTACATACAGATATATACAGCCACCACTAGAGGGAGCTCAGGAGATTACTACATACAGATATATACAGCCACCACTAGAGGGAGCTCAGGAGATTACTACATACAGATATATACAGCCACCACTAGAGGGAGCTCATGAGATTTCTACATACAGATATATACAGCCACCACTAGAGGGAGCTCAGGAGATTACTACATACAGATATATACAGCAACCACTAGAGGGAGCTCAGGAGATTACTACATACAGATTCATACAGCCGCCACTAGAGGGTGCTCAGGAGATTACTACATACAGATATATACAGTCTCCACTAGAGGGAGCTCAGGAGATAACTACATACAGATATATACAGTCTCCACTAGAGGGAGCTCAGGAGCTTACTGTGCACAATGTATGTTGCATTCTGTATTCACTTGGCTCCTTTGCTGCCCCTAGTGGTGGCTGTAGTCAGTCTGGATTTCATCATGTATCTATCTACAGAAATAATATTACTACTGGAGTTCCACAGGCACACTGCTGCACAGAGTATTTCAGCCGATTTCCAGTAACCGTTTCCTATCTTAACTATCTACAGTGTACGAGTACATGATCTGTGATCACATGAGATCGGTCACCATCTTCATCAATGCGTTGCGGGGGATCTGCTCGTACGTTGGATTCCCATGCTCAAGTTACCAGACATTCCAAGAGGGTCACTGTGTGGATTGTCAGACGTCGGAGATGTCCTCCTGCCCACATATAGGTATTATCACTCTCATCATTGTGTCTGCTTATATTCCCAGGAGACCAGACAGTTACACTGCAGCGGCCACTACAGGAGGAATGTGGTATTGCACGCCGGCCATCAGATGAGCAGACAGCAGACCCCTCTGTGATGCTGCTGACAGCTGAGCCGCCAACTATAATAGACGGTGTATTTATAGATTTATTGGGTTCATTGATCACATGACTGTACTATGACACCTGTTACACAGTGCAGAACCCTCAGCGGGCCACCCTTTATTCACAGACCACAGCCCTGTAATCTGCTGCCAATGTAAATGAAGCTTAATCCTTATATAATGGACATTCTGTAGCTTTCTGTTGGATTTGACACTGCTTGCTGTCAGTGAATGGCTTCTCACAGCTGAGGGTTTGTTGCTGCGCTGATCTGTCTCCTGTCCTGCTACAATGCATCAGCACAGTTATAATGACAGTATGTAACTGTAACAAACCCTCAGCTGTGAAGGCAGGGCACCGTCAGGAAGGGGTTTCATCCTGTGTGCTCATTGATTCTCATGGTGTTTGTCATCTTGAGGTTACCCTCATCATTTCTGGTTACTCTCATCATTCTGTGCAGGAATGAATAATCTCCCAAATCCTCCAGACGTTGTACACAGCAGCACCGCCATCCCTGCGGCAGAGAACTCCACCTCCGCAGGAGGTAACGAGAGGAGGTACTCCACCCCCGAAGTCAGCCAAGTCCCAGTGTTCCTGCTGACAACAAAGGGGGAGCCGTACTGCGGTGCGTAATACAGCCTCTCCTCTGTACACCTGCCTATCTAGTCTCCAGCAGTACAGAAGCTCTGCCCTTCAGCCATCATTACGCCTCCTCTCCCCTCTACTATAGTCAGTGGTGCAGTACTGCCCGTCTTGTCTCTAGCAGTACAGTACCTCTGCCATTAGTTCTCCTGATCCTCTCCCCTCCACTATAGTCAGTGGTGCAGCGCTGCCTGTCTTGTCTCTAGCAGTACAGTACCTCTGCCATTAGTTCTCCGCATTCTCTCCCCTCCACTATAGTCAGTGGTGCAGCGCTGCCTGTCTTGTCTCTAGCAGTACAGTACCTCTGCCATTAGTTCTCCTGATCCTCTCCCCTCCACTATAGTCAGTGGTGCAGTGCTGCCCATCTTGTCTCTAGCAGTACAGTACCTCTGCCATTAGTTCTCCGCATTCTCTCCCCTCCACTATAGTCAGTGGTGCAGCGCTGCCTGTCTTGTCTCTAGCAGTACAGTACCTCTGCCATTTGTTCTCCGCATTCTCTCCCCTCCACTATAGTCAGTGGTGCAGTACTGCTTGTCTTGTCTCTAGCAGTACAGTACCTCTGCCATTAGTTCTCCTGATCCTCTCCTCTCTGCTATAGTCAGTGGTGCAGTACTGCCTGTCTTGTCTCTAGCAGTACAGTACCTCTGCCATTAGTTCTCCTGATCCTCTCCCCTCCACTATAGTCAGTGGTGCAGCACTGCCTGTCTTGTCTACAGCAGTACAGTACCTCTGCCATTAGTTCTCCGCATTCTCTCCCCTCCACTATAGTCAGTGGTGCAGTGCTGCCCATCTTGTCTCTAGCAGTACAGTACCTCTGCCATTAGTTCTCCGCATTCTCTCCCCTCCACTATAGTCAGTGGTGCAGCGCTGCCTGTCTTGTCTCTAGCAGTACAGTACCTCTGCCATTAGTTCTCCTGATCCTCTCCTCTCTGCTATAGTCAGTGGTGCAGTGCTGCCTATCTTGTCTGCAGCAGTACAGTAGCCCTACTATTACTCCTTCTCATCATCTCTACTATAGTCAGTAGTGCAGTGCTGCCCATCTTGTCTCCAACAGTACAGGAGGCCTGCCATTAATCCTCCTCATCCTCTCCCCTCCACTATAGTCAGTGGTGCAGTACTGCCTGTCTTGTCTCTAGCAGTACAATACCTCTGCCATTACTACTCCTCATCCTCTCCTCTCTGCTATAGTCAGTGGTGCAGTTAGGGTGGGCAGGCGTCCGGTTTTCAGGCTCCCTGTCCCCCGTCCGGCGCAGGGCCCGGAGGGACACAGGGACGTCCTCCTTTCAGTAGCTCACGCTTAGACAGCAGCACTACACTGTCTGAGCGTGAGCTGCATCAACTGACGGAGGCTTCTCTCACCCCCAGTTAGTCACAAACATGGCTCCCTGTGGCTGACTGAGGGAAGAGAAGCGCCCCGGCTGCCCCCAGCTCACCTTCCATTCAAAAAGTTCTTCCCTCTCCTACCCCCGTTTTTTTCCCGGCCAGCGAAGGAGAGGGGGTTTGGCTTAATAGAGTCGGGGGCGTGGCTTCACAGAGGCAGGCGTGGCTTATCGATTTAGGCGCATGGCCGATGAGGTCCGGCTATCTGGGGTAAAGCCAGTGGCAGTGCTGCCCGTCATGTCCCCAGCAGTACAGTGGATTTCTCATGCAGCGTTCCCTGGACCTCACTGTGTGACCCGTCTCCCCTCTGCTCGCAGCTCATCACATTTTACTGGAGTTTATTCTGAGGGAACCAAAAGAGAACAGCATCACCATAGAGGTCCAGCTGATCAGCACCGAGAAGGGCACCAGCCAAACCAAGATCACGGTGTAAGAGTCCTAACGTGTCCTTCACCACATCTCCTGACCCTCCTCCTCCATACACCAGTCACCACATCCTCCATAGTGCCCACCTGCCAGGCCTCTACTGGGTACATAAACGGCCGTGCCAAGCTGTCCAGTCAGTTTTAGCCTGATTTTGACCTCCTACTGCCAACAATGGACCCCAATAGTACTGACAGCAGCATTGGCCTAACTATAGCGACGTCACCCCGACCCCTCCATATATCAACCCCTCCGCCATCCATTCTAGACAAGGCTGACACAGCAGATAATCACTCCCAGTATATACCATCTTGTATAATCTGTATGTAGTAATCTCCCTGTAGTGGTGGCTGTATAATCTGTATGAAGTGAGCTCCCCCTAGTGGTGGCTGTATGATCTGTATGTAGTGATCTCCCTCTAGTGGTAGCTGTATAATCTGTATGTAGTGAGCTCCCTCTAGTGGTGACTGTATAATCTGTATGTAGTGAGCTCCCCCTAGTGGTGGCTGTATGATCTGTATGTAGTGAACTCCCTCTAGTGGTGACTGTATAATCTGTATGTAGTGAGCTCCCTCTAGTGGTGGCTGTATAATCTGTATGTAGTGAGCTCCCTCTAGTGGTGGCTTTATAATCTTTATGTAGTGAGCTCCCCCTAGTGGTGGCTGTATGATCTGTATGTAGTGAGCTCCCTCTAGTGGTGACTGTATAATCTGTATGTAGTGAGCTCCCTCTAGTGGCGGCTGTATAATATGTATGTAGTGAGCTCCCTCTAGTGGTGGCTGTATAACCTGTATGTAGTGAGCTCCCTCTAGTGGTGGCTTTATAATCTGTATATAGTGAGCTCCCTGTAGTGGTGGCTGTATAATCTGTATATAGTGAGCTCCCTGTAGTGGTGGCTGTATAATCTGTATGTAGTGAGCTCCCCCTAGTGGTGACTGTATAATATGTATGTAGTGAGCTCCCCCTACTGGCGGCTGTATAAACTGTATGTAGTGAGCTCCCCCTAGTGGTGGCTGTATAATCTGTATGTAGTGATCTCCCTCTAGTGGTGGCTGTATAATCTGTATGTAGTGAGCTCTCTCAAGTGGTGGCTGTATAATCTGTATGTAGTGAGCTCTCTCAAGTGGTGGCTGTATAATCTGTATGTAGTGAGCTCCCTCTAGTGGTGGCTGTATAATCTGTATGTAGTGAGCTACTCCAGTGGCGGCTGTATAATCTGTATGTAGTGAGCTCTCTCAAGTGGTGGCTGTATAATCTGTATGTAGTGAGCTTCCTCTAGTGGCGGCTGTATAATCTGTATGTAGTGAGCTCTCTCTAGTGGTGGCTGTATAATCTGTATGTAGTAAGCTCCCTCTAGTGGTGACTGTATAATCTGTATGTAGTGAGCTCCCTCTAGTAGTGACTGTATAATCTGTATGTAGTGAGCTCCCTCTAGTAGTGACTGTATAATCTGTATGTAGTGAGCTCCCTCTAGTGGTGGCTGTATAATCTGTATGTAGTGAGCTCCCTCTAGTGGTGGCTGTATGATCTGTATGCAGTGAGCTCCCTCTAGTGGTGGCTGTATAATCTGTATGTAGTGAGCTCCCTGTGTTGGTGGCTGTATAATCTGTATGTAGTGAGCTCCCTCTAGTGGTGGCTGTATAATCTATATGCAGTTGGCTCCCTCTAGTGGTGGCTGTATAATCTGTATTTAGTGAGCTCCCCCTAGTGATGGCTGTATAATCTGTATGTAGTGAGCTCCTTCTGTTGGTGGTTGTATAATCTGTATGCAGTTGGCTTCCTCTAGTGATGGCTGTATTATCTGTATGCAGTCGGCTCCCTCTAGAGGGAGCTCGCTGCATACAGATTATACAGCCACCCCTAGAGGGAGCTTACTACATACAGATTATACAGCCACCACTAGAGGGAGCTCAGTACATACAGATTATACAGCCATCACTAGGGGGAGCTCACTACATACATATTATACAGTCACCACTAGAGGGAGCTAAATACATACAGATTATACAGCCACCACTAGAGGGAGCTCACTACATACAGATTATACAGCCACCACTAGAGGGAGCTCACTACATACAGATTATACAGCCACCACTAGAGGGAGCTCACTACATACAGATTATACAGACACCACTAGAGGGAGCTCACTAAATACGGATTATACAGCCACCACTAGAGGGAGCTCACTACATACAGATTATACAGCCACCACTAGAGGTAGCTCACTACATACATATTATACAGCCACCACTAAAGGGAGCTCACTACATACAGATTATGCAGTCACCACTAGAGGGAGCTCACTACATACAGATTATACAGCCACCACTAGGGGGAGCTCACTACATAAAGATTATAAAGCCACCACTAGAGGGAGCTCACTACATACAGATTATACAGCCACCACTAGAGGGAGCTCACTACATACATATTATACAGCCGCCACCAGAGGGAGCTCAGTACATACAGATTATAAAGCCACCACTAGAGGGAGCTCAGTACATACAGATTATACAGCCACCACTAGAGGGAGCTCACTACATAAAGATTATAAAGCCACCACTAGAGGGAGCTCACTACATACAGATTATACAGCCACCACTAGAGGGAGCTCACTACATACAGATCATACAGCCACCACTAGAGGGAGCTCACTACATACAGATTATACAGCCACCCCTAGAGGGACCTCACTACATACAGATTATACAGCCACCACTAGAGGGAGCTCACTACATACAGAATATACAGCCACCACTAGAGGGAGCTCACTATATACAGATTATACAGCCACCACTAGAGGGAGCTCACTACCTACAGATTATACAGCCACCACTAGAGGGAGCTCACTACATACCGAACATACAGCCACCACTAGAGGGAGCTCACTATATACAGATTATATAACCACCACTAGAGGGAGCTCACTACATACAGATTATACAGCCACCACTAAAGGGAGCTCACTACATACAGATTATACAGTCACCACTAGAGGGAGCTCACTACATACAGATCATACAGCCACCACTAGAGGGAGCTCACTATATACAGATTATATAACCACCACTAGAGGGAGCTCACTACATACAGATTATACAGCCACCACTAAAGGGAGCTCACTATATACAGATTATATAACCACCACTAGAGGGAGCTCACTACATACAGATTATACAGCCACCACTAGAGGGAGCTCACTACATACAGATTATACAGCCACCACTAGAGGGAGCTCACTACATACAGATTATACAGCCACCACTAGGGGGAGCTCACTACATGCAGATTTTACTCGCTTTATGTCTATGCGGGGGTGGGGCAGCTGTTCTCATCACTAATTATCTTCACTCCCCTCAAGGCCCAAGCACACCCTGAACGCTCGGGGACTGGCCGGCCACGCGACGCCCCTCTGCCGGGTGGACATGGTGGTCGTGCGCTCCAGCAGCTCATGGTTAAGAAGAAGAAAAGAGTTCAGCGGGACGCTGTGCCTGGCGGAGCTGCCCTTGGGCGGCAGGTAGGACTCTGGTGTCTCCTCCTGTAGGTCATATCTGCTCCAGGGAAAGCTGAGTGACCCCACTAATAAGTGAGCTCTTCTTTACATCATCTGGAGCAACCTCATGAGTTAAAGGGGTTTACCTGGTTCAGAGCCCGGACATACCCAGAATTTTACCCAGGCAAAGGCTACAAATCTATTCTGACTTCCCACAGCAGAGGTTTTGTTACAAAGGTATCCAGTCTAGACAAGCAGACGCAAACCCATCCACTGCGCAAACCGCTCACCTGTTTGTTACAGTGTATCAGTCTGGACTGCAGGCTGTTTACCTCACAGAGGATTGTGTAGGCTGGATGCAACTGCAACAAGCCCTCAGCTGTGAGAAGTCCCAAGAAGCTCTCTTTCACTGTCAACAAGCAGAGGTCTTTACAATGGTGAGCGGCGTATGACAGAGCTTTTATAACATTATATCGCTCTCTCTTCAGGCAGATGGTTTGTTTGCCGACGTTCACGGACGGAGGACATCAGACCCTGAACTTAGCTGAGAGCAGAAGCGGGCTCTGCCAGTGACCCGACCCTGAGCGCCCGCCGGCTACCTACCTACCTACCTGTCGGGGGGGGGGGGGGGCACCTGTATATAGACCAGGAGACACCGGCGAAGAGGACGAGGCAGCGGCTGATACGCGGTGACGTCTGTACAGGGCCGGTCCTCGTGTCACCAGTGATGACAGATTTCTAGCTGTCAGTGAGTGGAAACATTTCCTTGCTACTCGCCTTATACTTCTCACAGCTGAGGTCTGTTACAATAGAATCCCGTCTACAGAATCCTTTCGACCCTAAGGCCCCTTTCGGGAGTGATTTCCGTGCGCGTGCAATGCGTGATGTGAACGCATTGCACCCGCACTGAATCCGGACCCATTCATTTCTATGGGGCTGTGCACATGAGCGGTGATTTTCACGCATCACTTCTGCGTTGATTGATACATTTTCCTTCCACTGATACATTGTAACAAACTATGAAGCCTGGAGCCAGATTTGTTCTACTGCGATGCTCACAGAGGATCGTTTAAACTGTAACAAACCCTCAGCTGTGGAATGTGTTTTTATTTTTACAGGTTTTCAGTCTCTGGGTGTAAACAAAGACGTTTCCAGTTACTGACGGCAAGCAGAATGCTTTGTGTTTCAGACCTGCTTGCTGTCTGTGAATGAAAATATTCGTATTTACATCCAGAAACTGAGAACAGGTCTCGACCTCATACATATCACAGCTGAGGGTTTGTTACAATATACTCTGTCTGGACCATGCTATGACAGCAGCACAGGTCTCACTCCACTCCTGATAGTTTGTTACAATGTATCAGGCTAGAGTCCAGGATACAATTGCGCCAAACCCTCAGCCGTGAGAAGTATTAGGCCAGGATGGTTTCTCAGTCTCTGGATGTAAATAAAAATGTTCCTATTCTCTCTCAGCAAGCAGAGGTCTTGAAAATGTTGAGGAAAGGAAACACAAACTGACAAAGTTCCACTTTTTACCAAATATTTTGTGTCCTTTTAATAAAGTTTATTCGTATTGTAAATGTGTCTCTATTGAAATCCACTGATTTGGGGGGCACCGCTCGCCGACAAGGGGGCCATTGCGGGAGACTGGGTGGGGCGCCGTAATTTGGGTTGTGCCCTTTGTGTTTTCACTTGCAGTGCTGATAGAAATGTACAGGAGGAGGCGCCGGAGGGTTCGTGACAATGTGTCACCCAGCAGCCTGGGTGCGGGGCCCCTGCCGAGCGGTCTCCAGTATGGCGGCGCAGGTCGCATTCTCTCTTTGGCGCCAATTCTTTTGCTCGCTGCATCCTACATAGTGAATGATGAGACTCCGTGTATCCATGGATGAACCGCGCATCGTCTTCGCCCTGCGGGGGGCGCCGTACATGCGGTGCCAGTGAATCTGGCGCTGAGGGCGGAGCCACTGTCCATCTGTCATCCATTGTGGGTGAATTCACACTGGTGTTCTGTGCTCAGAGCGGGGGAGGGGGTCGGGGCGTTCATTGTTCCCTAAAGTTCTGGCGTTTGCGTTGGGGCCAGAGGAGCCCGTTCTCGAGACAGGAGGCGGGGGTGGCCCTTGTGCAGGACGCTGGAGGCTGAAAGCAGAGAAGAGAGGCCATCAGACGGACATGACAGGAGTCGGGGGAGCAGGCAGTAGGGTCAAGCGCAGGGACTACTACAACCATCATGCAGGGTTCAAGTCAAAAGATAAGCCATCGAGAGCAATATTCAGCTGTTGGGAAACTACAAGTCTCAGCAACACATGCTAGGAGTTGTAGTTACCCAAAAGGTTGCAGACCTCTGATCTAGAACATGACGACCATAATCCAGAACTCCTTCCAAGCAACTAATACCTCCTCCTGGAGGCCTGGATTTCAGCACTTTCCTGGGTGTCCCCATCACTGCTCCCCGTGCAGCGGAGGCCCCTATACAGGTGCACATATGGGGGGCCCTCCTCTACTGCTGACGATCAACTGGAAGGATCTGAAAAGTCAAGAGCTCGCTGTTATGGGGGGGATCTGTGGATGTCACTGTTATGGGGGATCTGTGGATGTCACTGTTATGGGGGATCTGTGGATGTCACTGTTATGGGGGCACTGTGGATGACACTGTTATGGAGGATCTGTGGATGTCACTGTTATGGGGGATCTGTGGATGTCACTGTTATGGGGATCTGTGGAGGTCACTGTTATGGGGGCACTGTGGATGTCACTGTTATGGGGGCACTGTGGATGTCACTGTTATGGGGGCACTGTGGATGTCACTGTTATGGGGGATCTGTGGATGTCACTGTTATGAGGGATCTGTGGATGTCACTGTTATGGGGGCACTGTGGATGTCACTGTTATGGGGGATCTGTGGATGTCACTGTTATGGGGGATCTGTGGAAGTCACTGTTATGGGGGCACTGTGGATGTCACTGTTATGGGGACACTGTGGATGTCACTGTTATGGGGGCACTGTGGATGTCACTGTTATGGGGGCGCTGTGGATGACACTGTTATGGGGGATCTGTGGATGACACTGTTATGGGTGATCTGTGGATGTCACTGTTATGGGGGATCTGTGGATGTCACTGTTATGGGGGCACTGTGGATGTCACTGTTATGGGGGCGCTGTGGATGTCACTGTTATGGGGGATCTGTGGATGTCACTGTTATGGGGGAATCTGTGGATGTCACTGTTATGGGGGCACTGTGGATGTCACTGTTATGGGGGCACTGTGGATGTCACTGTTATGGGGGATCTGTGGATGTCACTGTTATGGGGGCACTGTGGATGTCACTGTTATGGGGCGCTGTGGATGTCACTGTTATGGGGATCTGTGGATGTCACTGTTATGGGGAATCTGTGGATGTCACTGTTATGGGGGCACTGTGGATGTCACTGTTATGGGGGCACTGTGGATGTCACTGTTATGGGGGCACTGTGGATGTCACTGTTATGGGGGCACTGTGGATGTCACTGTTATGGGGGCACTGAGGATGTCACTGTTATGGGGGATCTGTGGATGTCACTGTTATGGGGGATCTGTGGATGTCACTGTTATGGGGGATCTGTGGATGTCACTGTTATGGGGGATCTGTGGATGTCACTGTTATGGGGGATCTGTGGATGTCACTGTTATGGGGGCACTGTGGATGTCACTGTTATGGGGGCACTGTGGATGTCACTGTTATGGGGATCTGTGGATGTCACTGTTATGGGGGCACTGTGGATGTCACTGTTATGGGGGCGCTGTGGATGTCACTGTTATGGGGGATCTGTGGATGTCACTGTTATGGGGGCACTGTGGATGTCACTGTTATGGGGGCACTGTGGATGTCACTGTTATGGGGGCACTGAGGATGTCACTGTTATGGGGGCACTGTGGATGTCACTGTTATGGGGGCACTGTGGATGTCACTGTTATGGGGGCACTGTGGATGTCACTGTTATGGGGGCACTGTGGATGTCACTGTTATGGGGGCACTGAGGATGTCACTGTTATGGGGGCACCGTGGAGGTCACTGTTATGGGGGCGCTGTGGATGTCACTGTTATGGGGGATCTGTGGATGTCACTGTTATGGGGATCTGTGGATGTCACTGTTATGGGGATCTGTGGATGTCACTGTTATGGGGGCACTGTGGATGTCACTGTTATGGGGGCACTGTGGATGTCACTGTTATGGGGGCACTGTGGATGTCACTGTTATGGGGGCACTGTGGATGTCACTGTTATGGGGGCACTGAGGATGTCACTGTTATGGGGGATCTGTGAATGTCACTGTTATAGGGGATCTGTGGATGTCACTGTTATGGGGGATCTGTGGATGTCACTGTTATGGGGATCTGTGGATGTCACTGTTATGGGGGAATCTGTGGATGTCACTGTTATGGGGGCACTGTGGATGTCACTGTTATGAGGGCACTGTGGATGTCACTGTTATGGGGATCTGTGGATGTCACTGTTATGGGGGCACTGTGGATGTCACTGTTATGGGGGCGCTGTGGATGTCACTGTTATGGGGGATCTGTGGATGTCACTGTTATGGGGGCACTGTGGATGTCACTGTTATGGGGGCACTGTGGATGTCACTGTTATGGGGGCACTGAGGATGTCACTGTTATGGGGGATCTGTGGATGTCACTGTTATAGGGGATCTGTGGATGTCACTGTTATGGGGATCTGTGGATGTCACTGTTATGGGGCGCTGTGGATGTCACTGTTATGGGGGCACTGTGGATGTCACTGTTATGGGGGCACTGTGGATGTCACTGTTATGGGGGCGCTGTGGATGTCACTGTTATGGGGGATCTGTGGATGTCACTGTTATGGAGGATCTGTGGATGTCACTGTTATGGGGGCACTGTGGATGTCACTGTTATGGGGGCACTGTGGATGTCACTGTTATGGCGGCACTGTGGATGTCACTGTTATGGGGGCACTGTGGATGTCACTGTTATGGCGGCACTGTGGGTGTCACTGTTATGGGGGCACTGTGGATGTCACTGTTATGGGGGATCTGTGGATGTCACTGTTATGGGGATCTGTGGATGTCACTGTTATGGGGGGATCTGTGGCTGTCACTGTTATGGGGGATCTGTGGATGTCACTGTTATGGGGGATCTGTGGATGTCACTGTTATGGGGGCACTGTGGATGTCACTGTTATGGGGGCTCTGTGGATGTCACTGTTATGGGGGCACTGTGGATGTCACTGTTATGGGGGCACTGTGGATGTCACCGTTATGGGGACACTGTGGATGTCACCGTTATGGGGGCACTGTGGATGTCACTGTTATGGGGGCACTGTGGATGTCACTGTTATGGGGGCGCTGTGGATGTCACTGTTATGGGGGCGCTGTGGATGTCACTGTTATGGGGGCACTGTGGATGTCACTGTTATGTGGGCACTGTGGATGTCACTGTTATGGGGGGATCTGTGAATGACACTGTTATGGGGGATCTGTGGATGTCACTGTTATGGGGGATCTGTGGATGTCACTGTTATGGGGGATCTGTGGATGTCACTGTTATGTGGGCACTGTGGATGTCACTGTTATGGGGACACTGAGGTTGTCACTGTTATGGGGGCACTGTGGATGTCACTGTTATGGGGGCACTGTGGATGTCATCGTTATGGGGGCGCTGTGGATTTCACTGTCATGGGGGCACTGTGGATGTCACTGTTATGGGGGCGCTGTGGATGTCACTGTTATGGTGGGCTGTGAAGGTCACTGTTGTTATATTTGTACATTTACTGATGTCCAGTATGACATGCACGGTCACCGCAGAGGTCACACCCTCCATGCTGGTGGGCACGTTAGATGATACAACATGCAAACTCATCAGGCCCTCTGGAGTATACATCTGTACTGCATAGTAACACCTCCACCTCTCTCCTACTGCTCGGCTCATGCATGTGTCAGTCTATACTGTGGTTTTGGCATTCTATTTATAGACAGTGATGGCTGGCTATGCATGGCACTGAGGTGACAGAGGGTCACACTCACCAGCTGCGGCATGCCAGGGATGTTTACTAGTGCAGGGTGAAACTCTAACCTCTTCTACAGAGGACCGGGGCCCCTCATGGGCAGCTGCACCCAGGGACCTGAGGACCACCCAGGCTACATTAGTCCCCTGTAACTCGGCAGATACGCCTTCCATTCCCAGCTGGGGGCACACGCGGGTTAGACAGAAGCACACAGACACACACACCCCGTGGAGGGGCAGGCAGGATGGTACTTACGGGGTGTGCCCATACCAGCCGCCTCGCCCCCTCTCACTTCATATACTCCCCCTCGCTCACATAATCCATAAAGGAACCCGGCAGCTCCGCAAAGTCCTCTAGAATGAGGCTACTGGAGTCCTCACCCAGGTTTCCACTCTCAGGGCGAGAGCCCCTGACACCCACTGGCTGGTGAGGAGGGGCGGCGGGCGCCTTATGTAGGGTGGCAGCAGCCTGTGGGTGGTCAGTGACCAGTCCTATGTCCCCGACGGGTTCTGACGACGGCTCCAGGACGTGGTAGAGGCTGGGCAGGCGGATGTCGAATCGGAGGCCAAACTTGGCAAACAGCTTGTCGTTGAGCGCATAGAGTTTCTGAGAGATGTCGTAGCCAAGGAGCACAGAGAAGAGGCGGGCGATGTACTTCTCCCGCGCCAGCAGGAGGTGCAGCTTCTTCCGCGGCCAGCTGATGTAGGTGCTGCCCGTCTCTGCTGTCAGAGTCACCTGGGGGAAGACAAAGCTGAGGCTTATACTACAGCCCCTATCATCTGCATGATTTATTATTAGCTCCGCAGGGGTGGGGCCAAAATCCACAGACCAATCACTGCCCTCTAGTGGCCACAGTGTGATAACAGCCAGTTATATACATGGACAGAGGCCTGTCAATGAAGATCTGTTATTAGTACTGACAACCAGCCCCTGTACCGTGCTGGGGGGGTAGTCAGGGCCCCGCCCCCTGCTGATGACATCACTGAATGTTCTGCCCCTCACCTGGAATGTTCCTTCTTCTAAGGGCCGTATTGATTCCCACTCTGGAGAGTCCAGGAACTGGTACGGGAAGATGTAGTGTAAGAACTGGCCGTCCAGGCTCACCTTCACCCTACGACAGAGTACAGCAAGTAATTCAGGAGAACAGAGCGATGTTCTGCAGATCTCTAGAGAGGGCAGGGGTGTAATAATCTGCAGGATATTTCAATGTGTATCTGTCAGGAGGTAGAGAGGACAGAGCGATGTTCTGCAGATCTATAGAGAGGTCAGTGATGTAATAATCTGCAGGATATATCACTATGTATCTGTCAGGAGGTAGATAGAAAAGAGCGATGTTCTGCAGATCTCTAGAGAGGTCAGAGGTGTAATAATCTGCAGGATATATCACTATGTATCTGTCAGGAGGAAGAGAGGACAGAGCGATGTTCTGCAGATCTCTAGAGAGGTCAGTGGTGTAATAATCTGCAGGATATATCACTATGTATCTGTCAGGAGGAAGAGAGGACAGAGCGATGTTCTGCAGATCTATAGAGAGGTCAGTGGTGTAATAATCTGCAGGATATATCACTATGTATCTGTCAGGAGGAAGAGAGGACAGAGCGATGTTCTGCAGATCTATAGAGAGGTCAGTGGTGTAATAATCTGCAGGATATATCACTATGTATCTGTCAGGAGGTAGAGAGGACAGAGAGATGTTCTGCAGATCTATAGAGATGTCAGAGGTGTAATAATCTGCAGGAAATTTCAATGTGTATCTGTCAGGAGGTAGAGAGGACAGAGAGATGTTCTGCAGATCTATAGAGAGGTCAGTGGTGTAATAATCTGCAGGACATATCGCTAAGTATCTGTCAGGAGGTAGAGAGGACAGAGCGATGTTCTGCAGATCTCTAGAGAGGTCAGGGGTGTAATAATCTGCAGGATATATCACTATGTATCTGTCAGAAGGTAGAGAGGACAGAGCGATGTTCTGCAGATCTATAGAGAGGTCAGTGGTGTAATAATCTGCAGGATATATCACTATGTATCTGTCAGGAGGTAGAGAGGACAGAGCGATGTTCTGCAGATCTCTAGAGAGGGCAGAGGTGTAATAATCTGCAGGATACATCACTATGTATCTGTCAGGAGGTAGAGAGGACAGAGCGATGTTCTGCAGATCTATAGTGAGGTCAGTGGTGTAATAATCTGCAGGATATATCACTATGTATCTGTCAGGAGGAAGAGAGGACTAAGCGATGTTTTGCAGATCTCTAGAGAGGTCAGTGGTGTAATAATCTGCAGGATATATCACTATGTATCTATCAGGAGGTGGAGAGGACAGAGCGATGTTCTGCAGATCTATAGTGAGGTCAGTGGTGTAATAATCTGCAGGATATATCACTATGTATCTGTCAGGAGGTAGAGAGGACAGAGCGATGTTCTGCAGATCTCTAGAGAGGTCAGTGGTGTAATAATCTGCAGGATATATCACTATGTATCTGTCAGGAGGTAGATAGGACTGAGCGATGTTCTGCAGATCTCTAGAGAGGTCAGTGGTGTAATAATCTGCAGGATATATCACTATGTATCTGTCAGGAGGTAGACAGGACAGAGAGATGTTCTGCAGATCTATAGAGAGGGCAGAGGTGTAATAATCTGCAGGATACATCACTATGCATCTGTCAGGAGGTAGAGAGAACAGAGCGATGTTCTGCAGATCTCTAGAGAGGTCAGTGGTGTAATAATCTGCAGGATACATCACTATGTATCTGTCAGGAGGTAGAGAGGACAGAGCAATGTTCTACAGATCTCTAGAGAGGTCAGAGGTGTAATAATCTGCAGGATACATCACTATGTATCTGTCAGGAGGTAGACAGGACAGAGAGATGTTCTGCAGATCTATAGAGAGGGCAGAGGTGTAATAATCTGCAGGATACATCACTATGCATCTGTCAGGAGGTAGAGAGAACAGAGCGATGTTCTGCAGATCTCTAGAGAGGTCAGTGGTGTAATAATCTGCAGGATACATCACTATGTATCTGTCAGGAGGTAGAGAGGACAGAGCAATGTTCTACAGATCTCTAGAGAGGTCAGAGGTGTAATAATCTGCAGGATACATCACTATGTATCTGTCAGGAGGTAGAGAGGACAGAGCGATGTTCTGCAGATCTATAGTGAGGTCAGTGGTGTAATAATCTGCAGGATATATCACTATGTATCTGTCAGGAGGAAGAGAGGACTAAGCGATGTTTTGCAGATCTCTAGAGAGGTCAGTGGTGTAATAATCTGCAGGATATATCACTATGTATCTATCAGGAGGTGGAGAGGACAGAGCGATGTTCTGCAGATCTATAGTGAGGTCAGTGGTGTAATAATCTGCAGGATATATCACTATGTATCTGTCAGGAGGTAGAGAGGACAGAGCGATGTTCTGCAGATCTCTAGAGAGGTCAGTGGTGTAATAATCTGCAGGATATATCACTATGTATCTGTCAGGAGGTAGATAGGACTGAGCGATGTTCTGCAGATCTCTAGAGAGGTCAGTGGTGTAATAATCTGCAGGATATATCACTATGTATCTGTCAGGAGGTAGACAGGACAGAGAGATGTTCTGCAGATCTATAGAGAGGGCAGAGGTGTAATAATCTGCAGGATACATCACTATGCATCTGTCAGGAGGTAGAGAGAACAGAGCGATGTTCTGCAGATCTCTAGAGAGGTCAGTGGTGTAATAATCTGCAGGATACATCACTATGTATCTGTCAGGAGGTAGACAGGACAGAGAGATGTTCTGCAGATCTATAGAGAGGGCAGAGGTGTAATAATCTGCAGGATACATCACTATGCATCTGTCAGGAGGTAGAGAGAACAGAGCGATGTTCTGCAGATCTCTAGAGAGGTCAGGGGTGTAATAATCTGCAGGATATATCACTATGTATCTGTCAGGAGGAAGAGAGGACAGAGCGATGTTCTGCAGATCTATAGAGAGGTCAGTGGTGTAATAATCTGCAGGATATATCACTATGTATCTGTCAGGAGGTAGAGAGGACAGAGCAATGTTCTGCAGATCTCTAGAGAGGTCAGGGGTGTAATAATCTGCAGGATATATCACTATGCATCTGTCAGGAGGTAGAGAGAACAGAGCGATGTTCTGCAGATCTCTAGAGAGGTCAGGGGTGTAATAATCTGCAGGATATATCACTATGTATCTGTCAGGAGGTAGAGAGAACAGAGCAATGTTCTGCAGATCTCTAGAGAGGTCAGTGGTGTAATAATCTGCAGGATATATCACTATGTATCTGTCAGGAGGAAGAGAGGACAGAGCGATGTTCTGCAGATCTATAGAGAGGTCAGTGGTGTAATAATCTGCAGAATATATCACTATGTATCTGCTGGGAGATAGAGAAATGTTCTGCAGATCTATAGAGTGGTCAGAGGTGTAATAATCTGCAGGATATATCACTATGTATCTTTCAGAAGGTAGAGAGGACAGAGCGATGTTCTGCAGATCTCTAGAGAGGTCAGAGGTGTAATAATCTGCAGGATATATCACTATGTATCTGTCAGGAGGTAGAGAGGACAGAGCGATGTTCTGCAGATCTCTAGAGAGGTCAGAGGTGTAATAATCTGCAGGATATATCACTATGTATCTGTCAGGAGGTAGAGAGGACAGAGCGATGTTCTGCAGATCTCTAGAGAGGTCAGAGGTGTAATAATCTGCAGGATCTATCACTGTGTGTCTGTCAGGAGGAAGAGAGGACAGAGTGATGTTCTGCAGATCTCTAGAGAGGTCAGTGGTGTAATAATCTGCAGGATATATCACTATGTATCTGTCAGGAGGAAGAGAGGACAGAGCGATGTTCTGCGGATCTCTAGAGAGGGCAGGGGTGTAATAATCTGCAGGATATATCACTATGTATCTGTCAGGAGGTAGAGAGAACAGAGCAATGTTCTGCAGATCTCTAGAGAGGTCAGTGGTGTAATAATCTGCAGGATATATCACTATGTATCTGTCAGGAGGAAGAGAGGACAGAGCGATGTTCTGCAGATCTATAGAGAGGTCAGTGGTGTAATAATCTGCAGAATATATCACTATGTATCTGTCAGGAGGTAGAGAGGACAGAGCAATGTTCTGCAGATCTATAGAGAGGGCAGAGGTGTAATAATCTGCAGGATATATCATTATGTATCTGTCAGGAGGAAAAGAGGACTGAGCGATGTTCTGCGGATCTCTAGATAGGTCAGAGGTGTAATAATCTGCAGGATATATCACTATGTATCTGTCAGGAGGTAGATAGGACAGAGCGATGTTCTGCAGATCTCTAGAGAGGTCAGTGGTGTAATAATCTGCAGGATATATCACTATGTATCTGTCAGGAGGGAGATAGGACAGAACGATGTTCTGCAGATCTCTAGAGAGGTCAGTGGTGTAATAATCTGCAGGATATATCACTATGTGTCTTTTAGGAGGTAGATAGGAAAGAGCGATGTTCTGCAGATCTATAGAGAAGTCAGTGGTGTAATAATCTGCAGGATACATAACTATGTATCTGTCAGGAGGAAGAGAGGACTGAGCGATGTTCTGCAGATCTATAGAGAGGTCAGTGGTGTAATAATCTGCAGGATATATCACTATGTATCTGTCAGGAGGAAGAGAGGACAGAGTGATGTTCTGTAGATCTATAGAGAGGTCAGTGGTGTAATAATCTGCAGGATATATCACTATGTATCTGTCAGGAGGAAGAGAGGACAGAGCGATGTTCTGCGGATCTCTAGAGAGGGCAGGGGTGTAATAATCTGCAGGATATATCACTATGTATCTGTCAGGAGGTAGAGAGGACAGAGTGATGTTCTGCAGATCTCTAGAGAGGTCAGAGGTGTAATAATCTGCAGGATATATCACTATGTATCTGTCAGGAGGAAGAGAGGACAGAGTGATGTTCTGCAGATCTCTAGAGAGGTCAGTAGTGTAATAATCTGCAGGATATTTCAATGTGTATCTGTCAGAAGGTAGAGAGGACAGAGCGATACTGGCATTAACCCCCTCTCTTCCCCTGACCACCAGAGTTACTGGCATTAACCCCTTCTCTGCCCCTGACCACCAGAGATACTGGCAATAACCCCTTCTCTGCCCCTGACCACCAGAGATACTAGCATTAACCCCTTCTCTGCCCTGACCACCAGAGATACTGGCATTAACCCCCTCTCTGCCCCTGACCACCAGAGATATTGGCATTAACCCCCTCTCTGCCCCTGACCACCAGAGAAACTGGCATTAACCCCTTCTCTGCCCCCGGCCACCAGAGATACTGACATTAACCCCTTCTCTGCCCATGACCACCAGAGATACTGTCATTAACCCCTTCTCTGCCTCTGACCACCAGAGATACTGGCATTAACCCCTTCTCTGCCCCTGACCACCACAGATACTGACATTAACTCCTTCTCCGACCCTGACCACCAGAGATACTGGCATTAACTCCTTCTCTGCCCCTTACCACCAGAGATACTGGCATTAACTCCTTCTCTGCCCCTTACCACCAGAGATACTTACATTAATCCCTTCTCTGCCCCTGACCACCAGAGATACTGGCATTAACCCCTTCTCTGACCCTGACCACCAGAGATACTGACATTAATCCCTTCTCTGCCCCTGACCACCAGAGATACTGACATTAACCCCTTCTCTTCCCATGACCACCAGAGATACTGTCATTAACCCCTTCTCTGCCTCTGACCACCAGAGATACTGGCATTAACCCCTTCTCTGACCCTGACCACCAGAGATACTGACATTAACTCCTTCTCCGACCCTGACCACCAGAGATACTGACATTAATCCCTTCTCTGCCCCTGACCACCAGAGATACTGGCATTAACCCCTTCTCTGCCCCTGACCACCAGAGATACTGGCATTAACCCCTTCTCTGCCCCTGACCACCAGAGATACTGACATTAATCCCTTCTCTGCCCCTGACCACCAGAGATACTGGCATTAACTCCTTCTCAGACCCTGACCACCAGATATACTGGCATTAACCCCTTCTCTGCCGCTGACCACCAGATATACTGGCATAAACTCCTTCTCTGTCCCTGACCACCAGAGATACTGGCATTAACCCCTTCTCTGCCCCTTACTAACAGAGATACTGGCGTTAACCCATTCTCTGCCCCTGACCACCAGAGATACTGGCATTAACCCTTTATCTGCCCCTGACCACCAGAGATACTGGCATTAGCACCTCCTCTGCCCCTGACCAGTAGAGATACTGGCATTAACCCCTTCTCTGCCCCTGACCACCAGAGATACGAACATTAGCACCTTCTCGGCCCCTGACCACTGAGATACTGCCATTAACCCCTCCTCTGCTCCTAATCATCAGAGATACTGACATTAACCCCCTCTCTGACCTAGACCGCCAGGCATGCAGACATTAACTCTATCAGACCACAAGATGTCATGTAGTGTGACAGGCTCCGATTCTGCATAGCCTTTTCATCTAGTAAAACTCACATGTATCCCCTGCAATTTGCTTGAAAAGGTTCTGATTTGTACATGTCAATCAAGAACAAACCACTCCTTCTTCGTCCCAGCACTCCGCCCACCTCTAGAATACTCAGCAGCTGCTGGGATGGAGTATATCAGGGCAGGTGAGCGGCGTCGGTACTGCCTAAAGGATGGGATTGTGTATATCAGGGCAGGTGAGCGGCCTCGGTACTGCCTATGGGGTGGAGTATATCAGGGCAGGTGAGTGGCCTCGGTACTGCCTATGGGGATGGAGTATATCAGGGCAGGTGAGCGGCCTCGGTAATGCCTATGGGATGGGATGGAGTATATCAGGGCAGGTGAGCGGCCTCGGTACTGCCTATGGGATGGGATGGAGTATATCAGGGCAGGTGAGCGGCCTCAGTACTGCCTATGGGATGGGATGGAGTATATCAGGGCGGGTGAGCGGCCTCGGTACTGCCTATGGGATGGGATGAAGTATATCCGGGCAGGTGAGCGGCCTCAGTACTGCCTATGGGATGGAGTATATCAGGGCAGGTGAGCGGCCTCGGTACTGCCTATGGGATGGGATGGAGTATATCAGGGCAGGTGAGCAGCCTCGGTACTGCCTATGGGATGGGATGGAGTATATCAGGGTAGGTGAGCAGCCTCGGTACTGCCTATGGGATGGGATGGAGTATATCAGGGCAGGTGAGCGGCCTCGGTACTGCCTATGGGATGGGATGGAGTATATCAGGGCAGGTGAACAGCCTCGGTACTGCCTATGGGATGGGATGGAGTATATCAGGGCAGGTGAGCGGCCTCGGTACTGCCTATGGGATGGGGTGGAGTATATCAGGGCAGGTGAGCGGCCTCGGTACTGCCTATGGGATGGGGTGGAGTATATCAGGGCAGGTGAGCGGCCTCGGTACTGCCTATGGGATGGGATGGAGTATATCAGAGCAGGTGAGCGGCCTCGGTACTGCCTATGGGATGGGATGGAGTATATCAGGGCAGGTGAGTGGCCTCGGTACTGCCTATGGGATGGGATGGAGTATATCAGAGCAGGTGAGTGGCCTCGGTACTGCCTATAAGATGGGATGGAGTATATCAGGGCAGGTGAGCGGCCTCGGTACTGCTTATGGGATGGGATGGAGTATATCAGGGCAGGTGAGCGGCCTCGGTACTGCCTATGGGATTGGATGGAGTATATCAGGGCAGGTGAGCGGCCTCGGTACTGCCTATGGGATGGGATGGAGTATATCAGGGCAGGTGAGCGGCCTCGGTACTGCCTATGGGATGGGGTGGAGTATATCAGGGCAGGTGAGCGGCCTCGGTACTGCCTATGGGATGGGATGGAGTATATCAGGGCAGGTGAGCGGCCTCGGTACTGCCTATGGGATGGGATGGAGTATATCAGGGCAGGTGAGCGGCCTCGGTACTGCCTATGGGATGGGATGGAGTATATCAGGGCAGGTGAGTGGCCTCGGTACTGCCTATGGGATGGGATGGAGTATATCAGGGCAGGTGAGCGGCCTCGGTACTGCCTATGGGATGGGATGGAGTATATCAGGGCAGGTGAGCGGCCTCGGTACTGCCTATGGGATGGGATGGAGTATATCAGGGCAGGTGAGCGGCCTCGGTACTGCCTATGGGATGGGATGGAGAGTATATCAGGACAGGTGAGCGGCCTCGGTACTGCCTATGGGATGGGATTGTGTATATCAGGGCGGCCTTGGTACTGCCTATGGGATGGGATGGAGTATATCAGGGTGGCCTCGGTACTGCCTATGGGATGGGATGGAGTATATCAGGGCAGGTGAGCGGCCTCGGTACTGCCTATGGGATCGGGTGAAGTATATCAGGGCAGGTGAGCGGCCTCGGTACTGCCTATGGGATGAGATGGAGTATATCAGGGCGGCCTCGGTACTGCCTATAGGCTGGGATGGAGTATATCAGGACAGGTGAGCGGCCTCGGTACTGCCTATTGGCTGGGATGGAGTATATCAGGACAGGTGAGCGGCCTCGGTACTGCCTATTGGCTGGGATGGAGTATATCAGGATAGGTGAGCGGCCTCAGTACTGCCTATTGTCTGGGATGGAGTATATCAGGGCGGCCTCAGTACTGCCTATTGGCTGGGATGGAGTATATCAGGACAGGTGAGCGGCCTCGGTACTGCCTATGGGATGGGATGGAGTATATCAGGACAGGTGAGCGGCCTCAGTACTGCCTATGGGATGGGATGGAGTATATTAGGGCGGCCTCGGTACTGCCTATTGGCTGGGATGGCGTATATCAGGGCGGCCTCGGTACTGCCTATTGGCTGGGATGGAGTATATCAGGGCCATTCATTAGAAGGATACAGAATAACACTGGGGATTAAAAGGATAATTTTACTAAAGTAATTAGATTTTTGGAATGCGGGCTTTCCCAGCACTAGACCACCAGGGGTCCTGCAGTTACACCTTCTATGCTACAGACCTACCAGGGTTTCATACATGAAATAGTTGACTGCCCAAGACTACCAGGGATACAGACATTAACTCTTCCCTGCCCAAGACTACCAGGGATACAGACATACACCCTTCCCTGCCCAAGACTACCATTAACTTTTCCCTGCCCAAGACTACTAGGATACAGACATTAACCATTCCCTGCCCAAGACTACCAGGGATGCAGATAATAACCCTTCCCTGCCCTAGATCACCAGGGATGGTGTTATTAACCTCTTCACTGTCTTGGACAGTGTTGCAGAAATTAACCCCTTCTCAGCCCTAGACCCCAAGGATGTTACTATGAACCTACCCAGCGTAATTTTTTGGCGTTATACAGCAATATCGACTTATTGTCCCGTTTAGAGGGTGATACGCCCGGGTCACTAACTGCCCCAGTTAAGGTTAGAGTGCAGAGTGGTCCTGTCCTGTGACCACCCAGGGGACCTACCTCCCAGAGATGAGAAGAGACAGCCGGTCAATCGGGGTCTTGCCCTCCAGGGCGTAGCTTTGGTCCGCACTCAGTGAATGGACCTCCATGCCGCTGCAGTGAGCGATCTCCTTGAAGACAGGCCTCGGCACCTGCAGCGGTTGGTACACAGTATGGTAGAGGGTATCATAGTCCACCCCATAAGATTCTCTGCGCAGTCGGTAGATGAGATGAGCGATCTGCACAAGGCAGGCTGACGTTAACAGCGCATTCCAGACCACTATGTCCACCCCGCAGGCCCACAGCCAGCCCCAGAGCAGCATGCAGAAGAAACCACCGGACAACAGCACAAAGACGTAGATGCAACCCAGGACTCCGCTGCCACCCATGAATGCCAGCAAGAGAATAAGGCTGGCCAGGTGGAACATGCTGCCCTCCATGTAGGACCTCCACCCCACACATTGGGGGACAAAAAAGAGGTGGTCAATCGTCGTAAAAGAGGCCGCCATCTTACCTCCTTCACCTGGGAAGAAAAAACAAATGACAGGTCAACATGACAAGAAGTTGTGATGAGAAACTAGAAATGTCTGGGAGGAGAAGAAGGATGGACTTTCCCTCATCCAGTCATAGTGCTTATCACTAGAGAGAGCTCACTACATACAGATTATACAGCCACCACTAGGGGGAGCTCACTACATAGAGATTATACAGCCACCACTAGAGGGAGCTCACTACATACAGATTATACAGCCACCACTAGAGGGAGCTCACTACATACAGATTATACAGCCACCACTAGAGGGAGCTCACTACGTACAGATTATACAGTCACCACTAGAGGGAGCTCACTACATACAGATTATACAGCCACCACTAGGGGGAGCTCACTACATACAGATTATACAGCCACCACTAGGGGGAGCTCACTACATACAGATTATACAGCCACCACTTGAGGGAGCTCACTACATACAGATTACACAGCCACCACTAGAGGGCGCTCACTACATACAGATTATACAGCCACCACTAGAGGGAGCTCACTATATACAGATTATACAGCCACCACTAGAGGGAGCTCACTACATACAGATTATACAGCCACCACTAGAGGGAGCTCACTACATACAGATTACTCCACCACCACTAGAGAGAGCTCACTACATACAGATTATACAGCCACCACTAGGGGGAGCTCACTACATACAGATTATACAGCCACCACTAGAGGAAGCTCACTACATACAGATTATACAGCCACCACTAGAGGGAGCTCACTACATACAGATTATACAGCCACCACTAGGGGGAGCTCACTACATACAGATTACTCCACCACCACTAGAGGGAGCTCACTACATACAGATTATACAGCCACCACTAGGGAGAGCTCACTACATACAGATTATACAGCCACCACTACAGGGAGCTCACTACATACAGATTATACAGCCACCACTAGAGGGAGCTCACTACATACAGATTATACAGCCACCACTAGAGGGAGCTCAGTACATACAGATTATACAGCCACCAATAGAGGGAGATCACTACATACAGATTATACAGCCACCACTAGAGGGAGCTCACTACATACAGATTATACAGCCACCACTAGAGGGAGTTCACTACATACAGATCATACATCCACCACTAGAGGGAGCTCACTGTATATAGATTATACAGCCACCACTACGGGGAGCTCACTACATACAGATTATACAGTCACCACTAGAAGGAGCTCACTACATACAGATTATACAGCCATCACTAGAGGGAGCTCACTACATACAGATTATACAGCCACCACTAGAGGGAGCTCACTACATACAGATTATACAGCCACCACTAAAGGGAGCTCACTATATACAGATTATACAGCCACTACTAGATGGAGTTCACTACATACAGATTTTATTGCCACCATTAGAGGGAGCTCACTACATACAGATTATACAGTCACCACTAGACGGAGCTCACTACATACAGATTATACAGCCACCACTAGAGGGAGCTCACTACATACAGATTATACAGTCACCACTAGGGGGAGCTCACTACATACAGATTATACAGTCACCACTAGAGGGAGCTCACTACATACAGATTATACAGTCACCACTAGAGGGAGCTCACTACATACAGATTATACAGCCACCACTAGAGGGAGCTCACTACATACAGATTAAGGGTCCATTCACACAAGCTTAAGTGTTTTGCAGTCCGCAAATTACGGATACGCAAAACACAGATACCGGCCGTGTGTGTTCCAGGTTTTGCGGGCAGCTGTATTATAGAAATGCCTATTCTTGATTGCGGACAAGAATAGGAAATGCTTTATCTTTTTTGCGGGGTTGCGGAACGGAACTATGGATGCGGGCAGCACACTGTGTGCTGTCCGCATCCTTTGCGGCCCCATTAAAATTAAATTAAATTAAATACGGTTATGTGAATGGATCCTTATACAGCCACCGCTAGAAGGTGCTCTAGTGATCTACAGTAATGCACACAGTAGAAATCACATTATCCATAGCACTGGCATCTAATAGCACTGCTTTATTATCCCATAGCACTGATTTATCTCATAGCACTTGCTTATTATCTCATAGCTCTGATTTATAATCCTTCCCATAGCACTGCCTTATTATCCCATAGCTCTGGCTTATTATTTTATTGCACTGACTTATTATCCCAAAGCACTGAATTATTATCTCATAGAACTGATTTATGATCTCATAGCACTGACTTATTATCCCGTAGCACTGACTTATTATCTCATAGCACTGACTTATTATCCCGTAGCACTGACTTATTATCCCATAGCTCTGGCTTATTATCCCGTAGCACTGACTTATTATCTCATAGCACTAACTTATTATCTTATAGCACTGACTTATCCCATAGCACTGATTTATTATCCCATAGCTCTGGCTTATTATCTTATAACACTGACTTATTATCTCATAGCACTGGCTTATTATCTCATAGCACTGATTTATTATCCCATAGCACTGCCTTATTATCTCATAGCACTGACTTATTATCTCATAGCACTGACTTATTATCCCGTAGCACTGACTTATTATCCCATAGCTCTAGCTTATTATCTTATAGCACTGACTTATTATCTCATAGCACTGCCTTATTATCTCATAGCACTGACTTATTATCCCATAGCTCTGGCTTATTATCTTATAGCACTGACTTATTATCTCATAGCACTAACTTATTATCTTATAGCACTGACTTATTATCTCATAGCACTGGCTTATTATCTCATAGCCCTGATTTATTATCCCATAGCACTGGCTTATTATCCCATAGCACTGGCTTATTATCTCGTAGCACTGACTTATTATCCCATAGCACTGGCTTATTATCTCATAGCACTGACATCATCTCAAGACAATATGTAGAAGGCCTGACATATTATTCATGTAACTTGGCATGAGGTGGTCAGTAGTATACAATGTGCCACGGCTGCTGGGATGAGTGTAATAAATGGCAGCAGGATCTGTAAAGAGTCGTTCTAATGAAGATTTATAATTCCCAGGCTTCGGAGGGATCATTTCTGGAGATCTTATAATACATAGAGTAAATGCGTTAGTAAAGCCTCCGCTGCTCGGACTGGTCATTGCTGCTGGTACCGATGAGGGTGTAAGTGGGCGCAGTGTATTAGACTGATGCCACCGCCCTGCAGCCTGTGCCAGAGTGCCCCCAATCATTCCCAAATACTTGCTCCCCCCACCTCCGGGCTCACAGAAACTCAAGCACCATCAATGCTACAATCTCTTATTGCTGTCAGTGAATGGGAATTTTCTTGTTTACATTTAAAGGCAGAAAAATCACGCTGACCTAAATCTTTTTACAGCTGAGGATTAGTTCCAATGTGCCAGTGAAGGCAACACGGCCGCATATAAGGGCACTGTCCGTGTGAATCCTCGTATCACGGATGCAGGTATGCAACCCTCAAGATACGGCGCAGTGCGGAGTGGAGGCACGGATCTGAAGTCAAGTTAATAGGTCCCTTCAAGCTCCAGGACCTTTCCTTATACAATATTAGCTTATTTACGACGTGCAGCTCTGCACCTCCGCAATCCACCAGCCGGCAGGGCAAATAAATCTGTACTGTCCTATGGTAATACATCCCAAAACACCCCAGCTCCCTCTCCTCTAATATCTTGCCTGTACAAGTGTCAGTCTTCACTGTAGTTTTGACATTCTGTTCATGAACATTACATGAATGGTCAATATTACTAATATATCCTTCCCAGACATCGCAGATCATGGGACTGTGGGAAGACACAGAATATAGTGAATGTAGGATATGACATGTAATCTACGTACTCATCATCACTGCATATATGTGACCTATGGGGGCTCCTGAGGGAAGAGAACTGTGACCTATGGGGGCTCCTGGGGAAGAGAACTGTTACCTATGGGGGCTCCTGGGGGAAGATATCTGTGATCTATGGGGGCTCCTAGGGGAAGAGAACTGTGACCTATGGGGGCTCCCGGGGAAGATAACTGTGACCTATGGGGGCTCCCGGGGAAGAGAACTGTGACCTATGGGGGCTCCCGGGGAAGATAACTGTGACCTATGGGGGCTCCCGGGGAAGATAACTGTGACCTATGGGGGCTCCTGGGGAAGATAACTGTGACCTATGGGGGCTCCCGGGAAGATAACTGTGACCTATGGGGGCTCCCGGGGAAGATAACTGTGACCTATGGGGGCTCCTGGGGGAAGATATCTGTGATCTATGGGGGCTCCTAGGGGAAGAGAACTGTGACCTATGGGGCCTCCCGGGGAAGATAACTGTGACCTATGGGGGCTCCTGGGGAAGATAACTGTGACCTATGGGGGCTCCTGGGGAAGAGAACTGTGACCTATGGGGGCTCCTGGGGGAAGATAACTGTGATCTATGGGGGCTCCTAGGGGAAGAAAACTGTGACCTATGGGGGCTCCTGGGGGAAGAGAACTGTGACCTATAGGGGCTCCTGGGGGAAGAGGACTGTAACCTACGGGGGCTCCTGGGGGAAGAGAACTGTGATCTTTGGGGATTCCTGGGGAATAGAACTGGGACCTATAGGGGCTCCTGGGGGGAGAAAACTGTGACTTATGGGGGCTCCTGGAGGAAGAGAACTGGGACCTATGGGGGAATAGAATTGGGACCTATGGGGGCTCCTGGGGGAAGAGAACTGTGACCTACGGGGGCTCCTGGGGGAAGAGAACTGTGACCTTCGCGGGCTCTTGGGGGAAGCCAATTGTGACTTATAGGGGCTCCGGGGGAACAGAACTGTGGCCTATGGGGGCTCCTGGGGAAATGGAACTGTAATCTATGGGGCTCCTGGGGGAGGGTAACTGATTAATGATCCTACTCAGGGACAAAAGCTGTGATCTATGGGACTGCTTTGGGGGACGGGAGCTGTGATCTATGAGGCTCCTGGGGGGACGGGACCTGTGATCTATGGGGCTCCGGGGGAGACGGGACCTGTGATCTGTGGGGCTCCTGGGGAGACGGGACCTGTGATCTGTGGGGCTCCTGGGGAGACGGGACCTGTGATCTATGGGGCTCCTGGGGGGGCGGGACCTGTGATCTATGAGGCTCCTGGGGGGGCGGGACCTGTGATCTATGGGGCTCCTGGGGAAATAGAACTGTAATCTATGGGGCTCCTGGGGGAGGGTAACTGATTAATGATCCTACTCAGGGACAAAAGCTGTGATCTATGGGACTGCTTTGGGGGACGGGAGCTGTGATCTATGGGGCTGCTGAGGGGACGGGACCTGTGATCTATGGGGCTCCTGGGGAGACGGAACCTGTGATCTATGGGGCTCCTGGAGAGACGGGACCTGTGATCTATGGGGCTCCTGGGGAGACGGCATCTGTGATCTATGGGGCTCTTGGGGGTATGGGAGCTGTGATCTATGGGGCCCCTAGGGGGACAGGAGCTGTGATTTGTGGGGCTCCTGGGGAGACGAGAGCTGTGATCTATGGGGCTCCTGGGTAGACGGGACCTGTGATCTATGGGGCTCCTGTGGAGACGGGACCTGTGATCTATGGGGCTCCTGGGGGTTATGGGAGCTGTGATCTATGAGGCCCCTAGGGGGACAGGACCTGTGATTTGTGGGGCTCCTGGGGGGACGGGAGCTGTGGGGCTTCGGGGATCAGTGTCTGTCCCATGTGTAATGTTCTGTTGCTGTGTGCAGGAGGAGGGTCACACATTGCAGCAGGGCAGTGGTATAGGGTGTAAACGAGAGCATAGTTTTCCATTCCACCAGCATGATGCATGAAAGTCAGCAATGTGGTCAGGGGCCCCTTAGGATGGCCCTTACCTAGCGGCCCAGCGTCTATTGGTGTCTTACCTCTAACAGCGTAGGACTGGGGGCTCTGAGCCTGGAATATACTGGGACCAAATGGAGAGCAGCGGTGCCTGGGATCAGCGTCTGTCCATGCAGCCCGAGATCACCTTGTGAAGAGTCCCCACATCCCGTGGTCTCCGGTCGGCCCCTTAGATCCTACTGTGCAGGAGACACCACCGTCTATTGCACAACAGGCAGGGCTCTGGAATGTCTCTGTCCTGGAGACAGCTTGAAGAGACACCCCAGCTGTATGGCCATGTTTGGAGTTGAAATCCAAGAAGGGCGCAGAGAGATAGCGAGCAGGCTCTTGAGATTGCAGAGGCCCACAACACAGATTACAGGGTGCCCCCGCTGCAGCTACTGCGCTACTCCGGCCCCGAGGCTGGGGACCCCGAACTCTTCTAATTACACTGCAGGGGAAACAAATCTATTGTCCCCTGTTATCAGCCAGGAGGGGAGGGGTAAGACAGGAGAAAATAACACAGTATTTTATAAAGTTCAGAAAAAAATCAGATCTTTTGGACACTGGTACTGCTCACACAGCTGAGGGTTCGTTACAATGTATCAGTGTAGACAATGCATGATCAGCGCAACACAGTAGCAGCATCTCTGTCCGGCCCTGGACTCCAGGCTGTTACTTACACTGATACATTGTAACAAAGTTGTGCTTTAGCCTCTAGGTGTAAACAAGAACATTTCCATTCACTGTTGGCAAGCAGAAGTGGAAACCTGAAAGTCTGTCGGAGAGCGGCAGAACTATTATACATTATACAGGGACTGATGGGAATGTGCCCGGAAATACTGCCGGCTTCACACTCGTCACTGGATGACACATTTACCTGAAAATTGTGTAGCTCACTTTTCTGCTTTGGTGTGCTGGGACAGAGTCAGCAGAGTCGTCTCATCATTAGAAGGAGGGGTCAGCAGAGTCATCTCACTATCATAACAGGGTGGGGTCAGCAGAGTCATCTCATTTTCATTAGAGGAAGGGGTAGTTGAGTCATCTCAAAACTAGAGGGAGGGGTCAGCAAAGTCATCTCATAACTAGAGGGAGGGGTCAGCAAGGTCATCTCATAACTAGAGGGAGGGGTCAGAAAGGTCATCTCATAACTAGAGGGAGGGGTCAGCAAAGTAATCTCATAACTAGAGGGAGGGGTCAGCAAGGTCATCTCATAACTAGAGGGAGGGGTCAGCAAGGTCATCTCATAACTAGAGGGAGGGGTCAGCAAAGTCATCTCATAACTAGAGGGAGGGGTCAGAAAGGTCATCTCATAACTAGAGGGAGGGGTCAGCAAAGTCATCTCATAACTAGAGGGAGGGGTCAGCAAAGTAATCTCATAACTAGAGGGAGGGGTCAGCAAAGTAATCTCATAACTAAAGGAAGGGGTCAGCAAAGTCATCTCATAACTAGAGGGAGGGGTCAGCAAAGTCATCTCATAACTAGAGGGAGGGGTCAGCAAGGTCATCTCATAACTAAAGGAAGGGGTCAGCAAAGTCATCTCATAACTAGAGGGAGGGGTCAGCAAAGTCATCTCACAACTAGAGGGAGGGGTCAGCAAAGTAATCTCATAACTAGAGGGAGGGGTCAGCAAGGTCATCTCATAACTAGAGGGAGGGGTCAGCAAAGTAATCTCATAACCATTAGAGGGAGGGGTCAGCAAAGCAATCTCATAACTAAAGGAAGGGGTCAGCAGAGTCATCGCATAACTAGAGGGAGGGGTCAGCAAAGTCATCTCATAACTAGAGGGAGGGGTCAGCAAGGTCATCTCATAACTAAAGGAAGGGGTTAGCAGAGTCATCTCATAACTAGAAGGAGAGGTAAGCAGAGTCATCTCATACCTAGAAGGAGGGGTCAGCAGAGTCATCTCATAACTAGAGGAAGGGGTCAGCAGAGTCATCTCATAACTAGGAGAGGACAGCAGAGTCATCTCATACCTAGAAGGAGGGGTCAGCAGAGTCATCTCATACCTAGAAGGAGGGGTCAGCAGAGTCATCTAATAACTAGAGAGGGGTCAGTAGAGTAATCTCATAACTAGAGGGTGGGGTTAGCAGAGTCATCTCATAACTAGGAGAGGACAGCAGAGTCATCTCATACCTAGAAGGAGGGGTCAGCAGAGTCATCTCATACCTAGAAGGAGGGGTCAGCAGAGTCATCTAATAACTAGAGAGGGGTCAGTAGAGTAATCTCATAACTAGAGGGCGGGATCAGGAGAGTCATCTCATTATCATTAGGGGAGGGGGTCAGTAGAGTCATTAGAGGGTGGGATCATACAAACCCGGGCCGTATATTTTATAGATTCATTCCACACACAATGATCTATTTCACGGATTAGCAATTCTGAAACTACAACTGCCAGAATGCTCCTTTCACTTCTATGAGAGGTACAAGAATGAGTAAGTGTGCATGCTGGGAGTTGTAGTTTTACAGCAGCTGGAGTGGCTTACAGTTAATGAAAACCCAAAAGTCAGAATCTCAGAAAACTAGAATACTGTGAAAAAGTTCAATCTTGTAGACTCATGGGGGGAGATTTATCAAGACCGGCGCTGTCCACTGCGCTGCTTTCCCCTGCGCATGCCTCGTCATAAATAAGGCCAAGCAGTCCGTGCGTCTAAACAGAAGGACACAACAGCTCAGAGGTTCCGTAGATTTATGGCTTCATTTGAGTTAAATGAAGGTAAATGTGTCGGGCGGCTGGTCATGCCCCCTCCCAACCCTGACACGCCCCTTCCCAACCCTGACACGCTCCTTCCCAACCATGACACACCCCTTCCCACCTATGTCTCGCCCCTTACCACACATGTCATGCCAATTTAAGCAAAGTGGTAAGAGTGATGCAAAAGTAGGGAGATGTGACAATTTATTTACAAAAAAGTTGCACTTAAAAAGTCTCAAATACACAGTTTGCACCTTTTTAGGCACAAAAGACGATAAATCTCCCTCATGGTGTCACACTCTAATCAGCTAATAAACAAAAAACACCAGCAAAGGTTTCTAAGCCTTTAAATGGTCCCTTAGTCTGGTTCAGTAGGTTACACAATGATGGGGAAGACTGCTCACTAGACAGTTGTCCAGAAGACAGTCACTGACAGCCTCTACAAGGATGGGAAGCCACAAAAAGTAATTGCTAAAGATTCTGGCTGTATCCAAGCATATCCATGGAAGGAAAACGAGTGGTAGAAAAAGGCGCACCGCAGCCGTAAAATGATTGTCAGGAAAAGCCAGTCAAGGATTTGGGGGAGATTCACAAGGAGTGACTGCAGCAGGAGTCAGGACTTCGGGAGCCACAGACGTCTCCAGAACATGGGCTACAACTGTTGGGTTCCTTGTGTCAAGCCCAGACCCAGACGCGTCTCACCTGGACTAAGAAGAAGAAGGACTGGACGGTCCCTCAGTGTCCAAAGTCCTGTTTTCAGATGAAAGAAAATTTTGCATTTCATTTGGAAATCAAGGTCCCAGAGTCTGGAGGACGAGGCACAGTCCAAGCAGCCTGAGGTCCAGTGTGAAGTTTCCGCGGTCAGTGAAGGTTCAGCGAGCCACGTCATCTGCTGGTCCACTCTGTTATATCACGTCTACCAAGAAATGTAAGAGTGCTACCTACTTCCCTCTGCTGAGCAGCTTTATGGAGATGCTGACTTAGTTTTCCAGCAGGACTGGGCCCCTGCCTACACGGCGATGAAGTACCAACACCTGGTGTAATAACCACAGTATCATAGTGAGAGAATCTATGGGAGACACCAGACCCAGATATGTAGACGAGCTGAAGGCCACTATCAAAGCCACCTGGGCCTTCATAACACCTCCGCAATGCCACAGGCTCATCAGCTCCATAACACATAGCCGCAACGATACAGTGAAATATAAATATATATATATACTGGCAGAAGGACCCGGCTCTGCACAGACATATTTCATCTATTTTATTTAATGTTTGTGTGTGTCGTTGAAAGACAGTATCCCCCCATAACGGGACCTCTACAGCACCCCACCCCCTTAACAGTGACCTCCACAGCACCACACCCCTTAACAATGACCTGCACAGCACCCTACCCCCTTAACAGTGACCTCCACAGCACCCCACCCCCTTAACAGTGACCTCCACAGCACCCCACCCCCTTAACAGTGACCTCCACAGTACCCCACCCCTTAACAGTGACCTGCACAGCACCCCACCTCCATAACAGTGACCTCCACAGAGCACCCCACCCCTTAACCACATCCGGACCGCCTCACGCAGAATCGCGTGATCTCGGCGGCCCGGCTATTCCTCCATGACCCGTTGGCGCGTCATCTCACGAGAGGCGAGATTTCCTGTGAGCGCGCGCACGCTCACAGGATCGCGTTGGGGAGAAGTTTAACTACAACCTGCCAGCGCTGATCGTGCGCTGGCAGGCTGCAGTAGTTTAAAAAAATCACATATCAGACGCTGTTTTGTTAACAGCGTCTGATATGCCTGCTGCCTGCTCCTCTGGTGGTCCCTTTTGCTTGGAACCACCAGAGGAAACATATGTAAGTGCACCAATCACCACACAGACCCCCCACCCCCCCATCACTGATTAACCCCTGATCACCCCCTGTCATCCTCCTGTCACCCCCCGTCACTAATCACACCCTGTAAGGCTCATTCAGACGTCCGCATGTGTTTTGCGGATCCACAGATCTGCAGATCCGTAAAGCACGGACACCGGCAATGTGCTTTCTGCATTTTGCGGACCCGCACATTGCCAGAACTATATAGAAAATGCCTTTTCATGTCCGCAATGGTGGACAAGAATAGGACATGCTCTATCTTTTGGAGAGTTGCGGCTGGATGTTTCGTGGGAATCCGGAAGTTCGCAGCCGCAGCTCCGCAAATGCTGAGGCGGAGAGCACATAGTGTGCTCTCCGCATCACCGCCGGCCCCATTCACACTGAATGGGTCCGCATCTATTCCGCAGAATTGCAGAATAGATGCGGACATTTTTGCAGACGTGTGAACAGGGCCTTACGTCGCAAGCACTCCTATGTCCTTTCCCCTCTTTTTTTTTTTTTTGCACATTTTTTGGCAGAGATTTTTACATCCACATTGATCCATGGGAATGAAGAAATCTGTGCCGTTCATTTTTTCTTTCAGCCCAGAGGCTGAACGGGAAAAAAAATCTCATTACCTGTATGCTCAATATGAAAAGAATCGCAGCACCCCAACCCTTAACAGTGACCTCCACAGCACCCCACCCCTTATCAGTGACCTCCACAGCACCCCACCCCTTAACAGTGACCTCCACAGCACCCCACCCCTTAACAGTGACCTCCACAGCACCCCACCCCTTAACAGTGACCTCCACAGCACCCCACCACTTAACAGTGACCTCCACAGCACCCCACCACTTAACAGTGACCTCCACAGCACCCCATCACTTAACAGTGACCTCCACAGCACCCCACCACTTAACAGTGACCTCCACAGCACCCCACCCTTAACAGTGACCTCCACAGCACCCCACCCCTTAACAGTGACCTCCACAGCACCCCACCTCTTAACAGTGACCTCTACCGCGCCCCACCTCTTAACAGTGACCTCTACCGCGCCCCACCACTTAACAGTGACCTCCACAGCACCCCACCACTTCACAGAGAACACTGTGTATAATAAATCTATAGAATATATGAGAGATCACTGTGTATAATGAATCTATAGAATATATGAGAGATCACTGTGTATAATGAGTCTATAGAATATATAAAAGCCAATGCAGCCGCCATACGGTGCGCACACCCGGCCGTACTAACTACACAGACAGTACAGGAAGGTATCGGGTGAGTCTATGACCTTCCCAGGAAAGCAGTGAAGATAAAAAACAATGACCCCATTGATGCCAGCAGGCAGTGTACGGGCACCCAATGCCCAGCAATAAACCACCACTGATGACTGTGAGGCATGGGTGACCTGAGGAGGAATGTGCGGCAGGCGGATGTGAGTGCACGCCCCCGGACTCCAGTCCTCCAGCTCTGAGCTGCTGACTGATCCCTTCCCATACATCTAAATTAGGTGCAAGGCAACAGGAGCAGGTGCAGCGCTGAGCACAGGGAGATGGCATGAGGGTGGCATGTGGGGGAAAGAGAGGAGAGCAGAGAGAGATGGCATGGAGGGAGGGCAGAGAGAGAGAAATGGCATGGAGCAAGGGCAAAGAGAGATGGCATGGAGGGAGGGCAGAGAGAGATGGCATGGAGGGAGGGCAGAGAGAGAGATGGCATGGAGGGAGGGCAGAGAGATGGCATGGAGGGAGGGCAGAGAGATGGCATGGAGGGAGGGCAGAGAGATGGCATGGAGGGAGGGCAGAGAGATGGCATGGAGGGAGGGCAGAGAGATGGCATGGAGGGAGGGCAGAGAGAGAGATAGCATGGAGGGAGGGCAGAGAGAGAGATAGCATGGAGGGAGGGCAGAGAGAGATGGCATGGAGGGAGGGCAGAGAGAGAGAGATGGCATGGAGGGAGGGCAGAGAGAGAGAAATGGCATGAAAGGAGGGCAGAGAGAGATGGCATGAAGGGAGGGCAGAGAGAGAGATGGCATAGAGGGAGGGCAGAGAGAGAGATGGCATAGAGGGAGGGCAGAGAGAGAGATGGCATGTAGGGAGGGCAGAGAGAGAGATGGCATGGAGGGAGGGCAGAGAGAGAGATGGCATGGAGGGAGGGCAGAGAGAGAGATGGCATGGAGGGAGGGCAGAGAGAGAGAATGGCATGGAAGGAGGGCAGAGAGAGATGGCATGAAGAGAGGGCAGAGAGAGATGGCATGGAGGGAGGGCAGAGAGAGAGATGGCATGGAGGGAGGGCAGAGAGAGAGATAGCATGGAGGGAGGGCAGAGAGAGAGAGATGGCATGGAGGAGGGCAGAGAGAGAGAAATGGCATGAAAGGAGGGCAGAGAGATGGCATGAAGGGAGGGCAGAGAAAGAGATGGCATGTAGGGAGGGCAGAGAGAGAGATGGCATGGAGGGAGGGCAGAGAGAGAGATAGCATGGAGGGAGGGCAGAGAGAGAGAGAGATGGCATGGAGGGAGGGCAGAGAGAGAGATGGCATGGAGGGAGGGCAGAGAGAGAGATAGCATGGAGGGAGGGCAGAGAGAGAGAGATGGCATGGAGGGAGGGCAGAGAGAGAGAAATGGCATGAAAGGAGGGCAGAGAGAGATGGCATGAAGGGAGGGCAGAGAGAGAGATGGCATAGAGGGAGGGCAGAGAGAGAGATGGCATGTAGGGAGGGCAGAGAGAGAGATGGCATGGAGGGAGGGCAGAGAGAGAGATGGCATGGGGGGAGGGCAGAGAGAGAGATGGCATGGAGGGAGGGCAGAGAGAGAGAAATGGCATGGAAGGAGGGCAGAGAGAGATGGCATGAAGAGAGGGCAGAGAGAGATGGCATGGAGGGAGGGCAGAGAGAGAGATGGCATGGAGGAGAGGCAGAGAGAGAGATAGCATGGAGGGAGGGCAGAGAGAGAGAGATGGCATGGAGGGAGGGCAGAGAGAGAGATGTCATGGAGGGAGGGCAGAGAGAGATGGCATGAAGGGAGGGCAGAGAAAGAGATGGCATAGAGGGAGGGCAGAGAGAGAGATGGCATGTAGGAAGGGCAGAGAGAGAGATGGCATGGAGGGAGGGCAGAGAGAGAGATGGCATGGAGGGAGGGCAGAGAGAGATGGCATGGAGGGAGGGCAGAGAGAGAGAAATGGCATGAAAGGAGGGCAGAGAGAGATGGCATGAAGAGAGGGCAGAGAGAGAGATGGCATGGAGGGAGGGCAGAGAGAGAGATGGCATGGAGGGAGGGCAGAGAGAGAGATGGCATGGAGGGAGGGCAGAGAGCGAGATGGCATGGAGGGAGGGCCGAGAGAGAGATGGCATGGAGGGAGGGCAGAGAGAGAGAGATGGCATGGAGGGAAAGCAGAGAGATGGCATGGAGGGAGGGCAGAGAGAGAGATGGCATGGAGGGAAGGCAGAGAGAGAGATGGAATGAAGGGAGGGCAGAGAGAGAGAGATGGCATGGAGGGAGGGCAGAGAGAGATGGCATGGAGGGAGGGCAGAGAGAGATGGCATGGAGGGAGGGCAGAGAGAGAAGGCATGGAGGGAGGACAGAGAGAGAGAGACGGCATGGAGGGAGGGCAGAGAGAGATGGCATGGAGGGAGGGCAGAGAGAGAGAAAGAGAGAGAGATAGTATGCAGGGAGAGCAGAGAGATGGAATGAAGGGAGAGCAGAGATATGGCATGGAGGGAGAGCAGAGAGAGAGAGATGGCATGGAGGGAGGGCAGAGAGAGATGGCATGGAGGAAGGGCAGAGAGAGAGATGGCATGGAGGGAGGGCAGAGAGAGAGAGAGAGATGGCATGGAGGGAGGGCAGAGAGAGAGATAGCATGGAGGAAGAGCAGAGAGAGAGATGGCATGGAGGGAGGGCAGAGAGAGAGAGAGACGGCATGGAGGGAGGGCAGAGAGAGAGAAAAAGAGAGAGATAGTATGCAGGGAGAGCAGAGAGATGGAATGAAGGGAGAGCAGAGATATGGCATGGAGGGAGGGCAGAGAGAGATGGCATGGAGGGAGAACAGAGATATGGCATGGAGGGAGGGCAGAGAGAGATGGCATGGAGGGAGGGCAGAGAGATGGCATGGAGGGAGGGCAGAGAGAGAGAGATGGCATGGAGGGAGAGCAGAGAGAGATAGCATGGAGGGAGGGAAGAGAGAGAGATGGCATGGAGGGAGGGCAGAGAGAGAGAGATGGCATGGAGGGAGGGCAGAGAGAGTGGCATGGAGGGAGAGCAGAGAGAGAGATGGCATGGAGGGAGGGCAGAGAGAGATAGCATGGAGGAAGAGCAGAGAGAGACATGGCATGGAGGGAGGGCAGAGAGAGAGATGGCATGGAGGGAGGGCAGAGCGAGAGAGATGGCATGGAGGGAGGGCAGAGAGAGATAGCATGCAAGAAGAGCAGAGAGAGAGATGGCATGGAGGGAGGGCAGAGAGAGATGGCATGGAGGGAGGGCAGAAAGAGAGATGGAATAGAGGGAGGGAAGAGAGAGAGAGATAGCATGCAGGGAGAGAAGAAAGAGAGATGGCATGGAGGGAGGGCAGAGAGAGATAACATGCAGGGAGAAAAGAGAGAGAGATGGCATGAAGGGAGGGCAGAGAGAGAGAGAGAGAGAATTGGCACGGAGGGAGAGTAGAGAGAGAGAGAGATGGCATGGAGGGAGGGCAGAGAGAGATGGCATAGAGGGAAGGCAGAGAGAGAGATAGCATGCAGGGAGAGAAGAGAGAGATGGCATGGAGGGAGAGCAGAGAAAGAGAGAGATGGCATGGAGGGAGGTCACAGAGATGGCATGGAAAGAGGGTAGAGAGACAGATAAGGCATGAAGGGAGGGCAGAAAGAGATTGGATAAAGGGAGGGCAGAGAGAGAGATGGCATGGAGGGAGGGCAGAGAGAGAGAGAGATGGCATGGAGGGAGGGCAGAGACAGAGAGCATGGAGGGAGGGCAGAGAGAGATGGCATGCAGGGAGAGAAGAGAGAGAGATGGCATGGAGGGAGGGCAAAGAAAGAGATGGCATGGAGGGAGGGCAGAGAGACAGACGGCATAGAGGGAGGGCAGAGAGATGGCATGGAGGGATCGCAGAGAGATGGCATGGAGGGAGGGCAGAGAGAGAGAGAGATGGCATGGAGGGAGGGCAGAGAGAGAGAAATGGCATGGAGGGAGGGCAGAGAAAGAGAAATGGCATGGAGGGAGGGCAGAGAGAGATGGCATAAAAGGGAGAGAAGAGAGAGATGGCATGGAGGGAGGGCAGAGAGAGAGATGGCATGGAGGGAGGGCAGAGAGAGAGATGGCATTGAGGGAGAGCAGAGAGAGAGATGGCATGGAGGTAGGGCAGATAGAGAGATAGCATGCAGGGAGGGCAAAGAGAGATGGAATGGAGGGAGGGCATAGAGAGATGGCATGGAGGGAGAGCAGAGAGAGAGAGATGGCATGGAGGGAGAGCAGAGAGAGAGATGGCATGGAGGGAGAGCAGAGAGAGAGAGATGGCATGGAGGGAGGGCAGAGAGAGAGAGATAGCATGCAGGGAGAGCAGAGAGAGATGGCATGGAGGGAGGGCAGAGAGAGAGAGATGGCATGGAGGGAGAGCAGAGAGAGAGATGGCATGGAGGGAGGGCAGAGAGAGAGAGATGGAATGGAGGGAGGGCATAGAGAGATGGCATGGAGGGAGAGCAGAGAGAGAGAGATGGCATGGAGGGAGGGCAGAGAGAGAGAGATAGCATGCAGGGAGAGCAGAGAGAGATGGCATGGAGGGAGGGCAGAGAGAGAGAGATGGCATGGAGGGAGAGCAGAGAGAGAGATGGCATGGAGGGAGGGCAGAGAGAGAGAGATGGCATGGAGGGAGAGCAGAGAGAGAGAGAGATGGCATGGAGGGAGAGCAGAGAGAGATGGCATGGAGGGAGGGCTGAGAGAGATGGTATGGATGGAGGGCAGAGAGAGATGGCATGGAGGGAGGGCAGAGAGAGATAACATGCATGGAGAGAAGAGAGAGATGGCATGCAGGGAGGGCAGAGAAAGAGAGAGATGGCATGGAGGGAAAGCAGAGAGAGAGATGGCATGGAGGGAGGGCTGAGAGAGATGGTATGGAGGGAGGGCAGAGAGAGATGGCATGGAGGGAGGGCAGAGAGAGAGATAGATAGCATGCAGAGAGTGAAGAGAGAGATGGCATGGAGGGAGGACAGAGAGATGGCATGGAGATAGGGCAGAGAGAGATGGCATGGAGGGAGGGCAGAGAAAGAGAGATAGCATGCAGGGAGAGAAGAGAGCGATGGCATGGAGGGAGGGCAGAGAGAGATGGCATGGAGGGAGGTCACAGAGATGGCATGGAGAGAGGGCAGAGAGAGAGAGATGGCATGGAGGGAGAGAAGACAGAAAGATGGCATGGAGGGAGGGCACAGAGATGGCATGGAGGGAGGGCAGAGAGAGAGAGATAACATGCAGGGAGTGAAGAGAGAGAGATAGCATGGAGGGAGGGCACAGAGATGGCATGGAGGGAGGGCAGAGAGAGAGAGATGGCATGGAGGGAGGGCAGAGAGATGCAGTGTTTGAGGGAAACAGAGGGGGCAGCGTGCATGGAGATGGGGGGTGAGGTGGCATGCACTGTAGTGACCCCTGTGTGGGTGGAGTTACTCTTGGCACAGCGGTTGCCCAGTGTGCCCTGTTCTATATATTTGGCGGTATTCGGGTTATCGCTGTGACCGGAGGACGCGCCGTCCTGTTCTGGCTTTTATCAGTCGCAGCTGCTGAGTGCGAGCGACACAGAGCAGGATACTGGGGGTGATAGAGAGAAGCGTGGCCCACACAGCCACATGCCGTGCAGCCTGCGGGTGCGGTGGTCGCCATGTGGAGCTGTGCCAATAGAGTAGGGACCCGCTCAGAAGAGGTCACCTTGACCAAAAATTATGTGCCCCATATATAGGCTATACAAGGTTCTGAGAGGCAACAGCCGGATGTGCGGGCGCCGCTTATCTCTGTGTCAGAATGTCACATATAGAACAGACCGAGCATGATGGGAGTTATCTGCCATGGAGGGGGTTATCCGCAGCGAAGACCCTGGCGCCCCACATAAGTCATGAAGGGCACTGCACAAATCCTTCACAGGGTACTCTCACACTGGCGGCGTTATTCTTTTCCGGCATAGAGTTCCGTCCTCGGGGCTGAATACCGGACAAGAACTGATCCGTTTTATCCCCCTGCATTCTGAATGGAGAGAAATCCGTTCCGGAAGCATCAGGACGTCTTCAGTTCAGTCTTTTTTACATTTTAGGATGGAGATATTACCGCAGCATGCTCCGGTTTTATCTCCGTCCAAAATTCCGGCATATTTTCCCACAGGAATGTATTAGTGCCGGATCCGTAAAAATGTGAAAAAATATATCACGGATCCGTCTCTCCGCATGACAAGTAGAGAGACGGATCTGTTCTTGCAATGCATTTGTAAGACGGAACTGCTTGCCGGATCACTCTGCCGCAAGTGTGAAAGTACCCTTACAGACAACATGGCCGCCATCAGTTTCCACAGCATGTGTCACCCAGCTTTCCCAGACTCCTGAACGCATCCTCGGAACTAGACTGCTGCCAATCAGGCGCCTGGGAAAGCTGGGTGAGCAGGACGTTACTGATACTTGGCAGAACGTTTCCTATTAGTTACAGAATGTGGCTGGACAATTGGCATGGAAGTCTCTGTACCAGCTGGGTAGACGCAGCCCGCCCATTCCTGCCCAGCCCATCCGATCGGATCGTACCACTTTATGTGCCCAGCCCCTCCCATCATACCTCCTCATGTTCCTGACACTTCCGATCGTACCCCCTCATGTGCCCAGCCCCTCCGATCATACCCCCTCATGTGCCCGGCACTTCCGATCGTACCCCCTCATGTGCCCAGCCCCTCCGATCGTACCCCCTCATGTGCCCAGCCCCTGCGATCAAACCTCCTCATGTGCCCGGCACTTCCGATCACACGCCCTCATGTGCCCAGCCCCTCCGATCATACCACCTCATGTGCCCGGCACCTCCAATCGTACCCCCTCATGTGCCCGGCACTTCCGATCGTACCCCCTCATGTGCCCAGCCCCTCCGATCATACCCCCTCATGTGCCCGGCACCTCAATCGTACCCCTCATGTGCCCGGCACCTCCAATCGTACCCCTCATGTGCCCGGCACTTCCGATCGTACCCCTCATGTGCCCAGCCCTCCGATCATACCCCTCATGTGCCCGGCACTTCCGATCGTACCCCCTCATGTGCCCAGCCCCTGCGATCAAACCTCCTCATGTGCCCGGCACTTCCGATCACACGCCCTCATGTGCCCAGCCCCTCCGATCATACCACCTCATGTGCCCGGCACTTCCAATCGTACCCCCTCATGTGCCCAGCCCCTCCGATCGTACCCCCTCATGTGCCCAGCCCCTCCGATCATACCCCCTCATGTGCCCGGCACCTCCAATCGTACCCCCTCATGTGCCCGGCACCTCCAATCGTACCCCCTCATGTGCCCGGCACTTCCGATCGTACCCCCTCATGTGCCCAGCCCCTCCGATCATACCCCCTCATGTGCCCGGCACTTCCGATCGTACCCCCTCATGTGCCCAGCCCCTGCGATCAAACCTCCTCATGTGCCCGGCACTTCCGATCACACGCCCTCATGTGCCCAGCCCCTCCGATCATACCACCTCATGTGCCCGGCACTTCCAATCGTACCCCCTCATGTGCCCAGCCCCTCCGATCATACCTCCTCATGTGCCCGGCACTTCCGATCACACGCCCTCATGTGCCCAGCCCCTCCGATCATACCTCCTCATGTGCCCGTCACTTCCAATCGTACCTCCTCGTGTGCCCGACACTTCCGATCGAACCCCCCCATGTGCCCAGCCCATCCGATCGTACCCCCTCATGTGCCCGGGACTTTCGATCATACCCCCTCATGTGCCTGGCACTTCATCTCGCACCCCATCATGTGCCCAGCACCTCCGATCGTACCCCCTCATGTGCCCGGCACTTCCGATCGTACCCCCTCATGTGCCTGGCAGCTCCGATCGTACCCCCTCATGTGCCCGGCACCTCCGATCGTACCCCCTCATGTGCCCGACACCTCCGATCGTACCCCCTCATGTGCCCATCACTTCCAATCGTACCCTCTCATGCGCTCAGCACCTCCGATCGTAACCCCTCATGCATCCGGCAGCTCCGATCGTACCCTCTCATGTGCCCGGCACCTCCGATCGTACCCCCTCATGTGCCCATCACTTCCAATCGTACCCCCTCATGCGCTCAGCACCTCCGATCGTACCCCCTCATGTGCCCGGCCCCTCCGATCGTACCCCCTCATGTGCCCGGCACCTCCGATCGTACCCCCTGATGTGCCCGGGACTTTCGATCGTACCCCCTCATGTGCCCGGGACTTTCGATCATACCCCCTCATGTGCCCGGCACTTCCGTTAGCACCCCCTCATGTGCCCAGCCCATCCGATCGTACCCCCTCATGTGCCCGGGACTTTCGATCATACCCCCTTATGTGCCCGTCACTTCCGTTCGCACCCCCTCATGTTGCCAGCCCATCCGATCGTACCCCCTCATGTCCCCGAGACTTTCGATCGTACCCCCCCATGTGCCCGGCACTTCATCTCGTACCCCATCATGTGCCCAGCACCTCCGATCGTACCCCCTCATGTGCCCGGCACCTCCGATCGTACCCCCTCATGTGCCCGGCAGCTCCGATCGTACCCCCTCATGTGCCGGGTGTAACGGACCGTTTCTGCAGACAAGGGGTAAAAACCGTTTAGGCGATCGGCCCCCTTTACAGAGATATAGGCACAGCTACTGCAGAACACCAAACTCCCGAACTGGATACAAAATAGCACTCCAACTCCCGTACTGGAACCTCCCAAATAGCTGCTAGCAGACGAACAGGAAAAGCAGACAATCAGCTTACACTCCTGGCAATCAGTCTCTAACAGCATACAGAGAATCCCCCCAAGAACGAGACGAGGCTCCGTATTGATGGTAAACAGGAATTCTTTTATTAACGGCTACCTGCCTGGTATTTATCCAGGTCTCCCACCTGGTGGACACTCCCCTAGAGGACCAGAAGGAAGACTGCGACACGGGATACAGCAGCCAATCACACACATTGGGACAATACAGACACCCCCAGCATATCCCTCCCCTCTGCCTGTGACACAATCACCCTACATGGGTAATGTAATCATCACAGGCAGACGAATACACAATGTCTTCTGTCCTGGAGACAATTGAGGAGTCATTCAATTATCTCTCAGGACAAAGGGAAATCGCCAATACACATGTGGGGACAATAGGACAGACATCACTATTCAATATACAATGTCCCACCCTTTTCAATACACACAGACATTTCAGAGACAAGACTCCATTATGCACATGGGGACACAGAACAAGCATTACTGTTAAAATACACCAGGTAAGACACATTACATTAAAACTATACATTTAACATATCCCCAGATAGCTCAGGTCTGAGCGCACATTATTAAGTGAATGGCGCTCAGACCACACGAATACTAGTTTAATCGCCATGGAGCCAAAGTCTTTACAGTCAGTTTCATACGAATGGGCTCCATGGGATTCCTATCTGGGGTATAACACATTCAACCAAAACTACCGAACCCCAGGCAGAAAAGCACGAATTAAGCTTTTCTGCAGGTAAAAGATGTCTTTTAACAGGGGGCCATAGTCCAAAGGCAGCAGGCGAGCAACCAGGTTTCTCCAATGCAATGTGGCGAGATTGGTCTCGTCACATCTCTCCCCTTTTCCAAACAGACTAACAGGGTATCTGACCTCCTGCCGGTCAGTGCCCTTGTTAGTCCAGCAGCCCACCCACAAAACACAATCAACAGCACAGCCCACCCGCAATAAATAGTTACTGCAACTGGGTAGGGAGAAGCTTGTCCATGTCCAGGTGCCTCACCACGGCTGTGCTGGGTGCGGGTACGCTGACTTGGTGGGGTGCTGCATGGGCAGAGACCCGCGTCACTCTGCCCTGTTGCCAGCGCTACTGGGAGGGTAGCCTGGTTGAAGCCTGGTTGTTGGAGGGGGAGACCGACTGTCTCCCCTTTAGATATACAGTCCTGCTGCTGGAGACCGACTGTCTCCCCTTTGGTTACACAGCTCTGCTGCTGGGGAAAGGAGACTGAGCTCTCTATTCCCTGCCCATTAATGATCCGCCGCTGGGGAGAGGTGGTAGTAAGCTCTTCTCCCATACATACCTTCCTCCTCAGTGGAGGGAGACCGACTGTCTCTCCTCCCAATACAGAGTCCTGCTGCTGGAGAAAGGAGACTGGGCTCTCTATTCCCTGCTGGTTACTCTGCCGCTGGGGAATGGAGACCGGGCTCCCAATTCCCGAAAAATCACGCTGCTGATGTGGGGCAGGAACAACTACCTCTGCCCCCTGTAGCTCAGCCTGCCGCTGGGGAATGGAGCTCAGGCTCCCAATTCCCTGCAATATCTCCCGCTGGGGAATGGAGCTCAGGCTCCCAATTCCCTGCAATATCTCCCGCTGGGGAATGGAGCTCAGGCTCCCAATTCCCTGCAATACCGGTGGAGAGACCTCGGTCCCATCTCCACCTGCCGCCTGGGGTTCCTCCCAGTAAATTTCAATAATATCTTCCCAGCGGAATGGGTCTGGAACTGGATCTGTCACCTTGCTGTCCTGCTGAGCCTTCCCAATGGAGTGGAAGAGATCTCGGTAGTCCTGCTCCAGTTCCCACTCCAGGGTTGCTAGGTGAGCCAGGTCTTGCTCTACCTCATGGGGGTCATCCCCGTCATGCCTAGCCTCCCTCTCGTAGAAAATGTCCTGAAGTCTGTTCTGCGCAGGACTCCCGAAGTCAGGCTCTGCAAAGGACTCCCATAACAAGCCAGAACCATCAAACTCCTCTCCCTCTGGCTTGTCATGCTCGGCTGTCCAGGGTATATACTGTGCCATATACCACCAGAGCGCCTGGTAGGCATCCTCCAGCCATAGCTCCTGCCATACCCGGTGCTCTAGTTCCTTCACCCATTCATCAAGGGGCTGCTCTCCCAGAAAGGGCATCCGCAGGGCCACTTGCTTCTGCCACCGCTGCTCTTCACTGGGGAGACTCTCACCCCGCTGGTATTGTACATTGTCCAGGGCCTGGTACCAGATGCCTTTCCTTAATGCATCCCGGCCATCCAGGTCCTCCTCCTCGTATGACACTGCTGGTTCCATTCTGGTGCTTTTAGGGTCGCTGTACTGGGACATGCGTTGCCCCCACTTGTAAATCCAAGGAAATGGTGTCTCCTGTAGCTGTCCTTCTGGCTGTAGGAACGATCCCGCTGCTCGCCACCAATTGTAACGGACCGTTGCTGCAGACAAGGGGTAAAAACCGTTTAGGCGATCGGTCCCTTTACAGAGATATAGGCACAGCTACTGCAGAACACCAAACTCCCGAACTGGATACAAAATAGCACTCCAACTCCCGTACTGGAACCTCCCAAATAGCTGCTAGCAGACGAACAGGAAAAGCAGACAATCAGCTTACACTCCTGGCAATCAGTCTCTAACAGCATACAGTGAATCCCCCAAGAACGAGACGAGGCTCCGTATTGAGGGTAAACAGGAATTCTAACCTTTATTAACGGCTACCTGCCTGGTATTTATCCAGGTCTCCCACCTGGTGGACACTCCCCTAGGGGACCAGAAGGAAGACTGCGACACGGGATACAGCAGCCAATCACACACATTGGGACAATACAGACACCCCCAGCATATCCCTCCCCTCTGCCTGTGATACCATCACCCTACATGGGTAATGCAATCATCACAGGCAGACGAATACACAATGTCTTCTGTCCTGGAGACAATTGAGGAGTCATTCAATTATCTCTCAGGACAAAGGGAAATCGCCAATACACATGTGGGGACAATAGGACAGACATCACTATTCAATACACAATGTCCCACCCTTTACAATACACACAGACATTTCAGAGACAAGACTCCATTATGCACATGGGGACACAGAACAAGCATTACTGTTAAAATACACCAGGTAAGACACATTACATTAAAACTATACATTTAACATATCCCCAGATAGCTCAGGTCTGAGCGCACATTATTAAGTGAATGGCGCTCAGACCACACGAATACAGTTTAATCGCCATGGAGCCAAAGTCTTTACAGTCAGTTTCATACGAATGGGCTCCATGGGATTCCTATCTGGGGTATAACACATTCAACCAAAACTACCGAACCCCAGGCAGAAAAGCACGAATGAAGCTTTTCTGCAGGTAAAAAAGATGTCTTTTAACAGGGGGCCATAGTCCAAAGGCAGCAGGCGAGCAACCAGGTTTCTCCAATGCAATGTGGCGAGATTGGTCTCGTCACACCGGGCACCTCCGATCGTACCCCCTCATGTGCCCGGCACCTCTGATCGTACCTCCTCATGTGCCCGGCACCTCCGATCGTACCCCCTCATGTGCCCGGCACTTTATCTCGTACCCCATCATGTGCCCAGCACCTCCGATTGTACCCCCTCATGTGCCCGGCACCTCTGATCATACCCCCTCATGTGCCCGGCACCTCCGATCGTACCCCCTCATGTGCCCGGCACCTCCGATCGTACCCCCTCATGTGCCCATCACTTCCGATCGTACCCCCTTATGCGCCCAGTACCTCCGATCGTACCCCCTCATGCATCCGGCAGCTCCGATCGTACCCCCTCATGTGCCCGGCCACTCCGATCGTACCGCCTCATGTGCCCGGCACCTCCGATCGTACCCCCTCATGTGCCCGGCACCTCCGATCGTACCCCCTCATGTGCCGGGCACAGTCAGAGCCGCCCCTGATAATGGATGATACTATTGTACCATTTCCCAGGAGGCTTCAGCTCTGCCACACACCCTCCAGCAATGAGACTTTTCTGACTGGATGCCAGCTGGGCACGGTGCCCACAGCTAATGGAGTGTTAACCGCTGGATGTTTATATCTGAGGGCAAAATCAGCAGCAGAAATTAGAATGTAAGCTCTTGGATTGAGTGAAACAGGTGGCTACCGGCAGCTGCATGGCATATGCCACCGCGGCACAGAAAGCGAATGATTCACCTGATACCGTCACTGCGCGACCAATGACAGACGGAAACAGAGACTTTTCATCGGCCGCGCTGGACACCATGGCAGCCGTCTCCTGGGGTGCACTAACTTTTGCAAACCATTAAAGGAGATCATTCGGCAGTGATCCCATCACAACAAGACTGGCGAAAAGCAAAACAGGGTTAGACTGGCACAACATCCCCCGCACACGCCACATGGAGGAGGCGGAGACCGGGGGTGGCAGCGATGGCGGGCACAGCGTCTGGTGTGCGGTACAACTGTAAGGGGTGCGGTGATAACACAAGATTAATGGCGCTGCCAGACCATGAGCAGGCGGTGGAGGCTCAGTACGCGGGCGGACACTCACCTGACGTGGGGCACATGGTGGTCTCCGGAGCAGCGGGCGTGGATGTATCACTGCCGCCAGCGCAGCCTCGGGTCTATTTACACTGAGCAATAAATAATTCACGGGGCCCTCGAGGGACACAGCAGAGAGCGAGGTGGGGGCAGGTGCCTGGTGAGAGGGCGGCAGCCAGGTGAGACCTACGGGGCGGGGGGAACTGCTGTACAACTACAAGCCCCAGTGGGCCAAGGAAGATGCCGACTGTCAGAGCATGCTGGGAGGTGTAGTCCAATAGTCTGATAACTGCAGCAGGATACAGATCACTGGTGCAGAGGATCCTGTGGGCTCAGAGGGAGGTGGGGGGGTTACCACAGGACCCCCACAATGCAGCACCCCAGAACATGTATGAGGTGACAGCACGATGGTCGGTGCAGCTCCGGATGCGACTGTAGACAGGATTGTGAATGCAGCTCTGGATGTGGCTGTAGACAGAATAGTGAATGCAGCTCTGGATGTGACTGTAGACAGAATTGTGAATGCAGCTCTGGATGTGACTGTAGACAGAATTGTGAATGCAGCTCTAGATGTGACTGTAAACAGAATTGTGAATGCAGCTCTGGATGTGACTGTAGATAGAATTATGAATGCAGCTCTGGATGTGACTGTAGATAGAATTGTGAATGCAGCTCTGGATGTGACTGTAGATAGAATTGTGAATGCAGCTCTGGATGTGACTGTAGATAGAATTATGAATGCAGCTCTGGATGTGACTGTAGATAGAATTGTGAATGCAGCTCTGGATGTGACTGTAGACAGAATAGTGGATGCAGCTCTGGATGTGACTGTAGACAGAATAGTGAATGCAGTTCTGGATGTGACTGTAGACAGAATCGTGAATGCAGCTCTGGATGTGACTGTAGATAGAATTGTGAATGCAGCTCTGGATGTGACTGTAGACAGAATTGTGAATGCAGCTCTGGATGTGACTGTAGACAGAATAGTGAATGCAGCTCTGATTGTGGCTGTAGACAGAATTGTGAATGCAGCTCTGTGTGTGACTGTAGACAGAATAGTGGATGCAGCTCTGGATATGACTGTAGACAGAATTGTAAATGCAGCTCTGGATGTGACTGTAGACAGAATTGTGAATGCAGCTCTGGATGTGACTGTAGATAGAATAGTGAATGCAGCTCTGGATGTGACTGTAGACAGAATTGTGAATGCAGCTCTGGATGTGACTGTAGATAGAATTATGAATGCAGCTCTGGATGTGACTGTAGATAGAATTGTGAATGCAACTCTGGATGTGACTGTAGATAGAATTATGAATGCAGCTCTGGATGTGACTGTAGATAGAATTATGAATGCAGCTCTGGATGTGACTGCAGACCGAATAGTGAATGCAGTTCTGGATGTGACTGTAGACAGAATAGTGGATGCAGCTCTGGATATGACTGTAGACAGAATTGTGAATGCAGCTCTGGATGTGACTGTAGACAGAATTGTGAATGCAGCTCTGGATGTGACTGTAGACAGAATAGTGGATGCAGCTCTGGATGTGACTGTAGACAGAATAGTGAATGTAGCTCTGGATATGACTGTAGACAGAATTGTAAATGCAGCTCTGGATGTGACTGTAGACAGAATCGTGAATGCAGCTCTGGGTGTGGCTGTAGACAGAATTGTGAATGCAGCTCTGGATGTGACTGTAGATAGAATTGTGAATGCAGCTCTGGATGTGACTGTAGATAGAATTATGAATGCAGCTCTGGATGTGACTGTAGATAGAATTGTGAATGCAGCTCTAGAAGTGACTGTAGACAGAATAGTGGATGCAGCTCTGGATGTGACTGTAGACAGAATAGTGAATGCAGTTCTGGATGTGACTGTAGACAGAATCGTGAATGCAGCTCTGGATGTGACTGTAGACAGAATAGTGGATGCAGCTCTGGATGTGACTGTAGACAGAATCGTGAATGCAGCTCTGGATGTGACTGTAGACAGAATTGTGAATGCAGCTCTGGATGTGACTGTAGACAGAATAGTGAATGCAGCTCTGATTGTGGCTGTAGACAGAATTGTGAATGCAGCTCTGTGTGTGACTGTAGACAGAATAGTGGATGCAGCTCTGGATATGACTGTAGACAGAATTGTAAATGCAGCTCTGGATGTGACTGTAGACAGAATTGTGAATGCAGCTCTGGATGTGACTGTAGATAGAATTGTGAATGCAGCTCTGGATGTGACTGTAGATAGAATTGTGAATGCAACTCTGGATGTGACTGTAGATAGAATTATGAATGCAGCTCTGGATGTGACTGTAGATAGAATTATGAATGCAGCTCTGGATGTGACTGCAGACCGAATAGTGAATGCAGTTCTGGATGTGACTGTAGACAGAATAGTGGATGCAGCTCTGGATATGACTGTAGACAGAATTGTGAATGCAGCTCTGGATGTGACTGTAGACAGAATTGTGAATGCAGCTCTGGATGTGACTGTAGACAGAATCGTGAATGCAGCTCTGGATGTGACTGTAGACAGAATCGTGAATGCAGCTCTGGGTGTGACTGTAGACAGAATTGTGAATGCAGCTCTAGAAGTGACTGTAGACAGAATAGTGGATGCAGCTCTGGATGTGACTGTAGACAGAATAGTGAATGTAGCTCTGGATATGACTGTAGACAGAATTGTAAATGCAGCTCTGGATGTGACTGTAGACAGAATTGTGAATGCAGCTCTGGATGTGACTGTAGACAGAATCGTGAATGCAGCTCTGGATGTGACTGTAGACAGAATCGTGAATGCAGCTCTGGGTGTGACTGTAGACAGAATAGTGAATGCAGCTCTGGATGTGACTGTAGACAGAATTGTGAATGCAGCTCTGGATGTGACTGTAGACAGAATTGTGAATGCAGCTCTAGATGTGACTGTAAACAGAATTGTGAATGCAGCTCTGGATGTGACTGTAGATAGAATTATGAATGCAGCTCTGGATGTGACTGTAGATAGAATTGTGAATGCAGCTCTGGATGTGACTGTAGATAGAATTGTGAATGCAGCTCTGGATGTGACTGTAGATAGAATTATGAATGCAGCTCTGGATGTGACTGTAGATAGAATTGTGAATGCAGCTCTAGAAGTGACTGTAGACAGAATAGTGGATGCAGCTCTGGATGTGACTGTAGACAGAATAGTGAATGCAGTTCTGGATGTGACTGTAGACAGAATCGTGAATGCAGCTCTGGATGTGACTGTAGACAGAATAGTGGATGCAGCTCTGGATGTGACTGTAGACAGAATCGTGAATGCAGCTCTGGATGTGACTGTAGACAGAATTGTGAATGCAGCTCTGGATGTGACTGTAGACAGAATAGTGAATGCAGCTCTGGTTGTGGCTGTAGACAGAATTTTGAATGCAGCTCTGGGTGTGACTGTAGACAGAATAGTGGATGCAGCTCTGGATGTGACTGTAGATAGAATTGTGAATGCAGCTCTGGATGTGACTGTAGATAGAATTGTGAATGCAGCTCTGGATGTGACTGTAGATAGAATTGTGAATGCAACTCTGGATGTGACTGTAGATAGAATTATGAATGTAGCTCTGGATGTGACTGTAGATAGAATTATGAATGCAGCTCTGGATGTGACTGTAGACCGAATAGTGAATGCAGTTCTGGATGTGACTGTAGACAGAATAGTGGATGCAGCTCTGGATATGACTGTAGACAGAATTGTGAATGCAGCTCTGGATGTGACTGTAGACAGAATTGTGAATGCAGCTCTGGATGTGACTGTAGACAGAATAGTGGATGCAGCTCTGGATGTGACTGTAGACAGAATAGTGAATGTAGCTCTGGATGTGACTGTAGACAGAATTGTAAATGCAGCTCTGGATGTGACTGTAGGCAGAATTGTGAATGCAGCTCTGGATGTGGCTGTAGACGGAATCGTGAATGCAGCTCTGGATGTGACTGTAGACAGAATCGTGAATGCAGCTCTGGGTGTGACTGTAGACAGAATAGTGGATGCAGCTCTGGATATGACTGTAGACCGAATTGTAAATGCAGCTCTGGATGTGACTGTAGACAGAATTGTGAATGCAGCTCTGGATGTGACTGTAGAGAGAATAGTGAATGCAGCTCTGGAAGTGACTGTAGGCATCTGCAATGTCCAGGTCATCAGATAGAGTTAGTACGAGTGTATTTGATGTCTATGAACTTGATCCCGAGATTCTTACCATTTGTACAGGAGCCACCATTGCAGCCGGGGCCCCTGATCCGCAGCCTGTGATCCCTGGTGAGAGCGCTGCGCTCCTCCTCCCCCTCATCATCATCATCAGTGCTGCTGGGGGCACAGCATGAGACAAGTGTGAAGAACTGGAAACCATCAGCTCTGGATGTGACTGGAGTACAAGATATAACAGAAGTATTGTGAACACAGCTCTGTATGTGACGGAAGTTCAAGATATAACAGCAGCATTGTGACTGCAGCTCTGGATGTGTGTGGTGTATCTGATATAACAGCAGTATTGTGAACACAGCTCTGGATGTGACTGGAGTTCAAGATATAACAGCAGTATTGTGACTGCAGCTCTGGATGTGTGTGGTGTATATGATATAACAGCAGTATTGTGAACACAGCTCTGGATGTGACTGGAGTGCAAGATATAACAGCAGTATTGTAAACACAGCTCTGGATGTGTGTGGTGTATATGATATAACAGCAGTATTGTGAACACAGCTCTGGATGTGTGTGGTGTATATGATATAACAGCAGTATTGTGAACACAGCTCTGGATGTGTGTGGTGCATATGATATAACAGCAGTATTGTGAACACAGCTCTGGATGTGTGTGGTGTATATGATATAACAGCAGTATTGTGACTGCAGCTCTGGATGTGTGTGGTGAATATGATATAACAGCAGTATTATGAATACAGCTCTGGATGTGTGTGGTGTATATGATATAACAGCAGTATTGTGACTGCAGCTCTGGATGTGTGTGGTGTATATAACAGCAGTATTGTGGATACAGCTCTGGATGTGTGTGGTGTATATCATATAACAGCAGTATTGTGAACACAGCTCTGGATGTGTGTGGTGTATATGATATAACAGCAGTATTGTGAACACAGCTCTGGATGTGTGTGGTATATCTGATATAACAGCAGTATTGTGAACACAGCTCTGGATGTGTGTGGTGTATCTGATATAACAGCAGTACTGTGAATACAGCTCTGGATGTGTGTGGTATATATGATATAACAGCAGTATTGTGAACACAGCTCTGAATGTGTGTGCTGTATATGATATAACAGCAGTATTGTGACTGCAGCTCTGGATGTGTGTGGTGTATATGATATAACAGCAGTATTGTGAACACAGCTGTGGATGTGTGTGGTGTATATGATATAACAGCAGTATTGTGAACACAGCTGTGGATGTGTGTGGTGAATATGATATAACAGCAGTATTGTGAATACAGCTCTGGATGTGTGTGGTGTATATGATATAACAGCAGTATTGTGAACACAGCTGTGGATGTGTGTGGTGAATATGATATAACAGCAGTATTGTGAATACAGCTCTGGATGTGTGTGCTGTATATGATATAACAGCAGTATTGTGAATACAGCTCTGGATGTGTGCGGTGTATCTGATATAACAGCAGTATTGTGAATACAGCTCTGGATGTGTGTGCTGTATATGATATAACAGCAGTATTGTGAATACAGCTCTGGATGTGTGTGGTGTATATGATATAACAGCAGTATTGTGAACACAGCTGTGGATGTGTGTGGTGAATATGATATAACAGCAGTATTGTGAATACAGCTCTGGATGTGTGTGGTGTATATGATATAACAGCAGTATTGTGAATACAGCTCTGGATGTGTGTGGTGAATATGATATAACAGCAGTATTGTGAATACAGCTCTGGATGTGTGTGGTGTATATGATATAACAGCAGTATTGTGAACACAGCTCTGGATGTGTGTGGTGTATATGATATAACAGCAGTATTGTGAACACAGCTCTGGATGTGTGTGGTGTATATGATATAACAGCAGTATTGTGAACACAGCTCTGGATGTGTGTGGTGTATATGATATAACAGCAGTATTGTGAACACAGCTCTGGATGTGTGTGGTGTATATGATATAACAGCAGTATTGTGACTGCAGCTCTGGATGTGTGTGGTGAATATGATATAACAGCAGTATTATGAATACAGCTCTGGATGTGTGTGGTGTATATGATATAACAGCAGTATTGTGAACACAGCTGTGGATGTGTGTGGTGAATATGATATAACAGCAGTATTGTGAATACAGCTCTGGATGTGTGTGGTGTATATGATATAACAGCAGTATTGTGAATACAGCTCTGGATGTGTGTGGTGTATATGATATAACAGCAGTATTGTGAACACAGCTCTGGATGTGTGTGGTGTATATGATATAACAGCAGTATTGTGAACACAGCTCTGGATGTGTGTGGTGTATATGATATAACAGCAGTATTGTGAACACAGCTCTGGATGTGTGTGGTGTATATGATATAACAGCAGTATTGTGAACACAGCTCTGGATGTGTGTGGTGTATATGATATAACAGCAGTATTGTGACTGCAGCTCTGGATGTGTGTGGTGAATATGATATAACAGCAGTATTATGAACACAGCTCTGGATGTGTGTGGTGTATATGATATAACAGCAGTATTGTGAACACAGCTGTGGATGTGTGTGGTGAATATGATATAACAGCAGTATTGTGAATACAGCTCTGGATGTGTGTGGTGTATATGATATAACAGCAGTATTGTGACTGCAGCTCTGGATGTGTGTGGTGTATATAACAGCAGTATTGTGGATACAGCTCTGGATGTGTGTGGTGTATATCATATAACAGCAGTATTGTGAACACAGCTGTGGATGTGTGTGGTGTATATGATATAACAGCAGTATTGTGAACACAGCTCTGGATGTGTGTGGTATATCTGATATAACAGCAGTATTGTGACTGCAGCTCTGGATGTGTGTGGTGTATATAACAGCAGTATTGTGGATACAGCTCTGGATGTGTGTGGTGTATATCATATAACAGCAGTATTGTGGATACAGCTCTGGATGTGTGTGGTGTATATCATATAACAGCAGTATTGTGAACACAGCTGTGGATGTGTGTGGTGTATATCATATAACAGCAGTATTGTGAACACAGCTCTGGATGTGTGTGGTGTATCTGATATAACAGCAGTATTGTGAACACAGCTCTGGATGTGTGTGGTGTATCTGATATAACAGCAGTACTGTGAATACAGCTCTGGATGTGTGTGGTGTATATCATATAACAGCAGTATTGTGGATACAGCTCTGGATGTGTGTGGTGTATATCATATAACAGCAGTATTGTGAACACAGCTGTGGATGTGTGTGGTGTATATCATATAACAGCAGTATTGTGAACACAGCTCTGGATGTGTGTGGTGTATCTGATATAACAGCAGTATTGTGAACACAGCTCTGGATGTGTGTGGTGTATCTGATATAACAGCAGTACTGTGAATACAGCTCTGGATGTGTGTGGTATATATGATATAACAGCAGTATTGTGAACACAGCTCTGGATGTGTGTGCTGTATATGATATAACAGCAGTATTGTGAACACAGCTGTGGATGTGTGTGGTGTATATGATATAACATCAGTATTGTGAACACAGCTCTGGATGTGTGTGGTGTATATGATATAACAGCAGTATTGTGAATACAGCTCTGGATGTGTGTGGTGAATATGATATAACAGCAGTATTGTGAATGCAGCTCTGGATGTGACTGGAGTATAAGATATAGCAGCAGTATTGTGAATGCGGCTCTGGAGTATAAGATATAGCAGCAGTACTGTGAATGCGGCTCTGGAGTATAAGCAGGGGCGTAGCTATAGGGGGTGCAAAGGTAGCAGTCGCTACCGGGCCCAGGAGCCTGAGGGGGCCCAAAGACCCTTGTGCCACATAAGAAGACACACAAATCACTGAGGGAAGGGGGGCCCAAGCTGAACTTTTGCACTAGGGCCCATGAACCGTCAGCTACGCCCCTGAGTATAAGATATAGCAGCAGTACTGTGAATGCGGCTCTGGAGTATAGGATATAGCAGCAGTACTGTGAATGCGGCTCTGGAGTATAGGATATAGCAGCAGTACTGTGAATGCGGCTCTGGAGTATAAGATATAGCAGCAGTACTGTGAAGGCGGCTCTGGAGTATAAGATATAGCAGCAGTACTGTGAAGGCGGCTCTGAAGTATAGGATATAGCAGCAGTACTGTGAATGCGGCTCTGGAGTATAAGATATTGCAGCAGTACTGTGAAGGCGGCTCTGGAGTATAAGATATAGCAGCAGTACTGTGAATGCGGCTCTGGAGTATAGGATATAGCAGCAGTACTGTGAATGCGGCTCTGGAGTATAGGATATAGCAGCAGTACTGTGAATGCGGCTCTGGAGTATAGGATATAGCAGCAGTACTGTGAATGCGGCTCTGGAGTATAGGATATAGCAGCAGTACTGTGAAGGCGGCTCTGGAGTATAAGATATAGCAGCAGTACTGTGAAGGCGGCTCTGGAGTATAAGATATAGCAGCAGTACTGTGAATGCGGCTCTGGAGAATAAGATATAGCAGCAGTACTGTGAATGTGGCTCTGGAGTATAGGATATAGCAGCAGTACTGTGAATGCGGCTCTGGAGTATAAGATATAGCAGCAGTACTGTGAATGCGGCTCTAGATGAAACTGGAGTATCAGACATTATGTCCCATCTTTCCATGTGTCACCCCACAGCCCACAGTCCTGTCCCACTCCTGACACACAGCTGATGGTTTGTTACAACCTACAAGTGCAGACAATCTTTTCAGGGTCCAGACTGGACGTCACGTGTATTGCAGGCGCCTAAGGCTCCTCCCCCCGGCGGTAACCTCTATGGCTGAGGGGCGGAGCCTGTACTAGAGGCAGCACTACACGTGACCCCGCTCACCTCTCAGGACAGCGTTGCACTGCGCAGGCGCACACTACTGCGTGGAGGATGCCGGGAGATGAAGTCAATCTCGTAGACACGTGACTACTGTCTCCCTGGCAACGCAGTCCACCACCTTCGGTCTCCATGGTGACTGTTTACCTAGATCCCGCAGCGGCCTGAGCGCCTCAGCAGCAGCACCATGAGCCGGACCCTAACCCAAGTGCCGCCGGGCCCCGGAGCACGATACCGGGCCGGCCGCAGCTACGACTTTCTCTACGGTACAGCGTATTATTACACCCGCACCCCCAGACCCTGTTTACAGCATAATACCTGACACCCCAGACCCTGTATACACCATAATACCATACACTCCAGACCCTGTATACAGCATAATACTTGACACCCCAGACCTTGTATACGCCATAATACTTGACACCCCGGACCCTGTATACGCCATAATACCTGACACCGCAGACCCTGTTTATACCATAATACCTGACACCCCATTCCCTGTATACACCATAATACCTGACACCCCAGACCCTGTATACGCCATAATACTTGACACCCCGGACCCTGTATACGCCATAATACCTGACACCGCAGACCCTGTTTACACCATAATACCTGACACCCCAGACCCTGTATACACCATAATACCTGACACCCCAGACCCTGTATACGCCATAATACCTTACACACCAGACCCTGTATACACCATAATACCTGACACCCCAGACCCTGTATACAGTATTATACCTGACACCCCAGACTCTGTATACGCCATAATACCTGACACCCCAGACTCTGTATACACCATAATACCTGACACTCCAGACCCTGTATACACCATAATACCTGACACCCCAGACCCTGTATACAGCATAATACCTGACACCCCAGACCCTGTATACAGCATAATACCTGACACCTCAGACTCTGTATACAACATAATACCTGACACCCCAGACTCTGTATACAGCATAATACCTGACACCCCAGACCCTGTATACACCATAATACCTGACATCCCAGACCCTGTATACGCCATAATACCTGACACCCCAGACCCTGTATACGCCATAATACCTGACACCCCAGACCCTGCAGGCAGGCGTTCTCCCCCCGGGCGGCCGCGTTGTGACGCTGGTTGCGCTTTCTCTCCTCAGATCCTGTGTACACGTTATCCAGTGAGAAGGACCACGCTCAGACCGCGCTCCGAGCGCACGTGTCACATGACCGGGTGGTGAGTACGAGCAAGCGCCGCCGGAGCAGAAAGCATGGACTGTAGAGCGTTAGCGGCGCGGAGCAGAAAGCATGGACTGTAGAGCGTTAGCGGCGCGGAGCAGAAAGCATGGACTGTAGAGCGTTAGCGGCGCGGTGCAGAAAGCATGGACTGTAGAGCGTTAGCGGCGCGGAGCAGAAAGCATGGACTGTAGAGCGTTAGCGGCGCGGAGCAGAAAGCATGGACTGTAGAGCGTTAGCGGCGCGGAGCAGAAAGCATGGACTGTAGAGCGTTAGCGGCGCGGAGCAGAAAGCATGCACTGTAGAGCGTTAGCGGCGCGGAGCAGAAAGCATGGACTGTAGAGCGTTAGAGGCGCGGTGCAGAAAGCATGGACTGTAGAGCGTTAGCGGCGCGGTGCAGAAAGCATGGACTGTAGAGCGTTAGCGGCGCGGAGCAGAAAGCATGGACTGTAGAGCGTTAGCGGCGCGGAGCAGAAAGCATTGACTGTAGAGCGTTAGCGGCGCGGAGCAGAAAGCATGGACTGTAGAGCGTTAGCGGCGCGGAGCAGAAAGCATGCACTGTAGAGCGTTAGCGGCGCGGTGCAGGGCTCGTTGGGGGCAGGAGGATAATTCTCCATTTCGGGAACATGTGACTTTTTGATCACCTTTTATTCCTCCTCGGGAGGCGGGAGGATCCGAAGCTGCCATGCTGATGCTTTCCTTTTTTATGGTGTTACTTTTCTAGCGCACTCCGTTACGGGCGCAGTGATATTAATTCTGGGTATTTTTTATGATGCTTGTCCCTCTCGGGGACTTGATCCTGCGGCGCTCCTGTCTTGTGTCATAGTCACACATTAGGCCCCCATGGTCACCCTATAGTCGGGGCGCTGGTGGGGTGGCACTGGGAGCCCCGTACCCGTCTGACTGTTGATTTCCCCCTTGTGCCGGATTAGCAGGAAGCTGATAGTCCAGACTCTGGTGGGCTCGGTGTCTGGTAATCCGGAGCCTTCTGGATTAGTGGAATTTGCTGGCCTTGTGAGATATTTTTCTGCGGTGCAGATCAGTCCTTATTATATCTGTGGCTGATGATGTCACTGAATGCCCCGGCTGCCCTGTAGATTGGGGGGATGGCACACAGTATTGGGGGGCAGGCATCAGACGGTGCCCCACTCTTGTCCACAGGCCGGAGCTGATGTGTGCACCCTCCTCGGCCTCGTGCGGCCCTCACTGGACCCCAGTGTCTGTCTTTAGGGGTCTCCACGGACATGACGTCACTTTATTTCTCTTTTCCTCTAAGAAAAAAGTTCCAGAGTTCCCCACAATGTTCAGTGACCTGGTGCATCAGCCGCCCTTCACCCTGCGCCTGCAGCTCAGAGACCCCGTCCCCCAATTCATCAATCGACAGTGGAGGGGACGGGAGGAGCAGAGACTGAACGCCCTGCGCCGGCTGAATGTGTAAGTCATACCTGAGGATCAGCAGCAGGGGGCAGTGCAGACATAGAATGATGTGTAATACCTGAGGATCAGCAGCAGGGGCAGTGCAGGCATAGGGAGAAATCTGTGTAATACCTGAGGATCAGCAGCAGGGGGCAGTGCAGACATAGAATGATGTGTAATACCTGAGGATCAGCAGCAGGGGGCAGTGCAGGCATAGAATGATGTGTAATACCTGAGGATCAGCAGCAGGGGGCAGTGCAGACATAGAATGATGTTTAATACCTGAGGATCAGCAGCAGGGGGCTGTGCAGACAGAGAGAATGATGTGTAATACCTGAGGATCAGCAGCAGGGGGCAGTGCAGACATATAATGATGTGTAATACCTGAGGATCAGCAGTAGGGGGCAGTGCAGACATAGAGAGAATGATGTGTAATACCTGAGGATCAGCAGTAATGTAATACCTGAGGATCAGCACCAGGGGGCAGTGCAGACATAGAGCGTATGATGTGTAATACCTGAGGATCAGCAGCAAGGGCAGTGCAGACATAGAGAGAATTCTGTGTAATACCTGAGGATCAGCAGCAGGGGGCAGTGCAGACATAGAATGATGTGTAATACCTGAGGATCAGCAGAAGGGGGCAGTGAAGACATAGAGTAAATTATGTGTAATACCTGAGGATCAGCAGCAGGGGGCAGTGCAGACATAGAATGATGTGTAATACCTGAGGATCAGCAGCAGGGGCAGTGCAGACATAGAGAGAATGATGTGTAATACCTGAGGATCAGCAGCAGGGGCAGTGCAGACATAGAGAATTCTGTGTAATACCTGAGGATCAGCAGCAGGGGCAGCACAAGAAAATGATGTAATAGGATCAGCAGCAGGGGCAGTGCAGACATAGAGAATTCTGTGTAATACCTGAGGATCAGCAGCAGGGGGCAGTGCAGACATAGAGTAAATGATGTGTAATACCTGAGGATCATTAGCAGGGGCAGTACAGACATAGAGAGAATGATGTGTAATAGCTGAGGATCAGCAGCAATGTAATACCTGAGGATCAGCAGCAGGGGGCAGTGCAGACATAGAGCGTATGATGTGTAATACCTGAGGATCAGCAGCAAGGGCAGTGCAGACATAGAGTGAATTCTGTGTAATACCTGAGGATCAGCAGCAGGGGGCAGTGCAAACATAGAATGATGTGTAATACCTGAGGATCAGCAGCAGGGGGCAGTGCAGACATAGAGTAAATGATGTGTAATACCTGAGGATCAGCAGCAGGGGGCAGTGCAGACATAGAATGATGTGTAATACCTGAGGATCAGCAGCAGGGGCAGTGCAGACATAGAGAGAATGATGTGTAATACCTGAGGATCAGCAGCAGTGTAATACCTGAGGATCAGCAGCAGTGTAATACCTGAGGATCAGCAGCAGGGGGCAGTGCAGACATTGAATGATGTGTAATACCTGAGGATCAGCAGCAGGGGGCAGTGCAGACATAGAATGATGTGTAATACCTGAGGATCAGCAGCAGGGGCAGTGCAGACATAGAGAGAATTCTGTATAATACCTGAGGATCAGCAGCAGGGGCAGTGCAGACATAGAGAGAATTCTGTGAAATTCCTGAGGATCAGCAGCAGTGTAATACCTGAGGATCAGCTGCAGGGGCAGTACAGACATAGAGAGAATTCTGTGTAATACCTGAGGATCAGCAGCAGGGGCAGTGCAGACATAGAGAGAATTCTGTGTAATACCTGAGGATCAGCAGCAGGGGGCAGTGCAGACATACGGTCAGGGCAGTGGTTGGCTGTGATGGGTGCCGGGTTATCGGCTTGGTTACATGCCGCCCTCTGAGGTCGCCCGCTCACACAGACTGATGACTGTTAACCCTTTGTCTTGCTCTCTAGATCCCAGGCGGTGTCGTCCTTCTCCCGAGGCGACGCTGATAGCGGAGACGTCTCTGGTCGGAACAGATACAAGTTCTTTGAAAGGTACTTGTGCCCGCAGAGCCTCACAGCTGGCATCGCGTGGGTCGGGGCTTGTGGCGGGTGCCAGATACCTGACGCGGTACTGACTCCCCGCGGTCATGTGATGTTGCCGCCGCTCTGATCGGATTGCCTCTTGTATTTTAGGCCGCTCATCCCGTTTTCTCAGCAGACTGCGCCCAACGTGCTCCTGGCGGTCTCCAGGTGAGTGGAGTGGCAGGGCGGTACAGGAGCGGCGGCCATTACTGCATGGCGCTGTGCACACTGTGCGTCTGTATCCTGGAGCGAGTACCTCGTGGTGTTGACCTGAATTGTAATAACAGGGCGGAGGACGCCCCTCGGCCGCAGAGGGCGGTCACACCCCTGGTGCGCACAGTGGCCATCCAGACTGACTACCGGGAAAGCGAGGCGCAGACCGACCCCTACAGTCCGGAGTTTGTGGTGCAGCCGGGGTCAGTGCCGGAGGTCCTGATGCTGGCGAACCTCACATGGGGTGAGTGACTCGTGGCCCATCTTTGGACAGTTCATCATTATTTTCAAACTCTTTGCTTGCTGTCAGTGAATGGGAGCTTCCTTAGGTACAGTTGAGGGTTTGTTGCAGTGTATCAGTGTAGCTAACCCATCTGCTCACTGTCTCCGGGCCCCCAGGACGCGGGCTCCCGGCTGGACTGGCCGAGGTGGAGATGATCGAGCGGGCGCGGGAGAAGCGAGCCTGGGAGGCCACCCTGCCCCCGCTGAGTGACACCTCCCGGCTGGAGAAGAGGAGGAAGATGATGGACGAGCAGGAGAGGAAGGAGTGGGCCTTCAGGGAGCAGGAGATTGAGAAGTAAGTCCATCATGGCCGCCGCTCTCTGGGCGGAGTCCGGCGCGGTGCTCCTCCCCCTAGCTGTCGCTCTTTATCTCAGGTTACAGGCGGCGCGGCTGGAGGTGCTCCGGAAACTTCTCCAGAAACGGAAGGAAACCCAGAAGGAGATGGACACGAAGAGACTGGACTCCAAGTGGACGAAACTGCAGCGAGACAAGGAGGAGCTCGCGGAGCGTATCCGGAAAGAGTACATCAGAGGTGAGCACGAATATGGCGGACGAATAATGAGAGGATGACGCCCCTCTTTGTCAGGCTGCCGCCCTGTCTGTGCCCCCAATTATATAACATCCAGGATCATATATATAACCCCACCCCTGTTATATAACGTCCAGTATCATATATAACACCCCCCTCTGTTATATAACATCCATTATCATATATAACCCACCCCTGTTATATAACATCCAGTATCATATATAACCCCACCCCTGTTATATAACGTCCAGTATTATATATAACACCCCCCCGTTATATAACATCCAGTATCATATATAACCCCACCCCTGTTATATAACGTCCAGTATTATATATAAATACTCTCTCCTGTTATATAACATCCAGTATCATATATAACACCCCCTGGTTATATAACATCCAGTATCATATATAAACCTCCCCCCCCCCCCGTTATATAACATCCAGTATCATATATAACACCCCCCCGTTATATAACATCCAGTATCATATATAACCCCACCCCTGTTATATAACGTCCAGTATTATATATAACACCCCCCTTTATATAACGTCCAGTATCATATATAACACCCCCTGTTATATAACGTCCAGTATCATATATAACACCCCCCCCTGTTATATAACATCCAGTATCATATTTAACCCCCCCCCCCCGTTATATAACATCCAGTATCATATATAACCCCTCCCCCCCCGTTATATAACATCCAGGATCATATATATAACCCCACCCCTGTTATATAACGTCCAGTATCATATATAACACCCCCCTTTATATAACGTCCAGTATCATATATAACACCTCCTGTTATATAGCATCCAGTATCATATATAACACCATTCTCTAACACTTCCCGTTATATAACATCCAGTATCATATATAACACCTCCTAGTTATATAACATCCAGTATCATATATAAACTCCCTCTGTTATATAACACTCCAGTATCATATATAACTCCCTCGTTTATATAACATCTAGTATCATATATAACACTTCTCGTTATATAACGTCTCAGTATCATATATAAATCCTCTCGTTATATAACATCTAGTATCATATATAACACTCTCAGTATATATATACAGTATCATCAGTATCATATATAACAATTCCTCTCGTTATATAACATCCAGTATCATATATAACACCTCTGTTATATAACATCCAGTATCATATATAACCTTCCTCGTTATATAACATCCAGTATCATATATAACACCTCTGTTATATAACATCCAGTATCATATATAACACTCTCCTCGTTATATAACATCCAGTATCATATATAACACCTCGTTATATAACATCCAGTATCATATATAAACTTCCTCGTTATATAACATCCAGTATCATATATAACACTCTCCCATGTTATATAACATCCAGTATCATATATAACACCTCCAGTTATATAACATCCAGTATCATATATAACCTCCCTTATATAACATCCAGTATCATATATAACCCTCGTTATATAACATCCAGTATCATATATGACCTCCTGTTTTATATCATCCAGTATCATATATAACTCCCCGTTATATAACATCCAGTATTAAATATAACATCTCCCCATTATATAACATCCAGTATCATATATAACACTCTCTTTATATAACATCCAGTATCATATATAACACCTCTCTTATATAACATCCAGTATCATATATAACGCCTCCCATTATATAACATCCAGTATCAGTATCATATATAACCCCCTCCCTCGTTATATAACTTCCAGTATCGTATATAACACTCCCCGTTATATAACATCCAGTATCATATATAACACCTCCGTTATATAACATCCAGTATCATATATAACGGCCTGTTATATCACATCCAGTATTATATATAACTCCTCCCCCGTTATATAATGTCCTGTATTATATATAACCCCATGTTATATAGTGTCCTGAATTATATATTACCCCCCTTGTTATATAATGTACTGTATTATATATAACCCCCATGTTATATAGTGTCCTGTATTATATATAATCCCCATGTTATATAATGTCCTGTATTATATATAACCCCCGTTATATAATGTCCTGTATTATATATGACCCCCATGTTATATAGTGTCCTGAATTATATATAACCCCCCTTGTTATATAATGTCCTGTATTATATATAACCCTCATGTTATATAATGTCCTAGTATTATATATAATCCCTCATGTTATATAATGTCCTGTATTATATATAACCCCCGTTATATAATGTCCTGTATTATATATGACCCCCATGTTATATAGTGTCCTGAATTATATATAACCCCCCTTGTTATATAATGTCCTGTATTATATATAACCCCCGTTATATAATGTCCTGTATTATATATACCCCCCATGTTATATAATGTCCTGTATTATATATAACCCCCGTTATGTAATGTCCTGTATTATATATGACCCCCATGTTATATAGTGTCCTGTATTATATATAACCCCCCCCCCTTGTTATATAATGCCCTGTATTATATATAACCCCCATGTTATATAGTGTCCTGTATTATATATATACCCCCCATGTTATATAGTGTCCTGTATTATATATACCCCCCATGTTATATAGTGTCCTGTATTATATATATACCCCCCATGTTATATAATGTCCTGTATTATATATAACCCCATGTTATATAATGTCCTGTATGATATATAACCCCATGTTATATAATGTCCTGTATTATATATAACCCCCATGTTATATAGTGTCCTGTATTATATATAACCCCCATGTTATATAGTGTCCTGTATTATATATAACCCCATGTTATATAATGTCCTGTATTATATATAACCCCCATGTTATATAGTGTCCTGTATTATATATACCCCCCATGTTATATAGTGTCCTGTATTATATATAACCCCCATGTTATATAATGTCCTGTATTATATATAACCTCATATTATATAATGTCCTGTATTATATATAACCCCCATGTTATATAGTGTCCTGTATTATATATAACCCCCTTGTTATATAATGCCCTATATTATATAGTGTCCTGTATTATATATATCTATCTGCTTCTTTGCAGCCATCAGGAAGTTGTCCCAGCAGATGGGGAACATAGAGAAGAGGCTGGAGAGACGTGATGTGATCGGGGACTACACGGACTACTCCTCCCAGGCGTACGCTCCGCTCTCTCGCATCGGTTACTTCCCGGACAGTCTTTCGCAGCAGTTTATGGTGAAGAGCCCCTTCCTGAACTCCTACCAAGGTGAGCGATCATAACATAACATTATTATAATATCAGCCTCCTGTGGCCTGGCTGCATCCTGAGGTACGTCATATCTACTCCAGCCACCTCCAGAGCTGTGTTCCCAGTTCTGCTCATAGGCTATATGACATTGTATTATGTGCAGTGCACACACCAGGCATGATGATGGAGACAACTACATGTACCACAAAGCCATGTATCCGACTGCAGGACATTATAGAATCTGATGGTCACAGGTGTGTCTGGCTGCCTGCAGAAGTGTGAGTGCAGCTCTGGTTGTGACTGGAGTAGTGGAGCCCTGTAATGTGTTCCATCATCTGCAGTGTTGTTGCTGATAGCATCTCATTCTGCTCAGGGTTGCTGGACCTGGAGGAGAATCTCCCCGACTTTGTAACCCAGCCACGCATCCGCGCCCCAAAACCCAGGAGCACCACCAAGGATGGGTTCCTGAGACGCCAGGCCCTGCTGGAGCGCCAAATGCAGCATGTCCATGAGGTGACGTAAGGACCACACCAGACCACACAATACCAAACTGCTCGCACAGTGACCCACCAGAATCCGTACATGGCAGCACTGACCACACCAGACCCCTGTATATGACAGCACTGACCACACCAGACCCTGTATATGGCAGCACTGACCACACCAGACCCTGTATATGACAGCGCTGACCACACCAGACCCCTGTATATGACAGCGCTGACCACACCAGACCCCTGTATATGACAGCACTGACCACACCAGACCCCTGTATATGGCAGCGCTGACCACACCAGACCCTGTATATGACAGCACTGACCACACCAGACCCTGTATATGACAGCGCTGACCACACCAAACCCTGTATATGACAGCGCTGACCACACCAGACCCCGTATATGACAGCGCTGACCACACCAGACCCCTGTATATGGCAGCACTGACCACACCAGACCCTGTATATGACAGCACTGACCACACCAGACCCCTGTATATGACAGCACTGACCACACCAGAATCCGTACATGGCAGCACTGACCACACCAGACCCTGTATATGACAGCACTGACCACACCAGACCCTGTATATGACAGCGCTGACCACACCAGACCCTGTATATGACAGCGCTGACCACACCAGACCCTGTATATGACAGCGCTGACCACACCAAACACTGTATATGACAGCGCTGACCACACCAGACCCTGTATATGACAGCACTGACCACACCAGACCCCTGTATATGTCAGCACTGACCACACCAGACCCTGTATATGGCAGCACTGACCACACCAGACCCTGTATATGACAGCGCTGACCACACCAGACCCCTGTATATGACAGCGCTGACCACACCAGACCCCTGTATATGACAGCACTGACCACACCAGACCCTGTATATGACAGCACTGACCACACCAGACCCTGTATATGACAGCACTGACCACACCAGACCCTGTATATGACAGCACTGACCACACCAGACCCTGTATATGACAGCACTGACCACACCAGACCCTGTATATGACAGCACTGACCACACCAGACCCCTGTATATGACAGCACTGACCACACCAGACCCTGTATATGACAGCACTGACCACACCAGACCCTGTATATGACAGCACTGACCACACCAGACCCTGTATATGACAGCACTGACCACACCAGACCCTGTATATGACAGCACTGACCACACCAGACCCTGTATATGACAGCACTGACCACACCAGACCCTGTATATGACAGCACTGACCACACCAGACCCTGTATATGACAGCACTGACCACACCAGACCCTGTATATGACAGCACTGACCACACCAGACCCTGTATATGACAGCACTGACCACACCAGACCCTGTATATGACAGCACTGACCACACCAGACCCTGTATATGACAGCACTGACCACACCAGACCCTGTATATGACAGCACTGACCACACCAGACCCTGTATATGACAGCACTGACCACACCAGACCCTGTATATGACAGCGCTGACCACACCAGACCCTGTATATGACAGCACTGACCACACCAGACCCTGTATATGACAGCACTGACCACACCAGACCCTGTATATGACAGCGCTGACCACACCAGACCCTGTATATGACAGCACTGACCACACCAAACACTGTATATGACAGCACTGACCACACCAGACCCCTGTATATGGTAGCGCTGACCACACCAGACCCTGTATATGACAGCACTGACCACACCAGACCCCTGTATATGACAGCACTGACCACACCAAACACAGTATATGACAGCGCTGACCACACCAGACCCTGTATATGACAGCACTGACCACACCAGACCCCTGTATATGACAGCACTGACCACACCAGACCCTGTATATGACAGCGCTGACCACACCAGACCCCTGTATATGACAGCACTGACCACACCAGACCCTGTATATGACAGCACTGACCACACCAGACCCTGTATATGACAGCGCTGACCACACCAGACCCTGTATATGACAGCACTGACCACACCAGACCCTGTATATGACAGCGCTGACCACACCAGACCCTGTATATGACAGCACTGACCACACCAGACCCTGTATATGACAGCACTGACCACACCAGACCCTGTATATGACAGCACTGACCACACCAGACCCTGTATATGACAGCACTGACCACACCAGACCCTGTATATGACAGCACTGACCACACCAGACCCTGTATATGACAGCACTGACCACACCAGACCCTGTATATGACAGCACTGACCACACCAGACCCTGTATATGACAGCACTGACCACACCAGACCCTGTATATGACAGCACTGACCACACCAGACCCCTGTATATGGCAGCACTGACCACTCCAGACTCCTGTATATGACAGCGCTGACCACACCAGACCCTGTATATGGCAGCACTGACCACACCAGACCCTGTATATGACAGCGCTGACCACACCAGACCCCTGTATATGACAGCACTGACCACACCAGACCCTGTATATGACAGCGCTGACCACACCAGACCCTGTATATGACAGCGCTGACCACACCAGACCCCGTATATGACAGCACTGACCACACCAAACACTGTATATGACAGCACTGACCACACCAGACACCGTATATGACAGCACTGACCACACCAGACCCTGTATATGACAGCACTGACCACACCAGACACCGTATATGGCAGCACTGACCACACCAGACACCGTATATGGCAGCGCTGACCACACCAGACCCTGTATATGACAGCGCTGATCACACCAGACCCCGTATATGACAGCACTGACCACACCAAACACTGTATATGACAGCACTGACCACACCAGACCCTGTATATGACAGCGCTGACCACACCAGACCCTGTATATGACAGCGCTGACCACACCAGACCCTGTATATGGCAGCACTGACCACACCGGACCCCTGTATATGTCAGCGCTGACCACACCAGACCCTGTATATGACAGTGCTGACCACACCAGACCCTGTATATGACAACGCTGACCACACCAGACCCTGTATTTGACAGCGCTGACCACAGCAGACCCCTGTATATGACAGCGCTGACCACACCAGACCCTGTATATGAGAGCACTGACCACACCAGACCCTGTATATGACAGCACTGACCACACCAGACCCTGTATATGGCAGCACTGACCACACCAGACCCTGTATTTGACAGCGCTGACCACACCAGACCCCTGTATATGACAGCGCTGACCACACCAGACCCTGTATATGACAGCGCTGACCACACCAGACCCTGTATTTGACAGCGCTGACCACACCAGACCCCTGTATATGACAGCGCTGACCACACCAGACGCCTCTGTCCTTCAGGCTTTGCTGGAAAAGAAGAACAAATTACATCAAGCAGAAAAGCCCCTGCGCTTTCTGCAGAAGATAGAGAAGCCGGCCCCCCGTCCTGCCACCCCTAGAGTCCCGGAGCCCCCCGAGGTGAGCACAGCCCATCCGCTCATACATGTAACCTGTGTGACCATCTGAGCCTGGATTATAACCCCCCAAATCCTCCATTCCAGGGCGACGAGGAGAAGGAACTGGCTGTGATTTTCTTACAGAAGCTGATACGAGGACGCGCGGTGCAGAACATGGTAAGAGTCCCCACTAGAGGGCGGCCATGGGCAGAGGACTGGTGAGACACCAGAGGAGCCGAGCCCCAGGGGCCCCATCCCATATGATACAGGTGACAGCTTCCCCCTCACCCCCGGGTTGGTGGTGACTCTCCTAATGTAATCCCACTTCTTTCCAGATATTTGAAGGGAAGGAGAAGCGTCTGGAGCTTATTGGGGAGCTGCGCACGACCCACGCCCTGCAGGAGGAGGGGCAGCTGCTGAAGAAGGAGGAGAAGGAGGCAACACTCGCCCTTCAGAGACAGCGGGAGCTCAGCGAGCACAAGGTGACCCGCAGTTTTATAAATATCCGGAAACTAACATTTATAGAGCAGGAAAACATGGTACAAAATCAGCACCATTCTCTATACTCCAGTCACATCCAGAGCTGCGTTCATTGTTCTGCTGTTACCTTATGTCTAATGCTCCAGTCACATCCAGAGCTGCGCTCAGTGTTCTGCTGTTACCTTATGTCTAATGCTCCAGTCACATCCAGAGCTGCGTTCATTGTTCTGCTGTTACCTTATGTCTAATGCTCTAGTCACATCCAGAGCTGCGTTCATTGTTCTGCTGTTACCTTATGTCTAATGATCCAGTCACATCCTGAGCTACGTTCATTGTTCTGCTGTTACCTTATGTCTAATGCTCCAGTCACATCCAGAGCTGCGTTCATTGTTCTGCTGTTACCTTATGTCTAATGCTCCAGTCACATCCAGAGCTGCGCTCAGTGTTCTGCTGTTACCTGATGTCTAATGCTCAGTCACATCCAGAGCTGCGTTCATTGTTCTGCTGTTACCTTATGTCTAATGCTCTAGTCACATCCAGAGCTGCGTTCATTGTTCTGCTGTTACCTTATGTCTAATGATCCAGTCACATCCTGAGCTGCGTTCATTGTTCTGCTGTTACCTTATGTCTAATGCTCCAGTCACATCCAGAGCTGCGTTCATTGTTCTGCTGTTACCTTATGTCTAATGCTCCAGTCACATCCAGAGCTGCGCTCAGTGTTCTGCTGTTACCTTATGTCTAATGCTCCAGTCACATCCAGAGCTGCGTTCATTGTTCTGCTGTTACCTTATGTCTAATGCTCTAGTCACATCCAGAGCTGCGTTCATTGTTCTGCTGTTACCTTATGTCTAATGATCCAGTCACATCCTGAGCTGCGTTCATTGTTCTGCTGTTACCTTATGTCTAATGCTCCAGTCACATCCAGAGCTGCGTTCATTGTTCTGCTGTTACCTTATGTCTAATGCTCCAGTCACATCCAGAGCTGCGCTCAGTGTTCTGCTGTTACCTTATGTCTAATGCTCCAGTCACATCCAGAGCTGCGTTCATTGTTCTGCTGTTACCTTATGTCTAATGCTCTAGTCACATCAGAGCTGCGTTCATTGTTCTGCTGTTACCTTATGTCTAATGATCCAGTCACATCCTGAGCTGCGTTCATTGTTCTGCTGTTACCTTATGTCTAATGCTCCAGTCACATTCAGAGCTGCGTTCATTGTTCTGCTGTTACCTTATGTCTAATGCTCCAGTCACATCCTGAGCTGCGTTCATTGTTCTGCTGTTACCTTATGTCTACTGTTCCACCCACATCCAGAGCTGCGTTCATTGTTCTGCTGTTACCTTATGTCTAATGATCCAGTCACATCCAGAGCTGCGTTCACTGTTCTGCTGTTACCTTATGTCTAATGATCCAGTCACATCCAGAGCTGTGTTCAGTGTTCTGCTGTTACCTTGTGTCTACTTCTTCACTCACATCCAGAGCTGCGTTCACTGTTCTGCTGTTACCTTGTGTCTAATGCTTCAGTCACATCCAGAGCTGCATTCACTGTTCTGCTGTTACCTTATGTCTAATGATCCAGTCACATCCAGAGCTGCGTTCACTGTTCTGCTGTTGCCTTCTTTCTAATGATCCAGTCACATCCAGAGCTGCGTTCACTGTTCTGCTGTTACCTTATGTCTAATGCTCCAGTCACATCCAGAGCTGCGTTCACTGTTCTGCTGTTACCTTATGTCTAATGCTCCAGTCACATCCAGAGCTGCGTTCACTGTTCTGCTGTTACCTTATGTCTAATGCTCCAGTCACATCCAGAGCTGCGCTCACTGTTCTACTGTTACCTTATGTCTAATGCTCCAGTCACATCCAGAGCTGCGTTTACTGTTCTGCTGTTACCTTATGTCTAATGCTCCAGTCACATCCAGAGCTGTGTTCACTGTTCTGCTGTTACCTTATGTCTAATGCTCCAGTCACATCCAGAGCTGCGTTCACTGTTCTGCTGTTACCTTATGTCTAATGCTCCAGTCACATCCAGAGCATTATGTACAATCCTTATTAGGTATTAACCCCTGCAATACCAATTCCATTTCTCCCCTCTTAGTCCTCCGTAGAAGAGGAGCAGCTGGCAGGGCTGGAGGGAGAGGTGCTCTCAGACATGTTTGACTTCCTCTCCAAGGAGCTGGTCAGGCTCCAGGAAGAGCGCAGGATTCATGCCTTTGCTATGCTCGCTGAGCGCCATCGACGCATCCGAGAAGCAGAAGAGAGTGGGCGGAGACAGGTGGAGGAGCGGCGGAGACGGGAAGAGGATGAAATCTTCAGGCAGGTGGGTTCATTAGTAGCACTGTCCTGCCGGTTATATGTTATAATATCCGGCTGTGTCCTGCAGGTTGTATGTTATAATATACGGCTGTGTCCTGCAGGTTGTGTGTTATAATATACGGCTGTGTCCTGCAGGTTGTATGTTATAATATACGGCTGTGTCCTGCAGGTTGTGTGTTATAATATACGGCTGTGTCCTGCAGGTTGTGTGTTATAATATACGGCTGTGTCCTGCAGGTTGTGTGTTATAATATACGGCTGTGTCCTGCAGGTTGTATGTTATAATATACGGTTGTGTCCTGCAGGTTGTATGTTATAATATACGGCTGTGTCCTGCAGTTTGTATGTTATAATCTATGGCTGTGTCCTGCCGGTTGTATGTTATAATCTACGGCTGTGTCCTGCAGGTTGTATGTTATAATATACGGCTGTGTCCTGCAGGTTGTGTGTTATAATGTATGGATGTGTCCTGCAGGTTGTATGTTATAATCTATGGCTGTGTCCTGCAGGTTGTATGTTCTAATATATGGCTGTGTCCTGCAGGTTGTATGTTATAATGTACGGCTGTGTCCTGCAGGTTGTGTGTTATAATGTACGGCTGTGTCCTGCAAGTTGTGTGTTATGATATACAGCTGCGTCCTGCAGGTTGTGTGTTATAATGTACGGCTGTGTCCTGCAAGTTGTATGTTATAATCTACGGCTGTGTCCTGCAGGTTGTATGTTATAATATACGGCTGTGTCCTGCAGGTTGTGTGTTATAATGTACGGCTGTGTCCTGCAAGTTGTGTGTTATAATCTACAGCTGTGTCCTGCAGGTTGTGTGTTATAATCTACGGCTATGTCCTGCAGGTTGTATGTTATAATCTACGGCTGTGTCCTGCATTTTGTATTTTATAATATACGGCTGTGTCCTGCAGGTTTTGTGTTATAATATACGGCTGTGTCCTGCAGGTTGTGTGTTATAATATATGCCTGTGTCCTTCAGATTGTATGTTATAATCTACGGCAGTGTCCTGCAGGTTGTGTGTTATAATGTATGGCTGTGTCCTGCAAGTTGTGTGTTATGATATACGGCTGTGTCCTGCAGGTTGTATGTTATAATCTACGGCTGTGTCCTGCATTTTGTATTTTATAATATACGGCTGTGTCCTGCAGGTTGTGTGTTATAATCTACGGCTATGTCCTGCAGGTTGTATGTTATAATCTACGGCTGTGTCCTGCATTTTGTATTTTATAATATACGGCTGTGTCCTGCAGGTTTTGTGTTATAATATACGGCTGTGTCCTGCAGGTTGTGTGTTATAATATATGCCTGTGTCCTTCAGATTGTATGTTATAATGTACAGCTGTGTCCTGCAGTTTGTATGTTATAATATATGGCTGTGTCCTGCAAGTTGTGTGTTATGATATACGGCTGTGTCCTGCAGGTTGTATGTTATAATATACGGCTGTGTCCTGCAGGTTGTGTGTTATAATATACGCTGTCTCCTGCAGGTTGTGTGTTATAATATACGGCTGTGTCCTGCAGGTTATATGTTATAATGTATGGCTGTGTCCTGCAGGTTGTATGTTATAATGTACGGCTGTGTCCTGCAGGTTGTATGTTATATTATACGCCTGTGTCCTGCAGGTTGTGTGTTATAATATATGGCTGTGTCCTGTAGGTTGTGTGTTATAATCTACGGCTGTGTCCTGCAGGTCGTAATGTTATAATGTACGGCTGTGTCCTGCATTTTGTATTTTATAATATCCGGCTGTGTCCTGCAGGTTGTGTGTTATAATATCCGGCTGTGTCCTGTATTTTGTATGTTATAATGTACGGCTGTGTCCTGTATTTTGTATGTTATAATGTACGGCTGTGTCCTGTATTTTGTATGTTATAATGTTCGGCTGTGTCCTGTATTTTGTATGTTATAATGTACGGCTGTGTCCTGCAGGTTGTTAACATTCATCAGAGTACTGTGGACTCATATCTGGAAGACGTCATCCTCAGCACTGCCGTCCACACTGCAGAAGATCAGGCCAGAGAGGAGATCCAGAGGAAAGCACAGGAGATCAATGACATTGCTTATCAGATGGAGAGCAGGTGGGGATTTCATAACTCAGATCAGCACTGATCCATTATAGTGCCAGCCTCCTGTCAGTCATACCATCACTGTCTGTCAGTCTGACCTACTCATACAGTCACCTGTCCAGTCCCAGCAGGTCATGTCCTCCTGTCAGTCTGACCTCTCCTCATACTGTGGTCCAGTCCCAGCAGGTCATGTCCTCCTGTCAGTCTGACCTCTCCTCATACTGTGGTCCAGTCCCGGCAGGTCATGTCCTCCTGTCAGTCTGACCTACTCATACAGTCACCTGTCCAGTCCCGGCAGGTCATGTCCTCCTGTCAGTCTGACATCTCTTATACAGTTACTGGTCTAGTCCCGGCAGGTCATGTCCTCCTGTCAGTCTGACATTTCTCATACAGTTACTGGTCTAGTCCCAGCAGGTCATGTCCTCCTGTCAGTCTGACCTCTCTCATACAGTCACTGGTCTAGTCCCGGCAGGTCATGTCCTCCTGTCAGTCTGACCTCTCTTATACAGTTACTGGTCTAGTCCCGGCAGGTCATGTCCTCCTGTCAGTCTGACATCTCTCATACAGTCACTGGTCTAGTCCCGGCAGGTCATGTCCTCCTGTCAGTCTGACATCTCTTATACAGTAACTGGTCTAGTCCCGTCAGGTCATGTCCTCCTGTCAGTCTGACATCTCTTATACAGTTACTGGTCTAGTCCTGGCAGGTTATGTCCTCCTGTCAGTCTGACCTCTCTTATACAGTCACTGGTCTAGTCCCGGCAGGTCATGTCCTCCTGTCAGTCTGACCTCTCTTATACAGTTACTGGTCTGGTCCCGGCAGGTCATGTCCTCCTGTCAGTCTGACATCTCTCATACAGTCACTGGTCTAGTCCCGGCAGGTCATGTCCTCCTGTCAGTCTGACATCTCTTATACAGTCACTGGTCTAGTCCCAGCAGGTCATGTCCTCCTGTCAGTCTGACATCTCTCATACAGTCACTGGTCTAGTCCCGGCAGGTCATGTCCTCCTGTCAGTCTGACATCTCTCATACAGTCACTGGTCTAGTCCCGGCAGGTCATGTCCTCCTGTCAGTCTGACATCTCTTATACAGTCACTGGTCTAGTCCCAGCAGGTCATGTCCTCCTGTCAGTCTGACCTCTCTCATACAGTTACTGGTCTAGTCCCGGCAGGTCATGTCCTCCTGTCAGTCTGACCTCTCTTATACAGTTACTGGTCTAGTCCCAGCAGGTCATGTCCTTCTGTCAGTCTGACCTCTCTTATACAGTTACTGGTCTAGTCCCAGCAGGTCATGTCCTCCTGTCAGTCTGACATCTCTCATACAGTCACTGGTCTAGTCCCAGCAGGTCATGTCCTCCTGTCAGTCTGACCTCTCTTATACAGTTACTGGTCTAGTCCCGGCAGGTCATGTCCTCCTGTCAGTCTGACCTCTCTTATACAGTTACTGGTCTAGTCCCGGCAGGTCATGGCCTCCTGTCAGTCTGACCTCTCTTATACAGTCACTGGTCTAGTCCCGGCAGGTCATGTCCTCCTGTCAGTCTGACCTCTCTTATACAGTCACTAGTCTAGTCCTGGCAGGTCATGTCCTCCTGTCAGTCTGACCTCTCTCATACAGTCACTGGTCTAGTCCCAGCAGGTCATGTCCTCCTGTCAGTCTGACATCTCTTATACAGTTACTGGTCTAGTCCCGGCAGGTCATGACCTCCTGTCAGTCTGACATCTCTTATACAGTTACTGGTCTAGTCCCAGCAGGTCATGTCCTCCTGTCAGTCTGACATCTCTCATACAGTTACTGGTCTAGTCCCAGCAGGTCATGTCCTCCTGTCAGTCTGACCTCTGTTATACAGTTACTGGTCTAGTCCCGGCAGGTCATGTCCTCCTGTCAGTCTGACCTCTCTTATACAGTCACTGGTCTAGTCCCGGCAGGTCATGTCCTCCTGTCAGTCTGACCTCTCTTATACAGTTACTGGTCTAGTCCCGGCAGGTCATGTCCTCCTGTCAGTCTGACATCTCTTATACAGTTACTGGTCTAGTCCCGGCAGGTCATGTCCTCCTGTCAGTCTGACATCTCTTATACAGTTACTGGTCTAGTCCTGGCAGGTCATGTCCTCCTGTCAGTCTGACATCTCTTATACAGTTACTGGTCTAGTCCCGGCAGGTCATGTCCTCCTGTCAGTCTGACATCTCTTATACAGTTACTGGTCTAGTCCCAGCAGGTCATGTCCTCCTGTCAGTCTGACCTCTCTTATACAGTCACTGGTCTAGTCCCAGCAGGTCATGTCCTCCTGTCAGTCTGACATCTCTCATACAGTCACTGGTCTAGTCCTGGCAGGTCATGTCCTCCTGTCAGTCTGACATCTCTTATACAGTTACTGGTCTAGTCCCGGCAGGTCATGTCCTCCTGTCAGTCTGACATCTCTTATACAGTTACTGGTCTAGTCCCGGCAGGTCATGTCCTCCTGTCAGTCTGACATCTCTTATACAGTTACTGGTCTAGTCCCGGCAGGTCATGTCCTCCTGTCAGTCTGACCTCTCTTATACAGTTACTGGTCTAGTCCCAGCAGGTCATGTCCTCCTGTCAGTCTGACCTCTCTTATACAGTTACTGGTCTAGTCCCGGCAGGTCATGTCCTCCTGTCAGTCTGACCTCTCTTATACAGTTACTGGTCTAGTCCCGGCAGGTCATGTCCTCCTGTCAGTCTGACATCTCTTATACAGTTACTGGTCTAGTCCCAGCAGGTCATGTCCTCCTGTCAGTCTGACATCTCTTATACAGTTACTGGTCTAGTCCCGGCAGGTCATGTCCACCTGTCAGTCTGACCTCTCTCATACAGTTACTGGTCTAGTCCCGGCAGGTCATGTCCTCCTGTCAGTCTGACCTCTCTTATACAGTAACTGGTCTAGTCCCAGCAGGTCATGTCCTCCTGTCAGTCTGACCTCTCTTATACAGTTACTGGTCTAGTCCCGGCAGGTCATGTCCTCCTGTCAGTCTGACCTCTCTTATACAGTTACTGGTCTAGTCCCGGCAGGTCATGTCCTCCTGTCAGTCTGACATCTCTTATACAGTTACTGGTCTAGTCCCGGCAGGTCATGTCCTCCTGTCAGTCTGACATCTCTTATACAGTTACTGGTCTAGTCCCGGCAGGTCATGTCCTCCTGTCAGTCTGACATCTCTTATACAGTTACTGGTCTAGTCCCGGCAGGTCATGTCCTCCTGTCAGTCTGACATCTCTTATACAGTTACTGGTCTAGTCCCAGCAGGTCATGTCCTCCTGTCAGTCTGACATCTCTCATACAGTTACTGGTCTAGTCCCGGCAGGTCATGGCCTCCTGTCAGTCTGACATCTCTCATACAGTTACTGGTCTAGTCCCGGCAGGTCATGTCCTCCTGTCAGTCTGACATCTCTTATACAGTTACTGTTCTAGTCCCGGCAGGTCATGTCCTCCTGTCAGTCTGACATCTCTCATACAGTCACTGGTCTAGTCCCGGCAGGTCATGTCCTCCTGTCAGTCTGACCTCTCTCATACAGTCACTGGTCTAGTCCCAGCAGGTCATGTCCTCCTGTCAGTCTGACATCTCTCATACAGTTACTGGTCTAGACCCAGCAGGTCATGGCCTCCTGTCAGTCTGACCTCTCTCATACAGTTACTGGTCTAGTCCTGGCAGGTCATGTCCTCCTGTCAGTCTGACATTTCTCATACAGTTACTGGTCTAGTCCTGGCAGGTCATGTCCTCCTGTCAGTCTGACATCTCTCATACAGTTACTGGTCTAGTCCTGGCAGGTCATGTCCTCCTGTCAGTCTGACATCTCTTATACAGTTACTGGTCTAGTCCCAGCAGGTCATGTCCTCCTGTCAGTCTGACCTCTCTTATACAGTTACTGGTCTAGTCCCGGCAGGTTATGTCCTCCTGTCAGTCTGACCTCTCTTATACAGTTACTGGTCTAGTCCCGGCAGGTCATGTCCTCCTGTCAGTCTGACATCTCTTATACAGTTACTGGTCTAGTCCCGGCAGGTCATGTCCTCCTGTCAGTCTGACATCTCTTATACAGTTACTGGTCTAGTCCCGGCAGGTCATGTCCTCCTGTCAGTCTGACCTCTCTTATACAGTTACTGGTCTAGTCCCGGCAGGTCATGTCCTCCTGTCAGTCTGACATCTCTTATACAGTTACTGGTCTAGTCCCGGCAGGTCATGTCCTCCTGTCAGTCTGACATCTCTTATACAGTTACTGGTCTAGTCCCAGCAGGTCATGTCCTCCTGTCAGTCTGACATCTCTTATACAGTTACTGGTCTAGTCCCGGCAGGTCATGTCCTCCTGTCAGTCTGACATCTCTTATACAGTTACTGGTCTAGTCCCGGCAGGTCATGTCCTCCTGTCAGTCTGACATCTCTTATACAGTTACTGGTCTAGTCCCAGCAGGTCATGTCCTCCTGTCAGTCTGACCTCTCTTATACAGTTACTGGTCTAGTCCCAGCAGGTCATGTCCTCCTGTCAGTCTGACATCTCTTATACAGTTACTGGTCTAGTCCCGGCAGGTCATGTCCTCCTGTCAGTCTGACATCTCTTATACAGTTACTGGTCTAGTCCCGGCAGGTCATGTCCTCCTGTCAGTCTGACATCTCTTATACAGTTACTGGTCTAGTCCCAGCAGGTCATGTCCTCCTGTCAGTCTGACCTCTCTTATACAGTTACTGGTCTAGTCCCAGCAGGTCATGTCCTCCTGTCAGTCTGACATCTCTTATACAGTTACTGGTCTAGTCCCGGCAGGTCATGTCCTCCTGTCAGTCTGACATCTCTTATACAGTTACTGGTCTAGTCCCGGCAGGTCATGTCCTCCTGTCAGTCTGACCTCTCTTATACAGTTACTGGTCTAGTCCCGGCAGGTCATGTCCTCCTGTCAGTCTGACATCTCTTATACAGTTACTGGTCTAGTCCCAGCAGGTCATGTCCTCCTGTCAGTCTGACATCTCTTATACAGTTACTGGTCTAGTCCTGGCAGGTCATGTCCTCCTGTCAGTCTGACATCTCTTATACAGTTACTGGTCTAGTCCTGGCAGGTCATGTCCTTCTGTCAGTCTGACATCTCTTATACAGTTACTGGTCTAGTCCCAGCAGGTCATGTCCTCCTGTCAGTCTGACCTCTCTTATACAGTTACTGGTCTAGTCCTGGCAGGTCATGTCCTCCTGTCAGTCTGACATCTCTAATACAGTTACTGGTCTAGTCCCAGCAGGTCATGTCCTCCTGTCAGTCTGACATCTCTTATACAGTTACTGGTCTAGTCCCAGCAGGTCATGTCCTCCTGTCAGTCTGACCTCTCTCATACAGTTACTGGTCTAGTCCCAGCAGGTCATGTCCTCCTGTCAGTCTGACATCTCTCATACAGTCACTGGTCTAGTCCTGGCAGGTCATGTCCTTCTGTCAGTCTGACATCTCTTATACAGTTACTGGTCTAGTCCCAGCAGGTCATGTCCTCCTGTCAGTCTGACATCTCTTATACAGTTACTGGTCTAGTCCCAGCAGGTCATGTCCTCCTGTCAGTCTGACATCTCTTATACAGTTACTGGTCTAGTCCCGGCAGGTCATGTCCTCCTGTCAGTCTGACATCTCTTATACAGTTACTGGTCTAGTCCCAGCAGGTCATGTCCTCCTGTCAGTCTGACATCTCTTATACAGTTACTGGTCTAGTCCCAGCAGGTCATGTCCTCCTGTCAGTCTGACATCTCTTATACAGTTACTGGTCTAGTCCTGGCAGGTCATGTCCTCCTGTCAGTCTGACATCTCTTATACAGTTACTGGTCTAGTCCTGGCAGGTCATGTCCTCCTGTCAGTCTGACATCTCTTATACAGTTACTGGTCTAGTCCCAGCAGGTCATGTCCTCCTGTCAGTCTGACATCTCCTATACAGTTACTGGTCTAGTCCCAGCAGGTCATGTCCTCCTGTCAGTCTGACCTCTCTTATACAGTTACTGGTCTGGTCCCAGCAGGTCATGTCCTCCTGTCAGTCTGACATCTCTTATACAGTTACTGGTGTAGTCCCGGCAGGTCATGTCCTCCTGTCAGTCTGACATCTCTTATACAGTTACTGGTCTAGTCCGAGCAGGTCATGTCCTCCTGTCAGTCTGACATCTCTTATACAGTTACTGGTCTAGTCCCGGCAGGTCATGTCCTCCTGTCAGTCTGACATCTCTTATACAGTTACTGGTCTAGTCCCGGCAGGTCATGTCCTCCTGTCAGTCTGACATCTCTTATACAGTTACTGGTCTAGTCCCAGCAGGTCATGTCCTCCTGTCAGTCTGACATCTCTTATACAGTTACTGGTCTAGTCCCAGCAGGTCATGTCCTCCTGTCAGTCTGACATCTCTTATACAGTTACTGGTCTAGTCCCAGCAGGTCATGTCCTCCTGTCAGTCTGACATCTCTCATACAGTTTCTGGTCTGGTCCCAGCAGGTCATGTCCTCCTGTCAGTCTGACATCTCTTATACAGTCACTGGTCTAGTCCCGGCAGGTCATGTCCTCCTGTCAGTCTGACATCTCTCATACAGTCACTGGTCTAGTCCCAGCAGGTCATGTCCTCCTGTCAGTCTGACATCTCTCATACAGTTACTGGTCTAGTCCCGGCAGGTCATGTCCTCCTGTCAGTCTGATCTCTCTTATACAGTTACTGGTCTAGTCCCAGCAGGTCATGTCCTCCTGTCAGACTGACCTCTCTTATACAGTTACTGGTCTAGTCCCAGCAGGTCATGTCCTCCTGTCAGTCTGACCTCTCTTATACAGTCACTGGTCTAGTCCCGGCAGGTCATGTCCTCCTGTCAGTCTGACCTCTCTCATACAGTCACTGGTCTAGTCCCGGCAGGTCATGTCCTCCTGTCAGTCTGACCTCTCTTATACAGTCACTGGTCTAGTCCCGGCAGGTCATGTCCTCCTGTCAGTCTGACCTCTCTCATACAGTTACTGGTCTAGTCCTGGCAGGTCATGTCCTCCTGTCAGTCTGACCTCTCTCATACAGTTACTGGTCTAGTCCCGGCAGGTCATGTCCTCCTGTCAGTCTGACCTCTCTTATACAGTTACTGGTCTAGTCCCGTCAGGTCATGTCCTCCTGTCAGTCTGACCTCTCTCATACAGTTACTGGTCTAGTCCCGGCAGGTCATGTCCTCCTGTCAGTCTGACATCTCTTATACAGTTACTGGTCTAGTCCCGGCAGGTCATGTCCTCCTGTCAGTCTGACATCTCTCATACAGTTACTGGTCTAGTCCCAGCAGGTCATGTCCTCCTGTCAGTCTGACATCTCTCATACAGTTACTGGTCTAGTCCCAGCAGGTCATGTCCTCCTGTCAGTCTGACATCTCTCATACAGTTACTGGTCTAGTCCCGGCAGGTCATGTCCTCCTGTCAGTCTGACCTCTCTCATACAGTTACTGGTCTAGTCCCGGCAGGTCATGACCTCCTGTAACTCTGCCTTTCGTCCTCACAGCCGCACCCGTCTTCAGTCGGAGGAGATTGTGGCAGAGCTGGTTTACAGTTTTCTTATTCCTGAGATCCAGAAGAAGAGCGTCAGAGAGAGAGGTGAGAGACGCGTTACACTGTACCACCAGCAGGGGGCGGCTTTCCCATCACCTGTAAGCAGCAGCAGGGGGAGTGATCCAGCACTTCCGCAGTACACGGAGTGCCGGATTACTGGAAAGATGCTGCATTTACATTACGCCCGTGTTGATGATGTATTTTGGGGTAGGTTCGGGTGTTGCTCCCCATTATTGTCTTCTTGTGTTCTGCAGTGAGGAGCTCTCAGCGGAGACATCTCCAGGCCGCACACCGCGTGATCCACAGAGATACCGAGACTCTACTGAGTGAGACTGCTGCACCCGAACAACTCTCGGCTGAGAGGAACAGCAGAGCCGGAGAGAGCGACTCATGACTACAGACCCCCTGCAGTGTGCACGCAGCTACGTAGACCCTGGTCAGCCGGGGATGGTCCCTCATCCTGACCCCGCTCAGCAGGGGATGGTCCCTCATCCTGACCCGGCTCAGCAGGGGATGGTCCCTCATCCTGACCCGGCTCAGCAGGGGATGGTCCCTCATCCTGACCCGGCTCAGCAGGGGATGGTCCCTCATCCTGACCCGGCTCAGCAGGGGATGGTCCCTCATCCTGACCCGGCTCAGCAGGGGATGGACCTTCATCCTGACCCCGCTAAGCAGGGGATGGTCCCTCATCCTGACCCCGCTCAGCAGGGGATGGACCCTCATCCTGACCCCGCTCAGCAGGGGATGGACCCTCATCCTGACCCCGCTCAGCAGGGGATGGTCCCTCATCCTGACCCGGCTCAGCAGGGGATGGTCCCTCATCCTGACCCGGCTCAGCAGGGGATGGTCCTCATCCTGACCCGGCTCAGCAGGGATGGTCCTCATCCTGACCCGGCTCAGCAGGGGATGGTCCCTCATCCTGACCCGGCTCAGCAGGGGATGGTCCCTCATCCTGACCCGGCTCAGCAGGGGATGGTCCCTCATCCTGACCCTGCTCAGCAGGGGATGGTCCCTCATCCTGACCCCGCTCAGCAGGGGATGGTCCCTCATCCTGACCCCGCTCAGCAGGGGATGGACCCTGATCCTGACCCCGCTCAGCAGGGGATGGACCCTGATCCTGACCCCGCTCAGCAGGGGATGGTCCCTCATCCTGACCCCGCTCAGCAGGGGATGGTCCCTCATCCTGACCCCGCTCAGCAAGGGATGGACCCTGATCCTGACCCCGCTCAGCAGGGGATGGACCCTGATCCTGACCCCGCTCAGCAGGGGATGGACCCTGATCCTGACCCCGCTCAGCAGGACACAGTTTATAATCTCCACCTCCGTGTGTTCTTGTCTTATAATTATATACGGCCCGGACTATAATAACAGACTTTGTGTTTCATTTTTTCAAGGCCTCTGCTTGCTGTTAGTGATTGGAGGCAGACAGGCAGTCCTGACCAAATACTTCTCACAGATGAAAATTTGTTATATTTGTATCCAGTGTCTGTGATACTAAGCAGCGAGGACTTGCACTTACCTGCTCTGATACATTGTAACAAACCACCAGGACTGGGGAGAGATTTGTGCTGCACAGGGGATTATCTGAACTAGCCCTGCTTACACAGCTGAGGGTTTGTCACAGTGTATCAGTGTAGGTAAGCACTATCTGCCTGGAGTCCAGGACAGGAGACAGTGCTGCTTATAGAGGATTGTCTACACTGAAACATTGTAACAAACCCTCAGCTGTGTGAGCAGGACCAGGCCTAGATGGATGATTGTATCCTGTGACATCACTGAGGAAGTCCCGGTGATGTCATTGCTTTCTCCATGCTCAGGTCCTCGGTCCCAAAGAGATTCCTGTTGCCGCCATATTGCTTGTCACCCAGCTTTCCCAGGAAGAGACAGCTGACTGTTCACCCGTCCTGAGAGGAGATGTGCTGCAGGTTACACATACCGAGCGCTGCTCTAATTCAGTCCAGTTAGTGCAGTCACTCAGAGGCGCCCCCTGCTGGAGCAGGATCCTGGAATCACACACATCCCTGATCGTCCATAAGGAGAACCCGAAACAAAGGATAAGGGGGGGGGGGGGTTCTGTGGAAAATAACGGCATCCGGACCCAATAGGTCCAGAGAACGGCCCATCCAGCACCGACAGATCCGTAATACAGGTAATGGGCCCCCAGATGACACCTCTGCTACCCCTATAGCTGCGCCCCTGCATAGAGAGACATCAGCAGGGGGCGGGGCTGTGACTACCTCTCAGACAGGATATACAGGCAGGTTGTCAGCAGTAATAGATGTTCCTGTAGTATAAGGTGTGGATCTCATGTCTGATCACATGTCATTATATCAGTGATGTCATCAGCGGGGGGCGGGGCTGTGACTACCCCTCAGACAGGATACACAGGCAGGTTGTCAGCAGTAATAGATGTTCCTGTAGTATAAGGTGTGGATCTCATGTCTGATCACATGTCATTATATCAGTGATGTCATCAGCGGGGGGCGGGGCTGTGACTACCCCTCAGACAGGATACACAGGCAGGTTGTCAGCAGTAATAGATGTTCCTGTAGTATAAGGTGTGGATCTCATGTCTGGTCACATGTCATTATATCAGTGATGTCATCAGCAGGGGGCGGGGCTGTGACTACCTCTCAGACAGGATATACAGGCAGGTTGTCAGCAGTAAGAGATGTTCCTGTAGTATAAGGTGTGGATCTCATGTCTGATCACATGTCATTATATCAGTGATGTCATCAGCAGGGGGCGGGGCTGTGACTACCCCTCAGACAGGATATGCAGGCAGGTTGTCAGCAGTAATAGATGTTCCTGTAGTATAAGGTGTGGATCTGATGTCTGATCACATGTCATTATATCAGTGATGTCATCAGCAGGGGGCGGGGCTGTGACTACCTCTCAGACAGGATATACAGGCAGGTTGTCAGCAGTAATAGATGCTCCTGTAGTATAAGGTGTGTGGATCTGATGTCTGATCACATGTCATTATATCAGTGATGTCATCAGCAGGGGGCGGGGCTGTGACTACCTCTCAGACAGGGTATACAGGCAGGTTGTCAGCAGTAATAGATGTTCCTGTAGTATAAGGTGTGGATCTCATGTCTGATCACATGTCATTATATCAGTGATGTCATCGGCGGGGGGCGGGGCTGTGACTACCTCTCAGACAGGATATACAGGCAGGTTGTCAGCAGTAATAGATGTTCCTGTAGTATAAGGTGTGGATCTCATGTCTGATCACATGTCATTATATCAGTGATGTCATCGGCGGGGGGCGGGGCTGTCAGCGTCAGGCGCTCGCGGTCAGCTGCTCTCCTCATGGCCTCTCGTGCTGCAGCCTCAATGGCGTCTTTGTTTTCCTGAGGGGCCAGGCGCTTGTCTCGCGTTTAATCCTTTCTCTATGCAGAAATCCTGAGCATCTGCTTACACATAAGGGAAATTGGACCAAGCTGCAGTGTAAAGCATGAGGGAGAGAGCAGCGGCCCAGGCCTCTAATGAGGTGCTTTCCAGCTTTACACAAGTAGTCAGTGCAGCTATGCTGGAGGCAGTGCTTATAACTGTGCCTTATCAGAGCATGGCTGCAGTGTAAAGCATGGTGATGACTATGGGGCAGATTTACTAAAACTGTTTAAAGGGTACACAGAGTGAACTAATGGTGAAGGTGGCGTCACGTGTCGCTGGTGACCCCGGACCCGTACACGGGGGTCCTGCTGCGGGATCCGCGCTCCTTAGTAACACATACGATACAAAGAGATAGACATGATCAGCGTTTCCATGGAGACCAAGAGACCGCCATAGAAACACCTTGTGTACATCGCCATGGAGACCGAAGAATGGAAACTATAGAAGATACTGCACCGCCCGTCAGAGACAGGATGAGATACAGCCGACAGTATCACACATGAGAGGATGAGATACAGCCGACAGTATCACACAACAGGATGAGATACAGCCAACAGTATCACACAACAGGATGAGATACAGCTGACAGTATCACACATGAGAGGATAAGATACAGCCGACAGTATCACACAACAGGATGAGATACAGCTGACAGTATCACACATGAGAGGATGAGATACAGCCGACAGTATCACACATGAGAGGATGAGATACAGCAGACAGTATCACACATGAGAGGATGAGATACAGCCGACAGTATCACACAACAGGATGAGATACAGCCAACAGTATCACACATGAGAGGATGAGATACCGCAGACAGTATCACACATGAGAGGATGAGATACATCCGACAGTATCACACAACAGGATGAGATACAGCCGACAGTATCACACATGAGAGGATGAGATACAGCCGACAGTATCACATGAGAGGATGAGATACAGCCAACAGTATCACATGAGAGGATGAGATACAGACAACAGTATCACACATGAGAGGATGAGATACAGCCGACAGTATCACACATGAGAGGATGAGATACAGCCGACAGTATCACACATGAGAGAATGAGATACAGCCAACAGTATCACACATGAGAGGATGAGATACAGCCGACAGTATCACACAAGAGAGGATGAGATACAGCCAACAGTATCACATGAGAGGATGAGATACAGCCAACAGTATCACATGAGAGGATGAGAGACAGCTGACAGTATCACATGAGAGGATGAGATACCGCAGACAGTATCACACATGAGAGGATGAGATACAGCCAACAGTATCACACAACAGGATGAGATACAGCCGACAGTATCACACATGAGAGGATGAGATACAGCCGACAGTATCACAGGACAGGATGAGATACAGCTGACAGTATCACATGAGAGGATGAGATACAGCCAACAGTATCACACATGAGAGGATGAGATACAGCTGACAGTATCACATGAGAGGATTAGATACAGCTGACAGTATCACAGGATAGGATTAGATACACAGATCAGCAGACTGTATCACACTGGATAGGATTAGATACACAGCTCAGCAGACAGTATCACCCAGGATAGGATTAGATACACAGCTCAGCAGACTGTATCACACATTGTAGGATTAGATACACAGCTCAGCAGACAGTATCACACATGATAGGATTAGATACTCAGCTCAGCAGACAGTATCACACATGGTAGGATTAGATACAGAGCTCAGCAGACAGTATCACAGGATAGGATTAGATACACAGATCAGCAGACTGTATCACACATGGTAGAATTAGATTCACAGCTTGGTTTACAGTACCGCACATGATAGGATTAGATACACAGCTCAGCAGACAGTATCGCACAGTGATAGGATTAGATACACAGCTCAGCAGACAGTATCACCCAGGATAGGATTAGATACACAGCTCAGCAGACAGTATCACACATGGTAGGATTAGATACAGAGCTCAGCAGACAGTATCATACAGGATAGGATTAGATACACAGCTCAGCTGACAGTATCACACAGGATAGGATTAGATACACAGCTCAGCAGACAGTATCACACAGGATAGGATGAGATACACAGCTCAGCAGACAGTATTACATAGGATAGGATTAGATACAGAGCTCAGCAGACAGTATCACACAGGATAGGATTAGATACACAGCTCAGCAGACAGTATCACACATGGTAGAATTAGATACACAGCTCAGCAGACTGTATCACACAGGATAGGATTAGATACTCAGCTCAGCAGACAGTATCACACAGGATAGGATTAGATACACAGCTCAGCAGGCAGTATCACACAGGAGAGGATTAGATACACAGCTCAGCAGACTGTATCACACAGGATAGGATTAGATACTCAGCTCAGCAGACAGTATCACACAGGATAGGATTAGATACACAGCTCAGCAGACTGTATCAAACAGGATAGGATTAGATACACAGCTCAGCAGACTGTATCACACATGATAGGATTAGATACACAGCTCAGCAGACTGTATCACACAGGATAGGATGAGATACACAGCTCAGCAGACAGTATTACATAGGATAGGATTAGATACACAGCTCAGCAGACTGTATCAAACAGGATAGGATTAGATACACAGCTCAGCAGACTGTATCACACAGGATAGGATTAGATACACAGCTCAGCAGACTGTATCACACAGGAGAGGATTAGATACAGAGCTCAGCAGACAGTATCACACATGATAGGATTAGATACACAGCTCAGCAGGCAGTATCACACATGATAGGATTAGATACACAGCTCAGCAGACAGTATCACACAGGATAGGATTAGATACACAGCTCAGCAGACAGTATCACACATGGTAGGATTAGATACATAGCTCAGCAGACAGTATCACACAGGATAGGATTAGATACAGCTCAGCAGACAGTATCACACAGGAGAGGATTAGATACACAGCTCAGCAGACAGTATCACACAGGAGAGGATTAGATACACAGCTCAGCAGACTGTATCACACAGGATAGGATTAGATACTCAGCTCAGCAGACAGTATCACACAGGATTGGATTAGATACACAGCTCAGCAGACTGTATCAAACAGGATAGGATTAGATACACAGCTCAGCAGACAGTATCGCACATGATAGGATTAGATACACAGCTCAGCAGACTGTATCACACAGGAGAGGATTAGATACAGAGCTCAGCAGACAGTATCACACATGGTAGGATTAGATACACAGCTCAGCAGACAGTATCACACATGGTAGGATTAGATACACAGCTCAGCAGACAGTATCACACAGGATAGGATTAGATACACAGCTCAGCAGACAGTATCACATAGGATTAGATACAGAGCTCAGCAGACAGTATCACACATGGTAGGATTAGATACACAGCTCAGCAGACAGTATCACACATGGTAGGATTAGATACACAGCTCAGCAGACTGTATCACACATGGTAGGATTAGTCATCAATATTGAATAGTGGGGGAAAAAGGGGTTAAAAAATGAATATATATAAAAATAACTCATCAGCATTTTGGTAAATTCGCTCCCCATTTGCAGACCGCAGTTTCGGGGTTCACACCCCTCATCGGCGCAGAGCGGGGGGCTCCTTCTCTGGATGAGATGCTTTTGATGTAATTCAGGAGCAGGAAACTTGTAAAGGAACAGATCTGCAGAAACCTGCGGATCCGGGCAAATCCCCGGGGGGCACATTTAGTCTCGGGTCTGCCATCATGGCAAAGAGCTGCAGCGCCAATTCTGCTACGAAAAATAGTCCCCCTGTGGTCGGACCCTCACAGATCCCCCTGTGGCCGGACCCTCACAGACCCCCTGTGGCCGGACCCTCACAGACCCCCTGTGGCCGGACCCTCACAGATCCCCTGTGGCCGGACCCTCACAGATTCCCCTGTGGCCGGACCCTCACAGACCCCCTGTGGCCGGACCCTCACAGATCCCCTGTGGCCGGACCCTCACAGATTCCCCTGTGGCCGGACCCTCACAGACCCCCGCTGTGGCCGGACCCTCACAGACCCCCTGTGGCCGGACCTCACAGATCCCCTGTGGCCGGACCCTCACAGATCCCCCTGTGGCCGGACCCTCACAGATTCCCCTGTGGCCGGACCCTCACAGACCCCCCTGTGGCCGGACCCTCACAGACCCCCCTGTGGCCGGACCCTCACAGATCCCCCTGTGGCGGGACCCTCACAGACCCCCCTGTGGCCGGACCCTCACAGGTCCCCCTGTGGCCGGACCCTCACAGATCCCCCTGTGGCCGGACCCTCACAGACCCCCTGTGGCCGGACCCTCACAGATCCCCCTGTGGCGGGACCCTTACAGACCCCCCTGTGGCCGGACCCTCACAGGTCCCCCTGTGGCCGGACCCTCACAGATTCCCCTGTGGCCGGACCCTCACAGACCCCCTGTGGCCGGACCCTCACAGACCCCCTGTGGCCGGACCCTCACAGATCCCCCTGTGGCGGGACCCTCCACAGACCCCCTGTGGCCGGACCCTCACAGGTCCCCCTGTGGCCGGACCCTCACAGATCCCCTGTGGCCGGACCCTCACAGATCCCCCTGTGGCCGGACCCTCACAGATCCCCCTGTGGCCGGACCCTCACAGATCCCCCTGTGGCCGGACCCTCACAGATCCCCTGTGGCCGGACCCTCACAGATCCCCCTGTGGCCCGACCCTCACAGACCCCCCTGTGGCCGGACCCTCACAGACCCCCTGTGGCCGGACCCTCACAGACCCCCCTGTGGCCGGACCCTACCCTCTCCCCCAAGATGGAAGCCGGGGCTGATGAATATGAGGACTCCCACGCTCGGCTCGGCTCGGGTCAAATCAATGTTATATTTTATATTTTTATATATTTTGTTTTGTTTTATAACTTAGATTTGTTATATCCTTAATTTCTATGTATTCGATAAAACTGAACAAGGGGTTTTGATTCCAAAAAGGTTTGTAAAAAACTTCAATAAAAAGATTTTCAAAAAAGTCAGTGCTCGTGCGTCACACTAAGGCCCCTTTCACACGGGCGAGAATTCGTGAGGTGAGCGCATTGCCCCCGCCCTGAATCCGGACCCATTCACTTCGCTGATTTTCATGCATCACTTCTGCGTTGCGTGAAAATCGCAGCAGGTTCTATAGTCTGCATTTTTCACGCAACGCAGGCCCCATAGAAGCGAATGGGGCTGCAGGAAAATCGCATCCGCAAACAAGTTCGGATGCAGTGCGATTTTCACGCATGGTTGCAAGTAGATGTAAGTAAATTGATATTTTCCCTCATCACACGGTTATAAAGGAAAATAATCGCATTCTTAATAAAGAATCCTCACTAAAATGTGACTTAAAGGGTTAAAAAATAAAAGAATTTAACTCGCCTCCTCGCGTCGCCTTCTTTCTTCTTCTTGCAGGACCGGGCTGTAAAAGGACCTTCGCTGACGTCATCACCAGGTCCCGCTGAATGTTATAATGGAAAATAGTAAAATCTGCGGAACACCCATCCCAAGTCCGGGTTCGGGTCCGGGTACCACATTCAGTTTTTTCTCACACATGTGCAAAACGCATTGCACTCGCGCGGAATAAACTGAACAACGCAACGCAGTCAAAGCTGTCTGAATTTGTGTGCGCACTCGCGCGGGTTTCCTGCAATTCACCCGGGACGCATCTGGAGCAAATCCGGAGCGCCCGTGTGAGAGAGGCCCAAGGGCTCATACACACAACCGTTGTTGTTTTTTGGTCCAAAAATTGCAGATCCGCAAAACATGGATCCCGGCCGCGTGCAGAACGGCCGGCCTCTAATAGAACTGTTCTATTTTTTTGCGGAACGGACGTGCAGACAGGGAACACACATTTCCACTTTTTGGTGGCTCCATTGAAGTGAATGGTTCCGCATAAGGGCCGCAATAAAACCAGAACGGAAACGGAAAAAAATCAGTTTGTGCGCATGAGCCCTTAGGGGATCGGTTATCAGTTTATATCAGACAGGAGAGAAAACTGCTGACAGATTCCCCGATGTGCGTACTTATATCCCATATTACAGTTATTACATATTACAGTACAGGTGTGATATTACAGTTATTACATATTACAGTACAGGTGTGATATCACAGTTATTATATAATATGACAGTACAGGTGTGATATTACAGTTATTATATAATATGACAGTACAGGTGTGATATTACAGTTATTATATAATATGACAGTACAGGTGTGATATTACAGTTATTACATATTACAGTACAGGTGTGATATTACAGTTATTACATATTACAGTACAGGTGTGATATTACAGTTATTATATAGTATTACAGTACAGGTGTGATATTACAGTTATATAGTATTACAGTATATAATATATAATATGACAGTACAGGTGTGATATTACAGTTATTATATAATATTACAGGTGTGATATTACAGTTATTATATAATATTACAGGTGTGATATTACAGTTATTATATAATATTACAGGTGTGATATTACAGTTATTATATAATATTACAGGTGTGATATTACAGTTATTATATAATATTACAGGTGTGATATTACAGTTATCATATAATATTACAAGTGTGATATTACAGTTATTACATATTACAGTACAGGTGTGATATTACAGTTATTATATAATATGACAGTACAGGTGTGATATTACAGTTATATAATATTACAGTACAGGTGTGATATTACAGTTATTATATAATATGACAGTACAGGTGTGATATTACAGTTATATAATATTACAGTACAGGTGTGATATTACAGTTATTATATAATATGACAGTACAGGTGTGATATTACAGTTATATAATATGACAGTACAGGTGTGATATTACAGTTATTACATATTACAGTACAGGTGTGATATTACAGTTATTATATAATATGACAGTACAGGTGTGATATTACAGTTATTATATAATATGACAGTACAGGTGTGATATTACAGTTATATAATATGACAGTACAGGTGTGATATTACAGTTATTACATATTACAGTACAGGTGTGATATTACAGTTATTATATAATAAGACAGTACAGGTGTGATATTACAGTTATTATATAATATGACAGTACAGGTGTGATATTACAGTTATATAATATGACAGTACAGGTGTGATATTACAGTTATATAATATGACAGTACAGGTGTGATATTACAGTTATATAATATTACAGTACAGGTGTGATATTACAGTTATTATATAATATGACAGTACAGGTGTGATATTACAGTTATATAATATGACAGTACAGGTGTGATATTACAGTTATATAATATGACAGTACAGGTGTGATATTACAGTTATTACATATTACAGTACAGGTGTGATATTACAGTTATTATATAATAAGACAGTACAGGTGTGATATTACAGTTATTATATAATATGACAGTACAGTGTTTACATCACACCTAAGTGCCAGGAAAATACCTGAGTGTGATGACGTCACGTATTAACATAGCCCCGCCCGTTCCCTCCGGATTGGCTATTGTCCGTCCAGGTCCCGCCTCCTCTCTTGTGATTGGCTGTCCGTGCTCCAGGCTACTTCCAGAGTGGCGTCCGCTGTCAGTGTGGGGATCCCGGACTGGAGGAGAGCGCAGCCCCGGAGACAGCAGACACCGCCGGCTCCAGCACCGGATCCTGCCCGGGAGCACAGGTGAGTGCTGGGCGAGGAGCAGAGGGTCCCCGCGTCCCGGGGCCACGCACCCAGCGGCACCCGGGGGTCACCCTCCCCGCCACCTGAGCTTGCTTCCTGGATCCGGGGGCCAAACTCTCACCTGACCCTGGATCCGGGGCCAAACTCTTACCTGACCCTAGATCTGGGGGCCAAACTCTCCCTTTACCCTAGATCTGGGGCCAAACTCTGACCTGACCCTGGATGTGGGGACTACATGTATATAGTATGGGATATAACACAGGGGAGATATGCATAGTATATAATGGATATGTGTATAATATATGGGATGGGTATATAGTGTGTAATGTACATTCACTATTCACAAAAAGTTCAGGATATTTGACTTGTGGGTGAAATTTTAGGATGAATCTAAAACGCCCTCTAACCTTTACAGGCGAACTTAATGTGACCTTTAGAGAGGAGCGAACTTCATATTTAGAAATTCGTTCACGCTTCGTTTGGTGGTAAAAGCAGAATTGCGTTATAGATTCCGTTACCACCGACCATAACGCAATTCTATGACGGAGTGCCTTTAGAGACATTCCGTTATTCAGTCCGCCATAATAGACGTCTATGGCCTGAATAACGGATCCGTCCCGTTAGTGTTATGCAGGGGAGTCCTCCCCCGATCCCGAGTCCTCCCCCGATCCCGAGTCCTCCCCCGATCCCATTACGGACTGAATAACGGAATGTCTCTAAAGTCATTCCGTCATAGAATTGCATTATGGTCGGTGGTAACAGAATCTATAACGTAATTCTGCTTTTACCACCAAACCATAATATGAAATTCGCTTATCTTTAGGGACCTTCTCTTAGCTGAATGCACATGTCCAACTGTTCAACGTCTCAGTAATTTTTGTACAACTTGCTGTTCTCTAACAAGGAGCTTAACAGCAAAACTCACAGCAGGTGTTTGATCCATGAATCGCCCAATACATTTCCCGGTTCATTAGAATTGGTATTTACAGTCCTCCTCATCATGCTGCTCACATTTTACCATCATGAGACCAAGACGACATCTAACAAGTGATGACCATTACCTCACCAGTGCGAGGCTTCAAGCAGGATGTTCTCAGACAGAAGTGGCCCCTGAGCTTAGAGTGTCACAGGGCGACATCAGCAGGTTGTATCGGAGATACAGAGACTGGAAGAGTCACAGGAAGGCAGAGAAGTGGACGTCCTTTGGCCACATCCCGCACTGATGACCGCTTCATTGTGAACAATGCCCTGCGGAACCGGATGATGAACGCCACACAGCTCCAGGCACAATAAGGGAGGTGAGAGGCACCAAGTGTCACATCAGACCATCGGAACCGTTTACATCAGCGGGGTCTGTGCGCTAGACGACCTGCAAGGTACCTGACCGCACCACCAGGCACCGGCGTCATTGTCCTGCATGGACCAAAGGCCTCAGTGCTGATCACTGAGTAGAAATAATGGCCGCCAGCGATGTTGGAGACGTCAGGGAGAGCGCTCTGCATCAGCCACTGCTGTCACCAGACGAGCCCTTGGTGGCAGTGGTGTTGCAGTGCGGGCCGGTGTGTCTCGTCAGTACAGAACTGCCCTGCACTGTGAATGGACCAGTGAGAGCCCAGACTACCTGAAGACCATCAGTAATCCAGTCATTGTGCCTCTGCAGGAACAGCACCGGCCGAATGTCATCTTCATGGAGGACAATGCTCCGGCTCATCGAGGTCCCATCATTAGGGAACGGCTGCTGGAGACCGGGGGGCCTCACATGGAGCGGCTGCTGGAGACCGGGGGACCTCACATGGAGCGGCTGCTGGAGACCGGGGGACCTCACATGGAGCGGCTGCTGGAGACCGGGGGACCTCACATGGAGCGGCTGCTGGAGACCGGGGGACCTCACATGGAGCGGCTGCTGGAGACCGGGGGACCTCACATGGAGCGGCTGCTGGAGACCGGGGGACCTCACATGGAGCGGCTGCTGGAGACCGGGGGACCTCACATGGAGCGGCTGCTGGAGACCGGGGGACCTCACATGGAGCGGCTGCTGGAGACCGGGGACCTCACATGGAGCGGCTGCTGGAGACCAGGGGACCTCACATGGAGCGGCTGCTGGAGACTGGGGGACCTCACATGGAGCGGCTGCTGGAGACCGGGGGACCTCACATGGAGCGGCTGCTGGAGACCGGGGCCCCTCACATGGAGCGGCTGCTGGAGACTGGGGGACCTCACATGGAGCGGCTGCTGGAGATCGGGGGACCTCACATGGAGCGGCTGCTGGAGACCGGGGGACCTCACATGGAGCGGCTGCTGGAGACTGGGGGACCTCACATAGAGCGGCTGCTGGAGACCGGGGGACCTCACATGGAGCGGCTGCACTTTTTCCAGATCTGAATCCCACTGAAAACCTATGGGATCAGCTGAGGCACCATGTAGAGGCTCATAACTCTGTACCTAAGAACCTCAATGACCTGAGGGCCGCCCTTCAAGAAGAGTGAGATGCCTCAGCAGACAATAAGTTGCCTTGTGAACAGCAGGAGACGTCGTAGTCAAGCTGGAATTGATTCTCAAGGCCACAGAACAAGTTCCTGAGACAATGACATCTTGTGGCAGTATACCCAGCACTGAGGTCGGTGAGACTCTGACATCTTGTGGCGGTATACCCAGCACTGGGGTCGGTGAGACTCTGACATCTTGTGGCGGTATACCCAGCACTGGGGTCGGTGAGACTCTGACATCTTGTGGCGGTATACCCAGCACTGGGGTCCGGGAGACTCTGACATCTTGTGGCGGTATACCCAGCACTGGAGTCGGTGAGACGCTGACATCTTGTGGCGGTATACCCAGCACTGAGGTCGGTGAGACTCTGACATCTTGTGGCGGTATACCCAGCACTGGAGTCGGTGAGACTCTGACATCTTGTGGCGGTATACCCAGCACTGGAGTCGGTGAGACGCTGACATCTTGTGGCGGTATACCCAGCACTGAGGTCGGTGAGACGCTGACATCTTGTGGCGGTATACCCAGCACTGGGGTCGGTGAGACTCTGACATCTTGTGGCGGTATACCCAGCACTGGGGTCCGGGAGACTCTGACATTTTGTGGCGGTATACCCAGCACTGGGGTCCGGGTGACGCTGACATCTTGTGGTGGTATACCCAGCACTGGGGTCGGTGAGACGCTGACATCTTGTGGCGGTATACCCAGCACTGGGGTTGGTGAGACTCTGACATCTTGTGGCGGTATACCCAGCACTGGGGTCCGGGAGACTCTGACATCTTGTGGCGGTATACCCAGCACTGGGGTCCGGGAGACTCTGACATCTTGTGGCGGTATACCCAGCACTGGGGTCCGGGAGACTCTGACATCTTGTGGCGGTATACCCAGCACTGGGGTTGGTGAGACACTGACATTTTGTGGTGGTATACCCAGCACTGGGGTCGGTGAGACACTGATATTTTGTGGCGGTATACCCAGCACTGGGGTCGGTGAGATGCTGACATCTTGTGGCGGTATACCCAGCACTGGGGTCGGTGAGATGCTGACATTTTGTGGCGGTATACCCAGCACTGGGGTCGGTGAGATACTGACATCTTGTGGCGGTATACCCAGCACTGGGGTCGGTGAGACTCTGACATCTTGTGGCGGTATACCCAGCACTGGGGTCGGTGAGATGCTGACATCTTGTAGCGGTATACCCAGCACTGGGGTCGGTGAGATACTGACATTTTGTGGCGGTATACCCAGCACTGGGGTCGGTGAGATGCTGACATCTTGTGGCGGTATACCCAGCACTGGGGTCGGTGAGATACTGACATTTTGTGGCGGTATACCCAGCACTGGGGTCGGTGAGATGCTGACATCTTGTGGCGGTATACCCAGCTCTGGGGTCGGTGAGATGCTGACATCTTGTGGCGGTATACCCAGCACTGGGGTCGGTGAGATGCTGACATTTTGTGGCGGTATACCCAGCACTGGGTTCGGTGTGACTCTGACATCTTGTGGCGGTATACCCAGCACTGGGGTCGGTGAGATGCTGACATCTTGTGGCGGTATACCCAGCACTGGGGTCGGTGAGATGCTGACATCTTGTGGCGGTATACCCAGCTCTGGGGTCGGCTTCTCTGTCAGTAAATTGTCTGAGATGTGGAGATCACCATTACCGCTTCTATTTATCGCCCGACTTTCAGGATATAACATCACTGGAGCCGGAACTTCTTACATTTCCATAAATTTCACCTGAAAGACAAATATCCCAAACTTTTTGTGAGTAGTGTGTATAGGGGGGTATAATGTACATGTATATAGTATGGGGGTGTATAATGTATATAATAGAGGGTATATCGTACATGAATATAGTATCAGTCTCTGGACAGGGAATAGTAATCTATAATACACGGCCGATAAAATGCGTAGAGAAATCCCTATAGAAATCTCTAACTCGCAGGAGTATGTAATATCATATAGTATGTGCTATCATATAGGGCAGGGATGGCCAACCTGCGGCCCTCCAGCTGTTGTAAAACTACAACTCCCACCATGCCCTGCTGTAGGCTAATAGCTGTAGTCAGTCTGGGCATGCTGGGAGTTGTAGTTTTGCAACAGCTGGAGGGCCTCAGGTTGGCCATCCCTGATATAGTGTCTCCCCCGCCTAACCCGCTCTCTCTACTCTGATCACAGCAATATCAGCGGCTTTCACCCCGAAGATGTTCTGCAGCGATTGTGGGGGAGGGGGCGACGCAGCCGCAGGTGGTCAGGGCTATACTCCGTACATTGAAGGGTCCTCGCACTTCTCTGCAGCTTTCAGGAAGATGATGCATTGATGTAAAGAGGACTCTCAGATGCCAGCTGCGCCTCTCCTGAGTGTCGGGGGATGGTATATGTTTCTATAGGGGCAGGTATACGGTTATCTGTGCCTCCTTATATCTGCGCCTCCCCTGAGTGTCGGGGATGGTATATGTTTCTATAGGGGCAGGTATACGGTTAGCTGCGCCTCCCCTGAGTGTCGGGGGATGGTATATGTTTCTATAGGGGCAGGTATACGGTTAGCTGCGCCTCCCCTGAGTGTCGGGGGATGGTATATGTTTCTATAGGGGCAGGTATACGGTTATCTGTGCCTCCTTATATCTGCGCCTCCCCTGAGTGTCGGGGATGGTATATGCTTCTATAGGGGCAGGTATACGGTTAGCTGCGCCTCCCCTGAGTGTCGGGGGATGGTATATGTTTCTATAGGGGCCGGTATACGGTTATCTGTGCCTCCTTATATCTGCGCCTCCCCTGAGTGTCGGGGATGGTATATGTTTCTATAGGGGCAGGTATATGGTTAACTGTGCCTCCTTATATCTGCGCCTCCCCTGAGTGTCGGGGATGGTATATGTTTCTATAGGGGCAGGTATACGGTTATCTGAGTCTCCCCTGAGTGTCGGGGGATGGTATATGTTTCTATAGGGGCAGGTATACGGTTATCTGTGCCTCCTTATATCTGCGCCTCCCCTGAGTGTCGGGGATGGTATATGTTTCTATAGGGGCAGGTATACGGTTATCTGCGCCTCCCCTGAGTGTCGGGGATGGTATATGTTTCTATAGGGGCAGGTATACGGTTATCTTCGCCTCCCCTGAGTGTCGGGGATGGTATATGTTTCTATAGGGGCAGGTATATGGTTATCTGTGCCTCCTTATATCTGCGCCTCCCCTGAGTGTCGGGGATGGTATATGTTTCTATAGGGGCAGGTATACGGTTATCTTCGCCTCCCCTGAGTGTCGGGGATGGTATATGTTTCTATAGGGGCAGGTATACGGTTATCTGTGCCTCCTTATATCTGCGCCTCCCCTGAGTGTCGGGGATGGTATATGTTTCTATAGGGGCAGGTATACGGTTATCTGCGCCTCCCCTGAGTGTCGGGGATGGTATAAGCTTCTATAGGGGCAGGTATACGGTTATGTGCGTCTCCCCTGAGTGTCGGGGGATGGTATATGTTTCTATAGGGGCAGGTATACGGTTATCTTCGCCTCCCCTGAGTGTCGGGGATGGTATATGTTTCTATAGGGGCTGGTATACGTCATCTTTACCTGCATCTTCCCAGTGTGGACCAGTTGCAACTGCCCTACAGGCCCAGTGCTGCCCCTGTTACCACCACCATTGCATCTCTGTTACTATGACAACCAGGATTTACATATGGGGGGATGTTGACGACATGTCCATGTTGTCAGCAGCTGAAATGTGGTGAAATATGGCGCAGAAAGTGTCCAAATATCTGTGATTTAAAGGGGACTGTAAGAAGAAAAACTGACACAAAACTGTAGGACACTGAAGAGTCTCGGGGACAATAGTGATTATAGGGACATGTGGGTGATGGCAGAAAGCAGCACTGGTCTTCACAACAGCCCTGAGTCCTTACAAACGTCCGGTGCCATCTCTTGACCAATCAGCAGTGGTAAGACTGGTCACATGACACTTCTCTGCAGTCTGTAGCCAATCGGCACCGCTGAGATGGGTCACATGACATACTTCCCTGTAGGTCTGATTCCATAGAAACAGTAGAACCAGGGTTGATAAGGTCACCTGACACTACTCTACAGTCCTTAGCCAATCAGCAGAGCTGAGCAAGGTCACCTGACACATTCTCCTAGTCCAGGCGTCGGAAACTGGAATAGCTCTCTGGGCCAATCAGCAGAGGTGAGGCAGTCACATGACACTCATCTGCAGCCTTGACCTCTGACACAGGTATCACATGACACACTGCTTTCCTTAGATACCAGGCTGTTGCTAAGGAGGGGGGACACAGGGCCTCCATGTCATGGACCTGCACTAATCTGGGGCCCCGTTATTGTACTTTGTAATTGCTGCTTCCCGAGCGTCCCCTCCTATAGGGATGGCTGGGGCGGGGGGCAGTGTGGGGGTGAAGCTCGGGGGAGCATCGTTTCCCGTCTTTTACAGGGCAGATGCCGCCACGTTGCACGCTTCCGCCATACGTTACTGGTCTGTGGGGGAGGGCGAGCCTATGTTAGAGTAACAACCCCCAGCGGAGTCTGGATCTGCGTTCCTTAATCTGTAGCCCACAATCTGTCTTCCCAGTGGATTGTGGGAGATTTGGTGCCAGAATCGCCCGTCTGAGGAGATAGGAGTCCTCTATGTCTCCTGGGGGCAACCTCGCCCTGCACCGCCCGCCCTGCCCCCGGCCGTTCAGGACTCATTGTCTGTGCAGGTTTAACGAGTTCTCCCTGAAGGTTGGAGCGTCACCATCTTGTGAGATTCTGTGTGTAAGACGACCTCACAATGTCACCCCAACACTGAAAGAAGGCGACTCGGGGTGCAGGGAGAGCGGGGGTGCGTAAACGGGTGACATGAGGAGAGTGGGGGTAGATAGAGGGGTTACCACAGTGTATAACATCCAGCCTCTAGCCATGCAGTCTACCATTACCACAGGAGTATAACATCCAGCCTCTAGCCATGCAGTCTACCATTACCACAGTGTATAACATCCAGCCTCTAGCCATGCAGTCTACCATTACCACAGAGTATAACATCCAGCCTCTAGCCATGCAGTCTACCATTACCACAGTGTATAACATCCAGCCTCTAGCCATGCAGTCTACCATTACCACAGTGTATAACATCCAGCCTCTAGCCATGCAGTCTACCATTACCACAGTGTATAACACCCAGCCTCTAGCCATGCAGTCTACCATTACCACAGTGTATAACATCCAGCTTCTAGCCATGCAGTCTACCATTACCACAGTGTATAACATCCAGCCTCTAGCCATGCAGTCTACCATTACCACAGTGTATAACATCCAGCCTCTAGCCATGCAGTCTACCATTACCACAGGTGTATAACATCCAGCCTCTAGCCATGCAGTCTACCATTACCACAGTGTATAACATCCAGCCTCTAGCCATGCAGTCTACCATTACCACAGTGTATAACATCCAGCCTCTAGCCATGCAGTCTACCATTACCACAGTGTATAACATCCAGCCTCTAGCCATGCAGTCTACCATTACCACAGGTGTATAACATCCAGCCTCTAGCCATGCCGTCTACCATTACCACAGTGTATAACATCCAGCCTCTAGCCATGCAGTCTACCATTACCACAGGTGTATAACATCCAGCCTCTAGCCATGCAGTCTACCATTACCACAGTGTATAATATCCAGCCTCTAACCATGCAGTCTACCATTACCACAGTGTATATCATCCAGCCTCTAGCCATGCAGTCTACCATTACCACAGTATATAACATCCAGCCTCTAGCCATGCAGTCTACCATTACCACAGAGTATAACATCCAGCCTCTAGCCATGCAGTCTACCATTACCACAGTGTATAACATCCAGCTTCTAGCCATGCAGTCTACCATTACCACAGTGTATAACATCCAGCCTCTAGCCATGCAGTCTACCATTACCACAGTGTATAACATCCAGCCTCTAGCCATGCAGTCTACCATTACCACAGGTGTATAACATCCAGCCTCTAGCCATGCAGTCTACCATTACCACAGTGTATAACATCCAGCCTCTAGCCATGCAGTCTACCATTACCACAGTGTATAACATCCAGCCTCTAGCCATGCAGTCTACCATTACCACAGTGTATAACATCCAGCCTCTAGCCATGCAGTCTACCATTACCACAGTGTATAACATCCAGCCTCTAGCCATGCAGTCTACCATTACCACAGTGTATAACATCCAGCCTCTAGCCATGCAGTCTACCATTACCACAGGTGTATAACATCCAGCCTCTAGCCATGCAGTCTACCATTACCACAGTGTATAACATCCAGCCTCTAGCCATGCAGTCTACCATTACCACAGGTGTATAACATCCAGCCTCTAGCCATGCAGTCTACCATTACCACAGTGTATAACATCCAGCCTCTAACCATGCAGTCTACCATTACCACAGTGTATAACATCCAGCCTCTAGCCATGCAGTCTACCATTACCACAGTGTATAACATCCAGCCTCTAGCCATGCAGTCTACCATTACCACAGTGTATAACATCCAGCCTCTAGCCATGCAGTCTACCATTACCACAGTGTATAACATCCAGCCTCTAGCCATGCAGTCTACCATTACCACAGTGTATAACATCCAGCCTCTAGCCATGCAGTCTACCATTACCACAGTGTATAACATCCAGCCTCTAGCCATGCAGTCTACCATTACCACAGTGTATAACATCCAGCCTCTAGCCATGCAGTCTACCATTACCACAGTGTATAACATCCAGCCTCTAGCCATGCAGTCTACCATTACCACAGTGTATAACATCCAGCCTCTAGCCATGCAGTCTACCATTACCACAGTGTATAACATCCAGCCTCTAGCCATGCAGTCTACCATTACCACAGTGTATAACATCCAGCCTCTAGCCATGCAGTCTACCATTACCACAGTGTATAACATCCAGCCTCTAGCCATGCAGTCTACCATTACCACAGTGTATAACATCCAGCCTCTAGCCATGCAGTCTACCATTACCACAGTGTATAACATCAGCCTCTAGCCATGCAGTCTACCATTACCACAGTGTATAACATCCAGCCTCTAGCCATGCAGTCTACCATTACCACAGTGTATAACATCCAGCCTCTAGCCATGCAGTCTACCATTACCACAGTGTATAACATCCAGCCTCTAGCCATGCAGTCTACCATTACCACAGTGTATAACATCCAGCCTCTAGCCATGCAGTCTACCATTACCACAGTGTATAACATCCAGCCTCTAGCCATGCAGTCTACCATTACCACAGTGTATAACATCCAGCCTCTAGCCATGCAGTCTACCATTACCACAGTGTATAACATCCAGCCTCTAGCCATGCAGTCTACCATTACCACAGTGTATAACATCAGCCTCTAGCCATGCAGTCTACCATTACCACAGTGTATAACATCCAGCCTCTAGCCATGCAGTCTACCATTACCACAGTGTATAACATCCAGCCTCTAGCCATGCAGTCTACCATTACCACAGTGTATAACATCCAGCCTCTAGCCATGCAGTCTACCATTACCACAGTGTATAACATCCAGCCTCTAGCCATGCAGTCTACCATTACCACAGTGTATAACATCCAGCCTCTAGCCATGCAGTCTACCATTACCACAGGTGTATAACATCCAGCCTCTAGCCATCCAGTCTACCATTACCACAAGTGTATAACATCCAGCCTCTAGCCATGCAGTCTACCATTACCACAGGTGTATAACATCCAGCCTCTAGTCATGCAGTCTACCATTACCACAGGAGTATAACATCCAGCCTCTAGCCATACAGTCTGCCATTACCACAGTGTATAACATCCAGCCTCTAGCCATGCAGTCTACCATTACCACAGGAGTATAACATCCAGCCTCTAGCCATACAGTCTGCCATTACCACAGTGTATAACATCCAGCCTCTAGCCATGCAGTCTACCATTACCACAGTGTATAACATCCAGCCTCTAGCCATGCAGTCTACCATTACCACAGTGTATAACATCCAGCCTCTAGCCATGCAGTCTACCATTACCACAGTGTATAACATCCAGCCTCTAACCATGCAGTCTACCATTACCACAGTGTATAACATCCAGCCCCTAGCCATGCAGTCTACCATTACCACAGTGTATAACATCCAGCCTCTAGCCATGCAGTCTACCATTACCACAGTGTATAACATCCAGCCTCTAGCCATACAGTCTACCATTACCACAGGTGTATAACATCCAGCCTCTAGCCATGCAGTCTACCATTACCACAGTGTATAACATCCAGCCTCTAGCCATGCAGTCTACCATTACCACAGGTGTATAACATCCAGCCTCTAGCCATGCAGTCTACCATTACCACAGGTGTATAACATCCAGCCTCTAGCCATACAGTCTGCCATTACCACAGTGTATAACATCCAGCCTCTAGCCATGCAGTCTACCATTACCACAGTGTATAACATCCAGCCTCTAGCCATACAGTCTACCATTACCACAGTGTATAACATCCAGCCTCTAGCCATGCAGTCTACCATTACCACAGTGTATAACATCCAGCCTCTAGCCATGCAGTCTACCATTACCACAGTGTATAACATCCAGCCTCTAGCCATGCAGTCTACCATTACCACAGTGTATAACATCCAGCCTCTAGCCATGCAGTCTACCATTACCACAGTGTATAACATCCAGCCTCTAGCCATGCAGTCTACCATTACCACAGTGTATAACATCCAGCCTCTAGCCATGCAGTCTACCATTACCACAGTGTATAACATCCAGCCTCTAGCCATGCCAGTCTACCATTACCACAGTGTATAACATCCAGCCTCTAGCCATGCAGTCTACCATTACCACAGTGTATAACATCAGCCTCTAGCCATGCAGTCTACCATTACCACAGTGTATAACATCCAGCCTCTAGCCATGCAGTCTACCATTACCACAGTGTATAACATCCAGCCTCTAGCCATGCAGTCTACCATTACCACAGTGTATAACATCCAGCCTCTAACCATGCAGTCTACCATTACCACAGGTGTGTAACATCCAGCCTCTAGCCATGCAATCTACCATTACCACAGTGTATAACATCCAGCCTCTAGCCATGCAGTCTACCATTACCACAGTGTATAACATCCAGCCTCTAGCCATGCAGTCTACCATTACCACAGTGTATAACATCCAGCCCCCGGCCATGTAATGGTCTTTACAGACATTGGTGACAGAATGGCTCGTGGTAAATGTCTGCCTGAATCGTGGTCCTGTAATAGGAGTCACCGCTGCCACAAGTCACTCCCTGAAATGTCTTCCCTCCTAGATATTCCACCGTCCCCTCTGAGCGGTATTATTGTAAAGTGGGAGTAACAACAGCAACTCAGCCATGAAGTGGAGACCATGTGAAGTCACAGAGCGGGGCCCCTGAGTGCTGAGGAGCAAGTACATAAAAGTAACCAACGCTCTGCTGACTCCATAACTGCAGAGTCCAGGCCTCCTCTGCCAGGAGCTGTGCTGTGCCGGGAGCCTCATGGCACGGGTCTCCATGGTCTGTGCATGCCAGTCTTCCATCTCCAAGCACAATGCCAGGCCCGGGGTAGAGGGTGTACAGCCACCACCACTGGAGCAGAGGACACGTGTTCTGTGCAGTGGCCAATCACACTTCTCTATCTGGCATCTGATGGACGAGTCTGCTCAATGCCAGGAGGATGCTACCTGCCTGCGCGGTGCCCGCTGTACAGTCTGGTGGAGGGGGGTCTCAGGGGTCGGCCTCAGCTCCTTAGTTTCAGTGCAAGGATAGGTCATCAATATGAGCTTGGCGAGCGTCCGACCCCCGGCACCCCTGCTGGTCAGCTGTTTGACTAGGAGGCGGCGCTGCGTACTGATCGTTACACTCCGTGCCGTCTCCTCGGGACCGTTGGCATAGTGTAATGACAAGTACTCATAAAAAGGAATGAGCACAGTCCGAAGCGCGTTGACTGGTGTGGGGAGATGTTCTGCTGTGTCCTCAAGACCTGAGTGCTGGCCCGCAACCTTCTTTCCCCAATGACAAGTACTCGCTCCATTCAAGTGAAAGGGGCGAGTACTCGTTATAATACTGCACTCGCGAGACGACGGCGGTGTAATGAACAGGAAGTGCCGCCTTATTTTCAAACAGCAGGGGTGCTGGGTGTCGGGCCCCCGCCGATCTTTTGATGGAGACCTGTCCTGACTGTAGGTCATGAATATATATGGCAGGACAAGACATTGGGGAGAATAGTATGGTGACAACTTTGTGGGGACAGCTTGGGGAACGCCCTTCTCTGCTCCTCCATGACTGCGCCCCGCTGCACAAGCTCTATAAAGACATGGAGAGCCCCGACCTCAACACCAGAACGGAGACCTCGAGCCGGGCCCCCTCCTCCACATCAGGTTCTGACCTCACAAATGATCTTGTGGGTGCAGAGACAAAACGCCTCCGTGAGGAGGCAGAACTCCATATTAATGCCTATGGATGTAGCATGGGAGACGTCAGAAAAGTTCCTGGAGGTGGCATATCGTGTGTGTACATATATACGTGTATATTCACACACACAGTGTCCTTCCTGAACCGGGGCCCATCCTGTTGTGCTGTCGCAGAGGAGCTGATGCGTTTCAGTGTTGTCACTGAGCCATTCTGTGTGTTTGCTGAACGTCTTATTAGCTGTCGGGTGGGGAGGGATTCTCACCTGTACAGGTTGTATCTGAGGCTGTGTCCAGATCTCTGCTAATCCCGGAGTCACCTTCAGGTTCCGTCTCCTTTGGGGTCAGCGGGTGATGGTTACTATTCTTGTCACCCAGATTTTCTAAACTTGTTAAACATCTTGACAGAAGAGGATGATTTATAGACATAGTATTTCCCAGCTGCTGTTGGTTCCTGACATTGTAACCCGCTCTGTACTGTCCCTGAGGGCATCGTGACGCAGGACTGACACATTCCCGGACTCCGACAAGTGTTGTGACAGTCATTATCCCACAGTAAGTTGGACATGTCTCGTGTTTCCACTTGTGGCCATTTAACACGTGTGTGGGGACGGCTACAAGAGCTAAAAACTGTACACATTATGTGAGATCCGGCCACCGAGTCATCATTCATGTCACTGTGGTAAAGGGGAGACCGGGCACTGCTAATAGTCTCATTACTAGTGCGGGAATTATCGCTCAGGTCTGAACCCAGCGTTGGGGTCCATTCACACTTCCGCATTCAGTGTCCGCACCCGTTCTGCAATTATGCGGGACAGGTGCGGACCCATTCATTCTGAATGGGGACGGAATGGATGCGGAGAGCACAATGTGTGCTCTCCGCGTCCGCATTTCAGGAGCGTGCTGCTGAACTTCCGGTCCGCGGCTCCGGAAAAAAATAGATGTGCAGCTGCAGACAAGAATAGGCTGCTCTATGGGGGTGCCGGCCGGGTGTGTAATTTGCGGATCCGCAACATCCCACGGACGTGTGAATGGACCCTTATACAGCACAAGGTCCAACCTCCCTTGATTAGCCAAATGTTTACGCCTGGAACACGGAAAGGAGAACCCTTCAGGGGGAGGAGCCCCGGCACCACAGGCGGTGTGAACGACTTGGTAATATCGCGGAGTGAGATCGCGTTTTCTTTTCCCTTCGGTACACAAGTGTCATCCTAAATGTTTCCCTACTGAGGGGTTTCTGTCCGCGATCCCCCCCCCCCCTCTCATGGGCAGTGACACCACTTCAATTCCCTGTGCACAAAACGCACATGCGTCTCCTTTGTGAACTGTGGCGAAATGAAAAGTTGCCGCTGATGCATCACGTGTCTGAAAATACGGGATGTCACTGAGATGTTTTCTTACGCGCGTTTTCAATTCATTTATAGTACGTCCCACACACTGGCGTTTACAGATTTTACATGTAATGACATAGACGAGAAACTCCGTATTACAATTTCTATATTGCTTTAGGGTATATCTGTTGTTGTTCGCCGTAGAAACAACTTCCTTAGGCCCCATTCACACGTCCGCAAGTGTTGACCAGATCCGCAAAACATGGACATCGGCGATGTGCGTTCCACAATTTACAGACCGCACATCGCCAGCACTATATAGAAAATGCCTTTTCTAGTCCGCAAATATGTTCTATTTTTTTCGGGAACGCGATTGCGGACCTGGAAGTGTGGACCCGGGTGGGACATCGTCTGTCCCCATAGGAATGAATGGGTCCGCAATTCCTTTCCGCAAAATGCGGACCAGAATTGCGGACGTGTGAATGGGGCCCTTAGTGACACATACCGGCAGCATATACATCGCCTACTCCCACATTTGTAGTTGCCAGTGGCTCTTGGCCAAGAACATATTTTTGGGATGTAATCCGTAAACAGACTGGGGCCAAGTTTTTGTCCGACCGTCGGTGCTTTTTTAGATACACATCTGATGCCTGCAGACACCACATCTCGCCATTCCTCGTCAAAATGGAGGACCGGGAGGTGTTTCCGGATAATTCGGCATAGTGTGGATATTCTCTACTGTAATTGGTAATAAAAATAGTCGGTTTTTTGTGTCGACGGGAAAGATTAGACTCTTCATTTTTTAGGCAGTTACGGGATTTTTTTAGGAGTTATACATTTGAAAATATCCATAAAGGCATTGAGTTTGCCAGATCGAAAAGCAGGAAGTCTTTGATTTTTTCCTCAGACTATGAAAAAAATCCCATAACTGCCGAAAAAACGTCTTCGCTTGACACTTGTGTACCGAAGGGAACAGAAAACGCGATCTCACTCCGCGATATTACTAATTTGTTCACACCGCCTGTGGAGCCGGGTCTCCTCCCCTGCTTTCACTGAAGGGTTCCCCTTTCCGTGTTCCAGGCGCAGACATTTGGCCGAATCAAGGGAGGTTGGACCTTGTGCTGTATAAAAGGGATGATTTTAATACACTTGTTATGTCTTGATGAAGGGCTGGATTGTGTAGCCCGAAACGCGTCACTGTTGGTGTAATTTTTGGTAATCGTGGGGGATTTTATAAGGTGAGCCAATAAAGAATTTCCATTTTATAAGAAGCCGGATCCCATTTCTCATTTGGATACTTCCCAAGGCCCGGTTCTGGTCTCATTATCCGCGTTCTTCTTGATTCGAAGGTAGAGGTGAGCGCTGCAGCCACGTGAACATTTTCTTGTAATACAGACATACGTGTACACATACGATTATATGATTGGGATGCTCCAGTATTAACCAAGAGTTGCAGGACAGTAGATGAAATACCCCCTTGTAGTCTGCTGCCGCCCGCTGCTCCCCGGCGGTCTTGGTTTACACACCTGAGAGCAGTGATTGGCTGCAGCAGTTACACGGATGTACGGGACGTCAAAAGTTCCATGAGTTGGTCCGTTTCCTTCCTCGCCCCCGCCGGCCACAGACGCAGATTTCAGATGGTATGGATTATCCGTCCGGTCGTGGTTCTGTTGCTATGGACACACTAATTGCGAGTAACGAGCTAATTTACGTCTCGGTACTGGTCCTGTCATTGAGCGTCCATGACGGTGTCTCGTGTGTGTCTGCGTCTCCTGCCCCCTTCCCCTCAGCAGGGTCCTCTATTAATACTCCTTGTTCTGTTTCCTCGTAGATCCGCTCGTGTGTCCGCGCCAGGAGCCTGTCCGGATTCTATAAGACGTGGCTGTTCTCGAGCATCAGGACTCTGCGACCAAACCATGTCCAAGGTTCATGAAACCATCGTATTGGAGGAAGAGGAGGAGGAGGAGGAAGAAGCCTCCACCAGCTGCGGGACCGGCGATGATGAGGAGGACGGCGAACCGAAAATCTGCCGCGCTTGTGGCGACCGAGCTACGGGATATCATTTCAATGCCATGACATGTGAAGGCTGCAAGGGCTTCTTCAGGTAAGTGTCCATGATGGGGGAGGGTAAGGACCCTGCTAGGAAAGTCGCCAACAATGTAACTGCCCCCCAGTAAACCTTCCGATATTTCTAGAACATTGGTTTCCAGTCATTAGAGAAATCGGAGACTGTTCACATTGGCCCATGCGACGGCCGCAGCCGAGAACACAACACGTGAGCAGCTGATAAATGTAAACTGGTTAACTGCGTCAAATCTACTCCTGACCGCCACCGCCGAGACCGCGCCGGTCCTAGCAGTCACATCAGTCACAGGGAAACCGCTACAGACAGCTCTTAAAGGAGCCACACCACCAGAAAAAATGCCAACAGTGACCAAATTATCTCTTTATATAGCGGTATTTTACTGTTATGTTAGTATTTTTAGTTTTATTTAAATTTTTTTAGTTTTTTTATTTAATAGGATAGTGTGTTTTATGTTTTTTTTTTTTTTTTTTATATAAATTTCTCTGAGGCCACTTTTGAGTAGTGTACCTGTCAGTGAAAGATCGGAGACTGCTAGTCATGCCTCTACGACGCGCTCTAAGACATTTTGTCCAGTTGACAGACTTGGGAGCAACACTAGACTGAAGCAAGATGGTCGTTTCCATGAATTGCCACCATCTAGGCCGTTCTGACCACGCTTTTAGGAGGTGTTGGGAGCAGTGGTTACGTGAGGACAGACAATGGACGGGCTCCAGACTGCGCAGACAGACGCCAGGAGAGAGGATGGGGTGATCCACTGACCAGCACGAGGAGCTCCACAGTTTCATTCTCCACCATCCAGACACAGGCGGCCTGTTCATTACACACCGTACGTCTTGTGTCCGGGCCAGAGGCCGTATCTCGTCTTGTGTCCGGGCCAGAGGCCGTATCTCGTCTTGTGTCCGGGCCAGAGGCCGTATCTCGTCTTGTGTCCGGGCCAGAGGCCGTATCTCGTCTTGTGTCCGGGCCAGAGGCCGTATCTCGATCTTGTGTCCGGGCCAGAGGCCGTATCTCGTCTTGTGTCCGGGCCAGAGGCCGTATCTCGTCTTGTGTCCGGGCCAGAGGCCGTATCTCGTCTTGTGTCCGGGCCAGAGGCCGTATCTCGCCTTGTGTCCGGGCCAGAAGGCCGTATCTCGCCTTGTGTCCGGGCCAGAGGCCGTATCTCGCCTTGTGTCCGGGCCAGAGGCCGTATCTCGCCTTGTGTCCGGGCCAGAGGCCGTATCTCGCCTTGTGTCCGGGCCAGAGGCCGTATCTCGCCTTGTGTCCGGGCCAGAGGCCGTATCTCGCCTTGTGTCCGGGCCAGAGGCCGTATCTCGCCTTGTGTCCGGGCCAGAGGCCGTATCTCGCCTTGTGTCCGGGCCAGAGGCCGTATCTCGCCTTGTGTCCGGGCCAGAGGCCGTATCTCGCCTTGTGTCCGGGCCAGAGGCCGTATCTCGCCTTGTGTCCGGGCCAGAGGCCGTATCTCGCCTTGTGTCCGGGCCAGAGATCCGTTTTTAGTTTTTCTCTCTCTCTGGCGGTATTTTCTCTGCCGGGAGTCATTGGTGCTGTATTTCTATACTGGGCCTTTTGACTCCTCTCGGGGGATGTAGATTTGGCTCGGACTCCTCTCGGTGATGGCGGGGGTTACACAGCGAGGGGCTGCGTGCTGCCGTCACCTCGGGGAGGCTGCGCCGTTTTTTTGTGCAGGTTATGTGGACAGCCGATCGTCCACCCTAATTGGTTAATCGGTGATGCATTTTCCCCTTCTTTCTTGTCGGCAATTTCCCTCATTTTTACCAAAATTACATATTTTTAATGAGTCGCGTGGGTGTAGATGACGGGTGAGACTTTGGATCATCTGAAGACACGAAGGCTTCGTGAAGAAGGACATACCGCGTGCGCCAGGTTTTCCAGGAACGTCTCTGTTGTTGCTAGGCAGCCATCATGCCTAACGACCTCGGCCAATTAGTCCCTAAGAGCTTATTGTGGAGTGTTTTTGAGCCCCCATCGATATGAGCCACATGATGCGGCAGTCAATCGGTGCCCCCCCCCCCCCCCCCTATATGTAGACCCCTTTCACATAGTCGGTTGTCATCAAGAAAGAGTGGCAGTTGCTAGGCAACCACAGGACCGCACTGTGGCCGGGCCTGAGAGCCTACAAGCCAAAAAATTGTCATTAAAGCTTCTAACATAAGGTAAGCGCCCATATAGCGGCTACCATTAGCGCACATGAGAACCCGGCGTATGGAGTCCGTGTCATGTCCGTGGAGTCATGTGGGTATAAGGTGCTCCGTGTAGTAATGGTAAGGCTTCCCGCATGTACTGGAGAGGAACTGGGACCAACTGGTCAGCAGCAAGATAAGCAGAAGCACTCATTGCCAGGCAGCAGCTGCAAAAGCTTTCATCAATAAGGAGGGGTAAGAACAGTGAGTGAACGATGAAGAGGATGAGACCCTGATCATAGGACTAGTGAGATCTAATCGCAGGGACACACCAGTGCATGCCTTCAATGGAGGCAGACCACGCAACCGATGCAGGGCCCTGTGGGAGGAGGGCCACATGCTGGACTGTTTTTCCTGACAAGAGAACACTGCATTTTCATGCAGCTGCCACCAGGGGAGCTCAGTGCAAAGAGATGATCACAGCTTCTAATCCAGTAAATGGTAACTGCATGAATTCCTGTGCAGTCAGCTCCCCCTAGTGGCAGCCGTAGGCAGCAGATTCATGTACTCAATGTACACTACTCATTAAAAGTTAGGGATATTTGGCTTTCGGGTGAAATATATGAAAAGTCTAAAAAGTTCCGGCTCCAGTGATGATATGTCATGAAAGTCGGGCGTTAAGTAGAAGCAGAAGTGGTGATTTCCAAATTTCAGACAATTTATTGACACAGAAGCTGACCCCAGTGCTGGGTATACCGCCACAAGATGTCAGTGTCTCACCAACCCCAGTGCTGGGTATACCGCCACAAGATGTCAGAGTCTCACCGACCCCAGTGCTGGGTATACCGCCACAAGACGTCGAGTCTCACCGACCCCAGTGCTGGGTATACCGCCACAAAATGTCAGTGTCTCACCGACCCCAGTGCTGGGTATACCGCCACAAGATGTCAGTGTCTCACCGACCCCAGTGCTGGGTATACCGCCACAAAATGTCAGTGTCTCACCGACCCCAGTGCTGGGTATACCGCCACAAGATGTCAGAGTCTCACCGACCCCAATGCTGGGTATACCGCCACAAGACGTCGAGTCTCACCAACCCCAGTGCTGGGTATACCGCCACAAAATGTCAGCGTCTCAGGAACTTGTCCTGTGGCCTCGAGCATCAATTCCAGCCTGACTACGATGTCTCCTGTTGTTCACAAGTCGCCCTATTGTCCTCTGAGGCATCTCGCTCTTCTTGAAGGGCGGCCCTCAGGTCATTGAGGTTCTGAGGTACAGAGTTACGAGCCTCTACTCGGCGACTCAGCTGATCCCAGAGGTTTTCAGTGGGATTCAGGTCTGGAGAAAGTGCAGCCGCCCCATGTGAGGTCCCCCAGTCTCCAGCAGCCGCTCCATGTGAGGTCCCCCGGTCTCCAGCAGCCGCTCCACGTGAGGTTCCCCGGTCTCCAGCAGCCGCTCCACGTGAGGTTCCCCGGTCTCCAGCAGCCGCTCCATGTGAGGTCCCCCGGTCTCCAGCACCCGCTGCATGTGAGGTCCCCCAGTCTCCAGCAGCCGCTCCATGTGAGGTCCCCCGGTCTCCAGCAGCCGCTCCATGTGAGGGGCCCCAGTCTCCAGCAGCCGCTCCATGTGAGGTCCCCCGGTCTCCAGCAGCCGCTCTATGTGAGGCCCCCCGGTCTCCAGCAGCCGCTCCATGTGAGGTCCCCCAGCCTCCAGCAGCCGCTCCATGTGAGGTCCCCCGGTCTCCAGCAGCCGCTCCATGTGAGGTCCCCCGGTCTCCAGCAGCCGCTCCATGTGAGGTCCCCCAGTCTCCAGCAGCCGCTCCATGTGAGGTCCCCCAGTCTCCAGCAGCCGCTCCACGTGAGGTCCCCCGGTCTCCAGCAGCCGCTCCACGTGAGGTTCCCCGGTCTCCAGCAGCCGCTCCACGTGAGGTCCCCCGGTCTCCAGCAGCCGCTCCATGTGAGGTCCCCCAGTCTCCAGCAGCCGCTCCATGTGAGGTCCCCCAGTCTCCAGCAGCTGTTCCCTAATGATAGGACCTCGATGAGCTGGAGCATTGTCCCCCATAAAGATGACATTAGGCCGGTGCTGTTCCTGCAGAGGCACAATGACCGGATTACTGATGGTCTTCACGTAGTCTGGGCTGTCACCGGACCATTCACAGTGTAGGGCAGTTCTGTACTGACGAGACACACCGGCCCGCACTGTAACACCGACACCACCACAGGCTCGTCTGGTGACAGCAGTGGCTGAGTCGCGGTCATTACCCTCCCTCCTCTTCCTGTGTGTTGCGGTCATTACCGTCTCCTCCTCTCCCTGTGTGTCGTGGTCATTAGCATCCCCTCCTCTCCCTGTGTGTCGCGGTCATTAGCATCCCCTCCTCTCCCTGTGTGTCGCGGTCATTAGCATCCCCTCCTCTCCCTGTGTGTCGTGGTCATTAGCGTCCCCTCCTGTCCCTGTGTGTCGCGGTCATTAGCGTCCCCTCCTCTCCCTCTGTGTCGCGGTCATTAGCGTCCCCTCCTCTCTCTGTGTGTCGCGGTCATTAGCGTCCCCTCCTCTCTCTGTGTGTCGCGGTCATTACCCTCCCTCCTCTCTCTGTGTGTCGCGGTCATTACTGTCCCTCCTCTCTCTGTGTGTCGCAGTCATTACCATCCCCTCCTCTCCCTGTCTGTCGCGGTCATTACCCTCCCTCCTCTCTCTGTGTGTCGCGGTCATTACCCTCCCTCCTCTCCCTGTGTGTCGCGGTCATTACCCTCCCTCCTCTTCCTGTGTGTCGCGGTCATTACCCTCCCTCCTCTCCCTGTGTGTCGCGGTCATTACCCTCCCTCCTCTCCCTGTGTGTCGCGGTCATTACCCTCCCTCCTCTCCCTGTGTGTCGCGGTCATTACCCTCTCTCCGTGTGTTACGGTCATTACCATCCCTCCTCTCCCTGTGTGTCGCGGTCATTACCCTTCCTCCTCTCCCTGTGTGTCGCGGTCATTACCCTCCCTCCTCTCTCCGTGTGTCGCGGTCATTACCGTCCCCTCCTCTCCCTGTGTGTCGCGGTCATTACCCTCCTCTCCCTGTGTGTCACGGTCATTACCCTCCCTCCTCTCCCTGTGTGTCGCGGTCATTACCCTCTCTCCGTGTGTTGCGGTCATTACCGTCCCTCCTCTCCCTGTGTGTCGCGGTCATTACCCTCCCGCCTCTCCCTGTGTGTCCCGGTCATTACCCTCCCTCCTCTCCCTGTGTGTCGCGGTCATTACCCTCCTTCCTCTCCCTGTGTGTCGCGGTCATTACCATCCCCTCCTCTCTCTGTGTGTCGCGGTCATTACCCTCCCTCCTCTCTCTGTGTGTCGCGCTCATTACCGTTCCCTCCTCTCTCCTGTGTGTCATGGTCATTACCGTCCCCCTCCTCTCCCCTGTTTGTCGCGGTCATTACCTCCCTCCTCTCCCTGTGTGTCGTGGTCATTACCCTCTCCGTGTGTTGCGGTCATTCACCTCTCCCTCCTCTCCCTGTGTGTCGCGGTCATTACCCTCCCTCCTCTCCCTGTGTGTGCGGTCATTACCCTCCTCCCTCCTCTCTCCTGTGTGTCGCGGTCCATTGCCTCCTCCTCTCCCTGTGTGTCGATCGTTGTGCGCATTACCTCCTCTCCCTGTGTGTGCTGTGTGTGCGGTGTTACCCTCCCTCCTCTCCTTGTGTCCGGTCATTACCCTCTCTTCTCTCCTGTGTAGCCAGCGGTCATTACCATCCCTCCTCTCCCTGTGTGTCCGCGAGTCATTACCTCTCTCTCTCTGTGTGTCGCGCTCATTGCACCGTCCCTCTCTCTCCGTGTGTTGCGGTCATTACGTCCCCTCCTCTCCCTGTGTGTCGCGGTCATTACCCTCCCTCCTCTCCTGTGGTCACGGTCATTACCCTCTCTCCCGGTATTGTTGCGGTCATTACCATCCCCTCCTCTCCCTGTGTGTGCGGTCATTACCCTTCCTCCTCTCCCTGTGTGTCGCGGTCATTACCCTTCCTCCCTCTCCTGTGTGTCGCGGTCATTACCCTCCCTCCTCTCTCCGTGTGTCGCGGTCATTACCGTCCCCTCCTCTCCCTGTGTGTCGCGGTCATTACCCTCCTCTCCCTGTGTGTCACGGTCATTACCCTCCCTCCTCTCCCTGTGTGTCGCGGTCATTACCCTCTCTCCGTGTGTTGTGGTCATTACCGTCCCCTCCTCTCCCTGTGTGTCGCGGTCATTACCCTCTCTCCGTGTGTTGCGGTCATTACCCTCCCGCCTCTCCCTGTGTGTCCCGGTCATTACCCTCCCTCCTCTCCCTGTGTGTCGCGGTCATTAGCGTCCCCTCCTGTCCCTGTGTGTCGCGGTCATTAGCGTCCCCTCCTCTCCCTCTGTGTCGCGGTCATTAGCGTCCCCTCCTCTCTCTGTGTGTCGCGGTCATTAGCGTCCCCTCCTCTCTCTGTGTGTCGCGGTCATAACCCTCCCTCCTCTCTCTGTGTGTCGCGGTCATTACTGTCCCTCCTCTCTCTGTGTGTCGCAGTCATTACCATCCCCTCCTCTCCCTGTCTGTCGCGGTCATTACCCTCCCTCCTCTCTCTGTGTGTCGCGGTCATTACCCTCCCTCCTCTCCCTGTGTGTCGCGGTCATTACCCTCCCTCCTCTCCCTGTGTGTCGCGGTCATTACCCTCCCTCCTCTCCCTGTGTGTCGCGGTCATTACCCTCCCTCCTCTCCCTGTGTGTCGCGGTCATTACCCTCCCTCCTCTCCTGTGTGTCGCGGTCATTACCCTCCCTCCTCTCCCTGTGTGTCGCGGTCATTACCCTCCCTCCTCTCCCTGTGTGTCGCGGTCATTACCCTCCCTCCTCTCCCTGTGTGTCGCGGTCATTACCATCCCCTCCTCTCTCCGTGTGTTGCGGTCATTACCGTCCCCTCCTCTCCCTGTTTGTCGCGGTCATTACCCTCCCTCCTCTCCCTGTGTGTCGCGGTCATTACCCTCTCTCCGTGTGTTGCGGTCATTACCATCCCCTCCTCTCCCTGTGTGTCGCGGTCATTACCCTTCCTCCTCTCCCTGTGTGTCGCGGTCATTACCCTCCCTCCTCTCTCCGTGTGTCGCGGTCATTACCGTCCCCTCCTCTCCCTGTGTGTCGCGGTCATTACCCTCCTCTCCCTGTGTGTCACGGTCATTACCCTCCCTCCTCTCCCTGTGTGTCGCGGTCATTACCCTCTCTCCGTGTGTTGCGGTCATTACCGTCCCCTCCTCTCCCTGTGTGTCGCGGTCATTACCCTCCCGCCTCTCCCTGTGTGTCCCGGTCATTACCCTCCCTCCTCTCCCTGTGTGTCGCGGTCATTACCCTCCTTCCTCTCCCTGTGTGTCGCGGTCATTACCATCCCTCCTCTCTCTGTGTGTCGCGGTCATTACCCTCCCTCCTCTCTCTGTGTCGCGCTCATTACCGTCCCCTCCTCTCTCCGTGTGTTGCGGTCATTACCGTCCCCTCCTCTCCCTGTGTGTCGCGGTCATTACCCTCCCTCCTCTCCCTGTGTGTCGCGGTCATTACCCTCTCTCCGTGTGTTGCGGTCATTACCATCCCCTCCTCTCCCTGTGTGTCGCGGTCATTACCCTTCCTCCTCTCTCCGTGTGTTGCGGTCATTACCATCCCCTCCTCTCTCCGTGTGTCGCGGTCATTACCCTTCCTCCTCTCTCCGTGTGTCGCGGTCATTACCGTCCCCTCCTCTCCCTGTGTGTCGCGGTCATTACCCTCCCTCCTCTCCCTGTGTGTCGCGGTCATTACCCTCCCTCCTCTCCCTGTGTGTCGCGGTCATTACCCTCTCTCCGTGTGTTGCGGTCATTACCATCCCCTCCTCTCCCTGTGTGTCGCGGTCATTACCCTCTCTCCGTGTGTTGCGGTCATTACCATCCCCTCCTCTCCCTGTGTGTCGCGGTCATTACCCTTCCTCCTCTCCCTGTGTGTCGCGGTCATTACCATCCCCTCCTCTCCCTGTGTGTCGCGGTCATTACCCTTCCTCCTCTCTCCGTGTGTCGCGGTCATTACCCTTCCTCCTCTCCCTGTGTGTCGCGGTCATTACCCTCCTCTCCCTGTGTGTCACGGTCATTACCCTCCCTCCTCTCCCTGTGTGTCGCGGTCATTACCCTCTCTCCGTGTGTTGCGGTCATTACCGTCCCCTCCTCTCCCTGTGTGTCGCGGTCATTACCCTCTCTCCGTGTGTTGCGGTCATTACCCTCCCGCCTCTCCCTGTGTGTCCCGGTCATTACCCTCCCTCCTCTCCCTGTGTGTCGCGGTCATTACCCTCCTTCCTCTCCCTGTGTGTCGCGGTCATTACCATCCCCTCCTCTCTCTGTGTGTCGCGGTCATTACCCTCCCTCCTCTCTCTGTGTGTCGCGCTCATTACCGTCCCCTCCTCTCTCCGTGTGTTGCGGTCATTACCGTCCCCTCCTCTCCCTGTGTGTCGCGGTCATTACCCTCCCTCCTCTCCCTGTGTGTCGCGGTCATTACCCTCTCTCCGTGTGTTGCGGTCATTACCATCCGCTCCTCTCCCTGTGTGTCGCGGTCATTACCCTTCCTCCTCTCTCCGTGTGTTGCGGTCATTACCATCCCCTCCTCTCCCTGTGTGTCGCGGTCATTACCCTTCCTCCTCTCTCCGTGTGTCGCGGTCATTACCGTCCCCTCCTCTCCCTGTGTGTCGCGGTCATTACCGTCCCCTCCTCTCCCTGTGTGTCGCGGTCATTACCCTCCCTCCTCTCCCTGTGTGTCGCGGTCATTACCCTCCCTCCTCTCCCTGTGTGTCGCGGTCATTACCCTCTCTCCGTGTGTTGCGGTCATTACCATCCCCTCCTCTCCCTGTGTGTTGCGGTCATTACCCTCCCTCCTCTCCCTGTGTGTCGCGGTCATTACCCTCTCCCTGTGTGTTGCGGTCATTACCATCCCCTCCTCTCCCTGTGTGTCGCGGTCATTACCCTCCCTCCTCTCCCTGTGTGTCGCGGTCATTACCGTCCCCTCCTCTCCCCGTGTGTCGCGGTCATTACCGTCCCCTCCTCTCCCCATGTGTCGCGGTCATTACCGTCCCCTCCTCTCCCCATGTGTCGCGGTCATTACCGTCCCCTCCTCTCCCCATGTGTCGCGGTCATTACCGTCCCCTCCTCTCCCTGTGTGTCGCGGTCATTACCCTCCCTCCTCTCCCCGTGTGTCGCAGTCATTACGGTCCCCTCCTCTCCCCATGTGTCGCGGTCATTACCGTCCCCTCCTCTCCCCATGTGTCGCGGTCATTACCGTCCCCTCCTCTCCCCATGTGTCGCGGTCATTACCGTCCCCTCCTCTCCCTGTTTGTCGCGGTCATTACCCTCCCTCCTCTCCCTGTGTGTCGCGGTCATTACCCTCTCTCCGTGTGTTGCGGTCATTACCATCCCCTCCTCTCCCTGTGTGTCGCGGTCATTACCCTCCCTCCTTGTGTTGCGGTCATTACCGTCCCCTCCTCTCCCTGTTTGTCGCGGTCATTACCCTCCCTCCTCTCCCTGTGTGTCGCGGTCATTACCCTCTCTCCGTGTGTTGCGGTCATTACCATCCCCTCCTCTCCCTGTGTGTCGCGGTCATTACCCTCTCTCCGTGTGTTGCGGTCATTACCGTCCCCTCCTCTCCCTGTGTGTCGCGGTCATTACCCTCCTCTCCCTGTGTGTCACGGTCATTACCCTCCCTCCTCTCCCTGTGTGTCGCGGTCATTACCCTCTCTCCGTGTGTTGCGGTCATTACCGTCCCCTCCTCTCCCTGTGTGTCGCGGTCATTACCCTCCCTCCTCTCCCTGTGTGTCCCGGTCATTACCCTCCCTCCTCTCCCTGTGTGTCGCGGTCATTACCCTCCCTCCTCTCTCCGTGTGTCGCGGTCATTACCGTCCCTCCTCTCCCTGTGTGTCGCGGTCATTACCCTCCTCTCCCTGTGTGTCACGGTCATTACCCTCCCTCCTCTCCCTGTGTGTCGCGGTCATTACCCTCTCTCCGTGTGTTGCGGTCATTACCGTCCCCTCCTCTCCCTGTGTGTCGCGGTCATTACCCTACCTCCTCTCCCTGTGTGTCCCGGTCATTACCCTCCCTCCTCTCCCTGTGTGTCGCGGTCATTACCCTCCTTCCTCTCCCTGTGTGTCGCGGTCATTACCCTCCCTCCTCTCCCTGTGTGTCGCGGTCATTACCCTCCCTCCTCTCCCTGTGTGTCGCGGTCATTACCCTCCCTCCTCTCCCTGTGTGTCGCGGTCATTACCATCCCTCCTCTCCCTGTGTGTCGCGGTCATTACCATCCCCTCCTCTCTCTGTGTGTCGCGGTCATTACCCTCCCTCCTCTCTCTGTGTGTCGCGCTCATTACCGTCCCCTCCTCTCTCCGTGTGTTGCGGTCATTACCGTCCCCTCCTCTCCCTGTGTGTCGCGGTCATTACCCTCCCTCCTCTCCCTGTGTGTCGCGGTCATTACCCTCTCTCCGTGTGTTGCGGTCATTACCGTCCCCTCCTCTCCCCATGTGTCGCGGTCATTACCGTCCCCTCCTCTCCCCGTGTGTCGCGGTCATTACCGTCCCCTCCTCTCCCCGTGTGTCGCGGTCATTACCCTCCCTCCTCTCTCCGTGTGTCGCGGTCATTACCTTCCCCTCCTCTCCCCATGTGTCACATTCCGCCTCGGCTCAGATTTCACGTGTTCTCTCTCTTCTCCCCCAGACGTGCCATGAAGCGTAGCCTGCGGCTCAGGTGCCCCTTCCAGAACACCTGTGTCATCAACAAGAATAACCGGCGGCACTGCCAGGCCTGCCGGCTGAAGAAATGTCTGGACATCGGGATGAAGAAGGAGCGTGAGTCCTCCTGAGATATCCGTGTGATGATCATACCCCACGTATCCATGTCACCTCTTTGTTACTAGTGACTAATACCCCCATCAGCCATAACAATAAAACCACTAATATTGTACGGTGCCTTCTCCGACCAGTCATGGACTCCACGTGTCCTGTGGTATCTAAAGTTGTCAGTGCGGCCTCCACGGATCCCGCAGATGATTGGATGAGATGTGGGAGTTTGGAGACAAGTCATCACCTTCACCTCTGTCATGTTACTCATTGTGGGGGGGGGGGGGGGCGGTATGCGGCTGAAAGATGGCACTGCCATGGACGGGTTACTTGTCTGTACAATGTTAGGTTGCCTTCTTCCCATAGAGCACCTGGTGCCATCTCTTCTCCAGGTAAGTGACACACAGGCAGCCGTCCACATGAGGTGACTTGATTCCTCAGACCAGGCCATCTTCTTCCCATAGAGCACCTGGTGCCATCTCTTCTCCAGGTAAGTGACACACACGCGGCCGTCCACATGATGTAATGTGATTCCTCAGACCAGGCCATCTTCTTCCCATAGTGCACCTGGTGCCATCTCTTCTCCAGGTAAGTGACACACACCCGGCCCCCACGTGAGGTAACGTGATTCCTCAGACCAGGCCACCTTCTTCCCATAGTGCACCTGATGCCATCTCTTCTCCAGGTAAGTGACACACACCCCGCCGCCGCATAAGGTGACGTGATTCCTCAGACCAGGCCATCTTCTTCCCATAGTACACCTGGTGCCATCTTTTCTCCAGGTAAGTTTTACACACGCAGCGGTCCACATGATGTAATGTGATTGATCAGAACAGGCCACCTTCTTCCCATAGAGCACCTGGTGCCATCTCTTCTCCAGGTAAGTGACACACACCCAGCCCCCACATGAGGTAATGTGGTTCCTCAGACCAGGTCGCCTTCTTCCCATAGAGCACCTGGTGCCATCACTTCTCCAGGTAAGTTTTACACACGCAGCCGTCCACATGATGTAATGTGATTGATCAGAACAGGCCGCCGTCTTCCTTTGCTCTAGCTCAGCTATTCATGCACCCACTGTAGACCCTTTCTTAGGTGGACAGGGGTCACAAGGGGCACAGCAGATACACAGCGAGTTGTGATGCCCTGAGGTGAGGCGCTCCGCCATGTTTTCATCCCTCGCTTCTCTCTCGCCCGCAGTGATCATGTCCGACGAGGCGGTGGAGCTGCGACGCTCCCTGATTAAGAAGAGGCAGAGATTGTCCCAGATCCTGACCTTCTCCCCTGTGTCCACCATGACGGAGGAGCAGGAGGTGCTGGTGGGGCAGCTCACTGGTGCCCTGAAGAAGACCTTTGACAGCGGCTTCACCTACTTCAGGAACTACCGGGTATGAACCAAACAGAGGAGGAACGTCCAAGACGGGGACTGGGGTGGAGAGGCTTCATTGTTAAAGGGCTGGTGTCAGCGATGTAGAGCGGGTCAAGCTCGGCTGCATTGTCTTTTGGAGTCGGAGGTTGTGTGAACTTCGCCTCTGCTGCCTCATACCTTCACCATGCTTTACACTGCAGCTCTGCGTGCCATTATCAGATCAGTGCTCCTTAGGGGGCAGGGTAGACAGAGGGTGTCATCTGGTGATACAGGTCATCACCCTCATATCATTTCTGTTTCTTCGTTAGCCCGCCAGGCGGCACGCGGATCCTCCGGGCCAGCTCCAGCAGTCCTCTGTCTTCTTGATGTTACCTCACATATCCGACCTGCTCACCTACATGATCAAGGGCATTATAGAATTTGCCAAAATCATCTCGTATTTCAGGTACAGACCCCCTCATATAATGGCTGCCAGGTGTCCGTGTCTGTCCGGTTGTGTGACCCCCAAACACCTCTGCTCTTTCAGGGATTTGGGTATCGACGACCAGATCGCTCTCCTGAAGGGCTGCGCCATTGAGCTCTGCATCATCCGATTTAACACCGTCTTCGACTACAGTACGCGGACCTGGTTGTGTGGACCGCAACACTACGACGTTGATGATTTGGCGCTCGGTGAGTACGCAGCACTCCTGCGGGGCTTATGTCGCTGTATACGTGTTCTGCCATAATTACATGTATTGTATCTCACCCCCTCCCCCACAGCCGGCTTCCGTCAGCTCTTCTTAGAGCCGCTGGTTCGATTCCACTGTATGCTGAAGAAGCTGTGCCTGCACGTTGAGGAGTACGCGCTGATGCAAGCCATCTCCCTGTTCTCCACAGGTACAGGAACCCCCCATCTGTAATCGGCGGTACTAAGGCCATCCGAAAAGCTGCATTAGGGCTCATGCACACAAACGTATTTTCATTCCATCTCCGTTCCGTTTGTTTTTTGCGGACTGTATGCGGAACCATTCATTTCAATGGGTTTAAAAAAAAAAGAAAAACGGAAGTTACTCCGCGTGCATTCCGTTTCCGTATGTCTGTATTTCCGTTCCACAAAAAAAGAACATGTCCTATTATTGTCCACATTACGGACAAGGATAGGGCTGTTCTATTGGGGACCAGCTGTCCAATGAAATACGGAATGCACACGGACGTCATCCATATTTTTGGCGGACCGCAAAATACGTACGGTCGTGTGCATGAGCCCTTAATCAGGGGCGGGGGTGTGGTCAGTGTAGTCGGGGGCTGGATAAGGCGGAGTCAGTCCTGCTGTATGGCGGTATTGGTTTTGTGGTCACATTGTAAGCAGCGTGCGGCTGCTTCTCCAATCTGAGGACTGAAAGTGGAGTTCATCAACCTTTTTAGCTTTGGGGAACCCCCCAGAGAAATACTCATCTTGGGGTACCCCTAACTATTATTTTTTTTTTTTTTTTACTTTAATCAAGTAATACAATAGACACTGAAAAATCAACTCCGACCCCAGACCAGACCCCTAGATTAATCAGACCCCAGACCAGACCCCTAGATTAATCAGACCCCAGACCAGACCCCTAGATTAATCAGACCCCAGAACAGACCCCTAGATTAATCAGACCCCAGAACAGACCCCTAGATTAATCCGACCCCAGACCAGACCCCTAGATTAATCAGACCCCAGAACAGACCCCTAGATTAATCCGACCCCAGAACAGACCCCTAGATTAATCCGACCCCAGAACAGACCCCTAGATTAATCCGACCCCAGAACAGACCCCTAGATTAATCCGACCCCAGAACAGACCCCTAGATTAATCCGACCCCAGACCAGACCCCTAGATTAACGTGACCCCCCTTCCTCCTCCAAAATAAAAAAAAATAAAAAATGCTAAACCACAGGTGTCGCCCCCTCCTACCAAGTTGGGACCTGATCCTGTTTCCCTCACCGGACTGCAGTCTCCATTATGGGGGCCTGTTGTTTACATTGGAAGGGTTTCTGCAAAAAAACAAACCCCAAATGGAGGAAGGAATAGAAATATGTGCGCTTTCCTCAAGGGGTTAAAAAATGAAAGGCAAAAGGTTCTGTGGTGAGCATTACAGCAGCAAGTCACGCATCACGCTGCCCCCATGTCACGTGTCACCCCTGTGCTGCCCCCATGTCACGTGTCACCCCTGTGCTGCCCCCATGTCACGTGTCACCCCTGTGCTGCCCCCATGTCACGTGTCACCCCTGTGCTGCCCCCATGTCACGTGTCACCCCTGTGCTGCCCCCATGTCACGTGTCACCCCTGTGCTGCCCCCATGTCATGTCACGTGTCATCTCTGTGCTGCCCCCATGTCATGTGTCACGTGTCATCTCTATGCTGCCCCCATGTCATGTGTCACGTGTCATCTCTATGCTGCCCCCATGTCATGTGTCACGTGTCATCTCTATGCTGCCCCCATATCACGTGTCATCTCTATGCTGCCCCCATGTCTTGTGTCACGTGTCATCTCTGTGCAGCCCCCATGTCTTGTGTTGTCACGTGTCATCTCTGTGCAGCCCCCATGTCTTGTGTTGTCACGGTCTCTAATGTGACAGATGTCAGAAGATCTAGGAGACTGGCTGCACATGATGTGATCTGAAGCCTCTTTTGGTTTCACTGGTTTCAGTGTTGTTGCTGGTAATGACCACACCTCTTGTCTCAGGTGTAGTTTAGTGGTCATTCCAACGCCTCTGTTTAGTCTGGCCTGACCCATTATGCAATCTGATTGATGGCTTCAGTTTGGTATTAGAAGTGCTGGTGTGTGGTCCTCTTCTGAGTTCCTGCTCGAACATTTACTTCAGAGGTTAAGTGTTACTTCCCTTTTATATTTTGTTGTTTTTCCATCTGTCTTTTGTTACTAGGCCTCACGGAGATGCCGGTTCTTTCATATTGGAAGGAACAGGTCGTCTCAAGCCTGACACTATTCCAGGGCAATCGGGGTTTCCAGGGTCCTAGGTTCCGGTGTATGAGCATTCCTACCCTCAAGGTCCATTCATACGGATAGGAGTCAGGGCTAGGATTAGGGTTTCTATAGGTGGTGTCCGTTTCCCTTTCCCTAGCTTTGAGGCCTAGTTCCTTTTCCCCTCCCATATCACCAACGTGACATTATCAACCCCCGAAAAGCCGTCATTTTGTTTGTGTCAGTGAGGCTATGGACCCTATCGCTGCACTGGCTAGACAATTGCAGGGTCTGTCTTTGAAGGCAGCGACCTCCGCATGCAGATCCAGGGATCACAGGCTGCTGGTGCCAGTAGTAGTTACCAGGCCTGTCCTGATCCTAAGGTTGCACTTCCGGGCAGATTTTCGGGGGGAAGCAATAATTTCATTCGGTTCAGAGAGTCGTGTAAATTGTACTTTGTTACTTTCGCTCTCATCTGGGGATGAAAGTCAGAGAGTGGGTATAATCAATTCGTCGCTTAAAGGGGACGCTCAGTCTTGGGCTTTTTCTCTTCCAACCGGATCCCAGTCCCTCCGGTCGGTAGATGAATTTTTTAGAGCTCTAGGTCCTATCCACGATACCTGGTTTACGGCAGGGAGAGTGTTCTGCCGAGATCTATTGCTCTGAATTTAGGAGATGGGCTGCGGATATGGATTGATCCACTTCTCCGTAGCCAATTCTATCAGGGATTATCCGAAAGGCTAAAGGACGCGTTGGCCTTTCACGAAAATCCTGAGTCATTGGAAGCGGCTATGTCCCTTGCCGTACGTATTGATAGACGCCTGAGAGAGAGATCGAAGGTCCCTCGCTCTCGGGATGAACCATCGTATAATGTGGCGGCTTCCTCTGACACTTTGGGTGGAGAGACTCCTGAGTTTATGCCTGGTGACGAACCCATGCAGTTAGGTGGAGCTACCCCTGGGCCTGCTTGCCAGACATTTTGGGACATTTTGTTAATATTTGTCCTTAAGTTCAGCGTCAAGGTGAAAACAAGAAAGACGTTTAATCCCCATCTTACTCTTGGTAGTGTGGGTGGGGAGTCCGAGAACTTACTGTTGTCATTTACTGGTAGTACCTGATTTCTTCTGTCTTCCAAGATGGCGGTAGAGTCCAAAACTGTGGGAATAGAGGTTTTTATTGACAGTGGGGCAGGGGTTAACCTAGTTGATGGTCGGTTCGTCCGTATGCATGAGTTAACAACAAGTGCATTAGAAAAAAAAACATTTCGGTGTTTGCAATTGACTCCGCACCACTTACTCAGAATTGTTTGTCACAGATGGTGCAGGATATCCATTTAGGAGTGGGTGACTTTCATCAGAATCCATTTCGTGTTTTGTGCTGGAGGGTCTGCCTGCTCCGTTGGTTCTGGGTTTACCTTGGTCAAGCAAACCTAATCCTACCATTGACTGGCAGGCGAGACAGATTCTCGATTGGAGTGATTATTGTATAGTGAACTGTCTCAATACATCTCTTTCCGTCTACCACTAAAGCTGTACCCTCTTGTACTATGAATCATATTCCCAGCTCGTAGTTGCCCAAATCTAGGTTATATAACCTTTCTGAACCCGAAAGAGCGGCCATGCGAGAGTATATCGCCGAGAGTTTGGCTAAGGGACATATTAGACCATCCCAGTCCCCATATTATCTGGTCAGGATCAAGGAAGGGGATGAATGGAAGACGGTGTTTAATAACCCAGAGGGTCATTTTGAGAGTCTGGTCATGCTGATTTCATTAACTAATGCTCCCGTGGTTTTCCAGCATTTTGTTAACGATACGTGTCACCTCTGTGCTGCCCCCGTGTCATGTGTCACCTCTGTGCTGCCCCCGTGTCATGTGTCACCTCTGTGCTGCCCCCGTGTCATGTGTCACCTCTGTGCTGCCCCCGTGTCATGTGTCACCCCTGTGCTGCCCCCGTGTCATGTGTCACCCCTGTGCTGCCCCCGTGTCATGTGTCACCTCTGTGCTGCCCCCGTGTCATGTGTCACCTCTGTGCTGCCCCCGTGTCATGTGTCACCTCTGTGCTGCCCCCGTGTCATGTGTCACCTCTGTGCTGCCCCCGTGTCATGTGTCACCTCTGTGCTGCCCCCGTGTCATGTGTCACCTCTGTGCTGCCCCCGTGTCAAGTGTCACCTCTGTGCTGCCCCCGTGTCAAGTGTCACCTCTGTGCTGCCCCCGTGTCAAGTGTCACCTCTGTGCTGCCCCGTGTCAAGTGTCACCTCTGTGCTGCCCCCGTGTCAAGTGTCACCTCTGTGCTGCCCCCGTGTCATGTGTCACCTCTGTGCTGCCCCCGTGTCATGTGTCACCTCTGTGCTGCCCCCGTGTCATGTGTCATCCCCTCGTTCTGTGTCGCATGTCATCCCTTGCTGCCCCCTATGTGATATCTCACATGTCATCCCTGTGCTTCCCCCTCCCCCCATGGCATATGTCACGTGTCCTCTGTGCCCCCCCACCCCCCATGCAGTGTGTAATGTGTCAGAGCTGTGGTGCTCCCCCCATGTCATGTGAGCACACGCTTGTTAATGGTGGGACCTGGGGTCACGAGTCCAGGGGTCATATGACGCGGCCCCAGAGATGCTCTAGGTTTTCTTGTATCTTGTGACTTCTTTCAGACCGGCCGGGCGTCAGCAACCGTGCAAATATCGATAGGATCCAGGAGCATCTGGCGATAACCCTCATGGCTTATATAGGGAGCCAGCGGCCGCCATCTCTGGAGAACAGGTGAGGGGGTCACATATGTATGTATGTCATGTGATCAGCCCCCCCAGAAAACAAACCTTTCATCTTGTAGAATCCTCCCAACACAGGTGACCCCCGTACAGGGGTGTGACACGTTACCCGCCCCCGGTGACCCCCGTACAGGGGTGTGACACGTTACCTGCCCCGGTGACCCCCGGACAGGGGTGTGACACATTTCCCGCCCCCGGTGACCCTCGTACAGTGGTGTGACACATTTCCCGCCCCCGGTGACCCCCGTATAGGGGTGTGACACGTTACCCGCCCCCCCGGTGACCCCCGGACAGGGGTGTGACACGTTACCCGCCCCCGGTGACCCCCGGACAGGGGTGTGACACTTTACCCGCCCCCCGTACAGGGGTGTGACACGTTACCCGCCCCCAGTGACCCCCGTACAGGGGTGTGACACGTTACCCGCCCCCGGTGACCCCTGTACAGGGGTGTGACACATGTTGCCCCCCCTCTGACGTCAGGCTTTGGTGTTTGGTCGCAGGTTCCTTTTTGCCAAGATCATGGAGTGTCTGACGGAGCTGCGTTCCATTAACGACGAGTATAGTAAGCAGATTCTGCACATCTGGGACATTCAGCCGGACTACACCCCCCTGATGCACGAGATGTTCAGCAGATTGTCTGAGTGACCCCCACCTGCCGTTCTCGGGGGCCCTTACTGTATTAACTGTGTCCGTCTGTTCGGGGGCCATCTCCGCGCCTGAGGTCAGTTATGTTGTCGGTACGTTGTGTGCGTTGATGTGAAGGTGAGCGCCGCGCCCCCGACAGACGGACCCGCCGAAGCTGAACAGTTGGTGTCAAATGTGAATTTTGGGAAATTGTGGAGTTTCTAGCGATCACGACAGGAGCCCAGCGGCGACTGTCTCAGGACATGGCGCTATCAGGGAAATCTCTTACCTCTTCAGGGAATAAGCTACAACCAATCACCTACCTATGACCACCAGAGCTGACACTTCATCTGACTCCGCCCACAGCGTCAGGTGACTGGATACTTACGTTCCATTGATTTTATTCTTCAGGATGTTTTTTTTCAGGTTGCAGGAGCTCATTTCTCAGATCTTATACTCTAGCCCCTTCCAGAGCTGCGTTCACAGTATTCCTGGCTGAGCCCTTACCTAAGCTCCCATCATTCCCGCTACTTCAGCCAGGCCATCAGAATACTGTGTAGAGCCCACAATGCAGCATGATGGTCATAGTCTGCTGAACCCCACATTTCCCAGTGCAGAATTATGAATGCAGCTCTTGATGTGACTGTAGTGTAACAGCCGTATCTTTGTAACAGGGGAACAAGGTGCAGTAAAGTGAACCAGCGCCATGACGAGCGACGCCTGTGGGGGCCCCGGAGCGGTCCCCTTATGTGGCCATAGAGTGTCTCTTATTTATGGAGAACTGGGGGCCACAGGAAGGGGCTTCTGAGCATCGTATAACGTCTCAATGACCATTCTGCTGTTACATCGAATCTTTCACTCAGCCACCTCCAGAGCTGTACTTGCCATTATGCCGATGCTACTTGAAATCCACCAGCGCTGTGATCACAGATGAGCTGCCTGAGCGCCAGTAGAATTGTGACGGCAGCTGTGGCGGGATTGAAGTATACGGGACCTCACCAGTACAGGAGCGTCCTCTGCCCAGTGCCTGCCCCCTCACCTCACCAGTACAGGAGCGTCCTCTGCCCAGTGCCTGCCCCCTCACCTCACCAGTACAGGAGCGTCCTCTGCCCAGTGCCTGCCCCCTCACCTCACCAGTACAGGAGCGTCCTCTGCCCAGTGCCTGCCCCCTCACCTCACCAATACAGGAGCATCCTCTGCCCTGTGCCTGCCCCGTCACCAGTACAGGAGCATTCTCCACCCAGTGCCAGCCCCATCACCAGTACAGGAGCCTCCTCCACCCAGTACCAGCCCCCTCACCTCACCAGTACAGGAGCGTCCGCTGCCCAGTGCCTGCCCCCTCACCTCACCAGTACAGGGGCGTCCTCTGCCCAATGCTTGCCGTCTGATCTCACCAGTACAGGGGCGTCCTCTGCCCAGTGCTGCTTCCTCACCTCACCAGTACAGGGGCATCCTCTGCCCAGTGCTGACCCCTCACCTCACCAGTACAGGGGTGTCCTCTGCCCAGTGCCTGCCCCCTCACCAATACAGGAGCGTCCCCTGCCGAGTGCCTGCCCCCTCACCTCACCAGTACAGGGGCGTCCTCTGCCCAGTGCTGACCCCTCACCTCACCAGTACAGGGGTGTCCTCTGCCCAGTGCCTGCCCCCTCACCTCACCAGTACAGGAGCGTCCTACACCCAGTACCAGCCCCCTCACCAATACAGGAGCGTCCCCTGCCGAGTGCCTGACCCCTCACCTCACCAGTACAGGGGCGTCCCCTAACCAGTGCTTGCCCCCTCACCTCACCAGTACAGGGGCGTCCTCTGCCCAGTGCCTGCCCCCTCACCTCACCAGTACAGGGGCGTCCTCTGCCCAGTGCCTGCCCCCTCACCTCACCAGTACAGGGGCGTCCTCTGCCCAGTGCCTGCCCCCTCACCTCACCAGTACAGGAGCGTCCTCTGCCCAGTGCCTGCCCCCTCACCTCACCAGTACAGGGGCGTCCCTCTCAGATATACCTCATTTTCTTAGGCCGGTTTCTCTCAGGTGTATTCGGTCCGGGAAGCACACTCTGGGTGATAGCCGGATGCCAGGCCGTATGATGCTTTCTACGTAGAAGCGTAAGCCAGGTCCCTGGAGGGTGACAGAGCGGGGGCAGCGGATCAGAAGGCCACCCCGCTTCTAGTAAGAGATGAGGCACTGGGTGCCTCGCACCTCTGCACTACTCAGGTCATTGCTGTTGTCTTCTCCACGAGGACATGAGTCTCAGGAATTACAGAAATCTCTGGGTACGGACCAATGGACTCTTCTCCCTGTGGACTCCGAGTCACAATTCAGGCTTTTTTTATTATTTAGTATGTTTGTGTCTGTGGTGTCGTAAGAAGTGACTGTGTAACCGGATGTCGTGCCGCGGTATGTCCTGTGACCCATGATGTCATGGGCTGAAGACAGGGCGCTGCGGATGTGGATATTGGGGTCCTCTGCAGTAAAGATAACTATTAACTGTGGTCTATGTGTGTCAGTGATTTCACAAGATCAGCCCACTCCTGTCCTGAAATCATCTGTGCTGCTGGGACCCTGCTCCTTCCACTATGTAACTTTCAGCCTGTGACCTCCACAAGATCAGCACACTCCTCTCCTGAAATCCTCTGTGCTGCTGGGACCCTGCTCCTTCCACTATGTAACTTTCAGCCTGTGACCTTCACAAGATCAGCCCACTCCTGTCCTGAAATCATCTGTGCTGCTGGGACCCTGCTCCTTCCACTATGTAACTCTCAGCCTGTGACCTTCACAAGATCAGCCCACTCCTGTCCTGAAATCCTCTGTGCTGCTGGGACCCTGCCCCTTTCTCTATTTAACTCTCATCCTATGACCTCCACAAGATCAGCGCACTCCTCTCCTGAAATACTCTGTGCTGCTGGGACCCTGCTCCCTCCACTATGTAACTCTCATCCTGTGACCTCCACAGGATCAGCACACTCCTCTCCTAAAATACTCTGTGCTGCTGGGACCCTGCTCCTTCCACTATGTAACTCTCATCCTATGACCTCCACAAGATGTGCACACTCCTCTCCTAAAATCCTCTGTGCTGCTGGGGACCCTGCTCCTGTGACCTCCACAAGATCAGCACACTCCTTACCTTAATTCCTCTGTGCTGCTGCGGACCCTGCGTCTGCCACTGTAACCTGGTTTTTGGAAGGGTCAGGAGCTGGTGGAGCCTGGTGATATGTTCGAAGAGCTTTACTTTACAGAATGTGGCCCTCGCGGACCCCAAAAAGGGGAGAGGTGGATGTATGGGGGCAGATAAGACTCCTGTGGGAAGGAGTACCACAATGCAGCCACATACAGGGAGGCATAAGAAGGACCTGAGCTTCTGGTGAGGGCGTCGCCTGTCCGATGTAGGAATGTGAGGGGTCAGCGTCCACATCATATATTTCCGCACTGCCAAATAATAATCATCTTCTTCTACCTGTATCCTGCTATAAAAACGCCATAGAAAATGCAAAATGCAGATGCTGGAACTTGTAGTGTAATGGAAGGCAGAGACGTCTGTTAACATGTTGAGATGTGTAGTCCAAGAAGACACTGGTAGCAGGGACAGAAAGACTCACCTCATAACATGGTCCTACCTGAAAACAGATATCATACAGTCACCCCTAGGGGGAGCTCACCACATACAGATTATACAGCCACCACTAGAGGGAGCTCACTACATACAGATTATACAGCCACCACTAGAGGGAGCTCCCTACATACAGATTATACAGTCACCACTAGAGGGAGCTCACTACATACAGATTAAACAGCCACCACTAGGGGGAGCTCACTACATACAGATTATACAGCCACCACTAGAGGGAGCTCCCTACATACAGATTATACAGTCACCACTAGAGGGAGCTCACTACATACAGATTATACAGCCACCACTAGGGGGAGCTCACTATATACAGATTATACAGCTACCACTAGGGGGAGCTCACTATATACAGATTATACATCCACCACTAGAGGGAGCTCACTACATACAGATTATACAGCCACCACTAGAGGGAGCTCACTATATACAGATTATACAGCCACCACTAGAGGGAGCTCACTACATACAGATTATACAGCCACCACTAGAGGGAACTCACTACATACAGATTATACAGCCACCAGTAGAGGGAGCTCACTACATACAGATTATACAGCCACCACTAGAGGGAGCTCACTACATACAGATTATACAGCCACCACTAGAGGGAGCTCAATACATACAGATTATACAGCCACCACTAGAGGGAGCTCACTACATACAGATTATACAGCCACCACTAGAGGGAGCTCAGTACATACAGATTATACAGCCACCACTAGAGGGAGCTCACTACATACAGATTATACAGCCACCACTAGGGGGAGCTCACTACATACAGATTATACAGCCACCCCTAGAGGGAGCTCACTACATACAGATTATACAGACACCACTAGAGGGAGCTCACTACATACAGATTATACAGCCACTACTAGGGGGAGCTCACTATATACAGATTATACAGCTACCACTAGGGGGAGCTCACTGCATACACATTATACTGCCACCACTAGGGGGAGCTCATTTCATACAGATTATACAGCCACCACTAGGGGGAGCTCACTACATACAGATCATACAGCCACCACTAGGGGGAGCTCACTATATACAGATTATACAGCCACCAGTAGAGGGAGCTCACTATGTACAGATTATATAGCCACCACTAGAGGGAGCTCCCTACATACAGATTATACAGTCACCACTAGGGGGAGCTCACTACATACAGATTATACAGCCACCACTAGGGGGAGCTCACTACATACAGATTATACAGCCACCACTAGGGGGAGCTCACTACATACACATTATACTGCCACCACTAGGGGGAGCTCACTACATACAGATTATACATCCACCACTAGGGGGAGCTCACTACATACAGAGTATACAGCCACCACTAGGGGGAGCTCACTACATACAGATTACACAGCCACCACTAGAGGGAGCTCACTACATACAGAGTATACAGCCACCACTAGAGGGAGATCACTACATACAGAGTATACAGCCACCACTAGAGGGAGATCACTACATACAGATTATACAGCCACCACTAGAGGGAGATCACTACATACAGATTATACAGCCACCACTAGAGGGACCTCACTACATACAGATTATACAGACACCAATAGGGGGAGATCACTACATACACATTATACAGCCACCACTAGAGGGAGCTCACTACATACAGATTATACAGCCGCCACTAGAGGGAGCTTACTACATACAGATTATAATGTCCTTACTACATACAGATTATACAGCCACCACTAGAGGTAGTTCACTGCATACAGATTATACAGCCACCACCAGAGGGATTTTACTACATACAGATTATAGCGGCATTGCTTGGGGGAGTTCACTACATACAGATTATACAGCCACCACTAGATGGAGCTCACTACATACAGATTATACAATCACCACTAGAGGGAGCTCACTACATATAGATTATACAGCCACCACTAGAGGGAGCTCAATACATACAGATTATACAGCCACCACTAGAGGGAGCTCACTAAATACAGATAATACAGCCACCACTAGAGGGCGCTCACTACCTACAGATTATACAGCCACCACTAGAGGTAGCTCACTACATACAGATTATACAGCCACCACTAGAGGGAGCTCACTACCTACAGATTATACAGCGACCACTAGAGGGAGCTCACTACATACAGATTATACAGCCACCACTAGAGGGAGCTCACTACATACAGATTATACAGTCACCACTAGAGGGAGCTCACTACCTACAGATTATACAGCGACCACTAGAGGGAGCTCACTACATACAGATTATACAGCCACCACTAGAGGGAGCTCACTACATACAGATTATACAGCCACCACTAGAGGGAGCTCACTACATAAAAATTATACAGTCACCACTAGAGGGAGCTCACTACATACAGATTATACAGCCACCACTAGAGGGAGCTCACTACATACAGATCATACAGCCACCACTAGAGGGAGCTCACTACATACAGATTATACAGTCACCACTAGAGGGAGCTCACTACATACAGAATATACAGCCACCACTAGACGGAGCTCACTACATACAGATTATACAGCCACCACTAGAGGGAGCTCACTACATACATATTATACAGTCACCACTAGAGGGAGCTCACTACATACAGATTATACAGTCACCACTAGAGGGAGCTCACTACATACAGATTATACAGCCACCACTAGACGGAGCTCACTACATACAGATTATACAGCCACCACTAGAGGGAGCTCAGTACATACAGATTATACAGCCACCACTAGAGGGAGCTCACTACATACAGATTATACAGTCACCACTAGAGGGAGCTCACTACATACAGATTATACAGCCACCACTAGAGGGAGCTCACTACATACAGATTATACAGCCACCACTAGAGAGAGCTCACTACATACAGATTATACAGTCACCACTAGAGGGAGCTCTTTATATATTGATTTATTGTTGAAGTTAATGGAAGCTGTATTATATATATGAAATGAGCGCCTCCTGCTGGTTGATGTGGGCATACAGAATATTATGTAATATTAAATGTATCTAATGTTTGTTAGGATAGGTCATCGATATCAGATCAGCAGGGGTCTGACCCCCGTCACCTCCTCTGATCAGCTGTATGAGGAGACAGGGTGCAGTGTGATGGGGTGAGGATTGAAAGTAACGTTTTTTAAAGTGGGACATTAATTAGTTAATTATGGAGTTGTCTGTTACTAGTTGACAGCCCCAGAGATGTTGGGGCTCTCCACACAGCAGCATCTGATTCCAGTCACCGCAGTGTCCTAGAGAGCCCACACATCGCAGTGCCATAGGGTTCCCCATGTAGCAGTAAGAGGCTCTAGGACCCCATATATTGTGCTGCTCATAATACTGAGGTCTTATACTGCAGGGAATCCTCCGATCACCAGGTCCCAGGTGTAGTGTCTGCTCCTGTAACTTCACGATAGCAGTACCCGAGAGCTATCAGGATACCCGGCACAGGAGAGCTGCCGAACTATTCCTCAGGGAGCCGGGATGAGCTCTGGGCATCCTCAGCTAATAAACTGCTATATTGCATATCTTATTGGGTACCTGTGGGGGCTCCACTAAGCAGAGTAGAGCATCCAACATATGTCTTATGTCCACTGTATCCTGTAAAGTAAGCCATTGGGATTAATCTGTATACAGTATATGCACTGCACAGTACCACTTCTCCTGTCCTGTATATATGGACACTGCACAGTACCACTTCTCCTGTCCTGTATACTGGGTGTAATCCTCAGTATCTGCTCTTATTCTATATATATATACACTGCACAGTACCACTTCTCCTGTCCTGTATACTGGGTGTAATCCTCAGTATCTGCTCTTATTCTGTATATATATACACTGCACAGTACCACTTCTCCTGTCCTGTATACTGGGTGTAATCCTCAGTATCTGCTCTTATTCTGTATATATATACACTGCACAGTACCACTTCTCCTGTCCTGTATACTGGGTGTAATCCCCAGTATCTGCTCTTATTCTGTATATATACACTGCACAGTACCACTTCTCCTGTCCTGTATACTGGGTGTAATCCTCAGTATCTGCTCTTATTCTGTATATATATACACTGCACAGTACCACTTCTCCTGTCCTGTATACTGGGTGTAATCCTCAGTATCTGCTCTTATTCTGTATATATACACTGCACAGTACCACTTCTCCTGTCCTGTATACTGGGTGTAATCCTCAGTATCTGCTCTTATTCTGTATATATATACACTGACAGTACCACTTCTCCTGTCCTGTATACTGGGTGTAATCCTCAGTATCTGCTCTTATTCTGTATATATATACGCTGCACAGTCCCACTTCTCCTGTCCTGTATACTGGGTGTAATCCTCTGTATCTGCTCTTATTCTGTATATATATACACTGCACAGTACCACTTCTCCTGTCCTGTATACTGGGTGTAATCCTCAGTATCTGCTCTTATTCTGTATATATACACTGCACAGTACCACTTCTCCTGTCCTGTATACTGGGTATAATCCTCAGTATCTGCTCTTATTCTGTATATACACTGCACAGTACCACTTCTCCTGTCCTGTATACTGGGTGTAATCCTCAGTATCTGCTCTTATTCT
>CM065591.1:7255178-7261454 GCA_033119425.1 Bufotes viridis | reverse complement strand
CGACCCTTACAGAAACTGTAAGATGTCAGTGAAAAGTAAGTTGGTGACGGGACTGGTCGATGGTACGGGATCTCTGGATAGGTCCAGATCAGGGATCTTGGAAATCGTCAAGTCCTTCTACTCGTGCCTCTTGAGGAAGAAGGATCTGAATCGGGACAGAATTTCGGCTTTCCTGGCTGAAACCATCCCTGAGTCAAGAGTAGACCTTTCTCTTGGCGTTTTGATAGAAGAAATCAGAGAAGAGGAAGTCAGCCTGGCGATCGAAGGGCTTGCCCTAAAGAAGTCGCCAGGCCCGGATGGCTTAACATCCGAGTTTTATAAGACCTTTAAGGACTTCTTGGTTCCCCTCTTGACTAAGGTATTAAATGAGTGCCTATCCTCGGGTGCTCTGCCGAGGTCAATGAGGAGGTCAGCTCTGATCCTTATATCAAAGGGTAAAGATCCGAGCCGTATTGAGAATTGGCGTCCCATAGCGCTTCTCAGTACGGACAGAAAGATCCTGGCCAAGATACTGTTTAATCGGTTGGTGCAGTTTGCACCCGGCTCCTTTCGGAGACCCAACATTGCTCAGTTCCAGGCCGAAGCACGTTTAGTGCTGTACTCGGTGTCCGAGAGGCAGTGGAGCAGGGTAGGGCGGGTAACTGGAAGGGGTACATGCTGGCCTTAGATCAGGCAAAGGCTTTTGATCGGGTTAACCACGAGTACCTCTGGTCAGTCCTTCTGAAATATGGCCTGCCGGGGGTTTGTCGATTGGTTAAAGATCTTGTATGCAGGGGCAGAGAGTTTCCCGCTGGTGAGCGGTTGGTCTGGCAGCCCTTTTGAGGTCGGGTCTGGAGTCCGCCAGGGTTGTCCATTGAGCCCGCTCTTATACGTGTTTGCGATTGATCCTTTTATTAGGAGGATTGATCGTGGGCCGTTAAGCGGGAGTCAGGATGAGTCTGGAGGAGCCAGAAGCCACTCTGAGGGTGGTGGCTTATGCCGATGACGTCACTGTTTTCGTGTCCTCGGGAGGGAGGCGGAATACGTGATGTCGGAGGTAGAAGCAGCTACTCGGAAGTCTCCGGGTCCGTGATTAACCGGGATAAGTGTGAGAGTCTCTGGCTGGGAGGGGTGATCCATCTTTCGGTCTCCCGGACACCCTCCCAGAGCCCCAGTCGTCAGCCAAAGTCCTAGGCGTTCAATTCGGCCATGGGGATTATCCCACCCAAAATTGGGATAGCAGGCTTAAGATCGCTGCTCAGAAGGTTGACCAGTGGAAGGGTTGGTCTTTGACCCTCAGGGAAAGGGTGAGCCTGACCAAGACTTACCTTCTCCCTTTGCTTATCTATTTGGCCAGTGTATGTGTCTTGCCAGAACCTCTCTGGACTCGGGTTTACAGTCTGTTCTTCCAACTGTTATGGGGGAATAGGCTGAACCTAGTCAAGAGAGAGGTGACATACCGTACGAGGAGACTAGGGGGTTGGGTATGGTCAACCCCGTGGTGTTCCTTGTGAACACCTTTGTTAAGATCAACCTGGCAAACCTCTGGAAAGAGAGGGCTCCTCCGTGGGTAGTCTCTTGCAGGGGTTGGTTTCGGCCTTTCTTCCAGGAGTGGGAGACAGGAGGGCAAGTGAAGGATTTGCGTACACCTCATGGATATCTTCCGGCTTATGTCACCCGATTCTGAAGGTGATCCGCCGGTGGGGTTTGGGAGTGAGGGAGATCAGGACCCAGTCAAGGAGATCCCTTGACGAGAGGGTCTTGTTGACCCACTTCCAAAAGCCCCTGGCCCATAAGGATTGCCCAAGCCGGGATCTAGACAAGGGGTTACAGTTGTTAAATTCGGCAAGGATCCCCTTGAAGTTTTGGGACTTGGCTTGGCGCTGCTTTCACGGGAAGCTGTATGTAAGGGGCAACTTGAGGTATAGGAACTCTGATGAAAGGGGTTGTCCCCGGGAGGAGTGTGGCGACATACTGGAAAGTATGGAGCACTTCCTGCTTCAGTGTCCCTTTAATACAGAGGTATACAAACGGGTGGGTGCATCCATTGGCTGGCCTAGGCTAGCCAACCTCTCCTATGCGGAGTGGGCTTATGGAGCATTCAAAGGTTTGGGAAGAAGGGACCCATGCACAGCTTTTATAGTTAGCATAGTGGTCAGGTACTTCACATGGAGCGCACGGTGTTTAGTTTCAACCCAGCAGAAAGTCCTCCCTGTGGAAGAGGTGTGTAGGAACATTCTCGGTGACCTGGTGAAGGTTCGCTCTCTCGAGTGCGAAAGGGTGGGTACGGATGGGGTCTCTTACCTCTGGAGAGGCTTCACCTTCGATGTGCCTTAGCCTCAGTAGCACTTTTCCTGGTGTTGGGCTGAGGCTTTCACACTAGGTTTTTGTTTTGTATTTAAGATGAGTTTTTGAAGAAAGGTTTGCAAATGACTGAACTTGGGCCTTCGGGTGTATTTTGATATTGGTTTGTATAGATTTATGTTTGTTTGTATAAGTTGTATATATTGTATGATAGGGTAAGTGGGTGTAGTTAGGTTGGGTGGGATGGGGTGGGGGGTTCATATTTTTGTGTGGGAGGCCTGCATCCAGCCCTGGACTATGCGGACATAGGAGGACATGAGGCGAGGGGCTGGGTGTGGGTGGTGGAGGAAGGGCTGGCCTCATGGAGGGACAAGAGGCGGAGGTTGGCCCTGGGTGAAGGTGATGGGATAGATAGATTGGTAGGGGTAGTATAGGTTTGTAATTTCTTATAATATGTGTGTGTTTAAAAAAAAAAAAAAAAAAAAAAAAAATTTAAAAATAAATAAAATTAAATTGGAAAAAAAAAAATGTATTGTTATATTATGATTGTTTAATTTTTGTTTATTATTATTTATTGTGACAAGTTGTCATTTATTTTCTGTTAGAAACAATTTGTATAAATTTGTATATAGTCGGGGTTCAGCCGGATCGGATGTTTAGGTTCGGCTAGGTTTCATTTTCTCTTTTGTAGTAGGTATGAATGAGAGTCTGCGTGTAGCTGGGCCAGTAGGGTGAGTGTATATACGTTATTCCTTGTTTTATATCTTGTTTGGAAATTTTTATGGCAAAGTTTTTGTATTTTTGTATAAAATTAATAAAGAGTTCCTCAGTATCTGCTCTTATTCTGTATATATATACACTGCACAGTACCACTTCTCCTGTCCTGTATACTGGGTGTAATCCTCAGTATCTGCTCTTATTCTGTATATATATACACTGCACAGTACCACTTCTCCTGTCCTGTATACTGGGTGTAATCCTCAGTATCTGCTCTTATTCTGTATATATATACACTGCACAGTACCACTTCTCCTGTCCTGTATACTGGGTGTAATCCTCAGTATCTGCTCTTATTCTGTATATATATACACTGCACAGTACCACTTCTCCTGTCCTGTATACTGGGTGTAATCCTCAGTATCTGCTCTTATTCTGTATATATATACACTGCACAGTACCACTTCTCCTGTCCTGTATACTGGGTGTAATCCTCAGTATCTGCTCTTATTCTGTATATATATACACTGCACAGTACCACTTCTCCTGTCCTGTATACTGGGTGTAATCCTCAGTATCTGCTCTTATTCTGTATATATATACACTGCACAGTACCACTTCTCCTGTCCTGTATACTGGGTGTAATCCTCAGTATCTGCTCTTATTCTGTATATATATACACTGCACAGTACCACTTCTCCTGTCCTGTATACTGGGTGTAATCCTCAGTATCTGCTCTTATTCTGTATATATATACACTGCACAGTACCACTTCTCCTGTCCTGTATACTGGGTGTAATCCTCAGTATCTGCTCTTATTCTGTATATATATACACTGCACAGTACCACTTCTCCTGTCCTGTATACTGGGTGTAATCCTCAGTATCTGCTCTTATTCTGTATATATATACACTGCACAGTACCACTTCTCCTGTCCTGTATACTGGGTGTAATCCTCAGTATCTGCTCTTATTCTGTATATATATACACTGCACAGTACCACTTCTCCTGTCCTGTATACTGGGTGTAATCCTCAGTATCTGCTCTTATTCTGTATATATATACACTGCACAGTACCACTTCTCCTGTCCTGTATACTGGGTGTAATCCTCAGTATCTGCTCTTATTCTGTATATATATACACTGCACAGTACCACTTCTCCTGTCCTGTATACTGGGTGTAATCCTCAGTATCTGCTCTTATTCTGTATATATATACACTGCACAGTACCACTTCTCCTGTCCTGTATACTGGGTGTAATCCTCAGTATCTGCTCTTATTCTGTATATATATACACTGCACAGTACCACTTCTCCTGTCCTGTATACTGGGTGTAATCCTCAGTATCTGCTCTTATTCTGTATATATATACACTGCACAGTACCACTTCTCCTGTCCTGTATACTGGGTGTAATCCTCAGTATCTGCTCTTATTCTGTATATATATACACTGCACAGTACCACTTCTCCTGTCCTGTATACTGGGTGTAATCCTCAGTATCTGCTCTTATTCTGTATATATATACACTGCACAGTACCACTTCTCCTGTCCTGTATACTGGGTGTAATCCTCAGTATCTGCTCTTATTCTGTATATATATACACTGCACAGTACCACTTCTCCTGTCCTGTATACTGGGTGTAATCCTCAGTATCTGCTCTTATTCTGTATATATATACACTGCACAGTACCACTTCTCCTGTCCTGTATACTGGGTGTAATCCTCAGTATCTGCTCTTATTCTGTATATATATACACTGCACAGTACCACTTCTCCTGTCCTGTATACTGGGTGTAATCCTCAGTATCTGCTCTTATTCTGTATATATATACACTGCACAGTACCACTTCTCCTGTCCTGTATACTGGGTGTAATCCTCAGTATCTGCTCTTATTCTGTATATATATACACTGCACAGTACCACTTCTCCTGTCCTGTATACTGGGTGTAATCCTCAGTATCTGCTCTTATTCTGTATATATATACACTGCACAGTACCACTTCTCCTGTCCTGTATACTGGGTGTAATCCTCAGTATCTGCTCTTATTCTGTATATATATACACTGCACAGTACCACTTCTCTGTCCTGTATACTGGGTGTAATCCTCAGTATCTGCTCTTATTCTGTGTATATATACACTGCACAGTACCACTTCTCCTGTCCTGTATACCGGGTGTAATCCTCAGTATCTGCTCTTATTCTGTATATATACACACTGCACAGTACCACTTCTCCTGTCCTGTATACGGGGTGTAATCCTCAGTATCTGCTCTTCTTCTGTATATATACACTGCACAGTACCACTTCTCCTGTCCTGTATACTGGGTGTAATCCTCAGTATCTGCTCTTATTCTGTATATATATACACTGCACAGTTCCACTTCTCCTGTCCTGTATACTGGGTGTAATCCTCAGTATCTGCTCTTATTCTGTATATATATACACTGCACAGTACCACTTCTCCTGTATACTGGGTGTAATCCTCAGTATCTGCTCTTATTCTGTATATATATACACTGCACAGTACCACTTCTCCTTTCCTGTATACCGGGAGTAATCCTCAGTATCTGCTCTTATTCTGTATATATACACTGCACAGTACCACTTCTCCTGTCCTGTATACTGGGTGTAATCCTCAGTATCTGCTCTTATTCTGTATATATACACTGCACAGTACCACTTCTCCTGTCCTGTATACTGGGTGTAATCCTCAGTATCTGCTCTTATTCTGTATATATACACTGCACAGTACCACTTCTCCTGTCCTGTATACCGAGTGTAATCCTCAGTATCTGCCCTTATTCTGTATATATATACACTGCACAGTACCACTTCTCCTGTATACTGGGTGTAATCCTCAGTATCTGCTCTTATTCTGTATATATATACTGCACAGTACCACTTCTCCTGTCCTGTATACTGGGTGTAATTCTCAGTATCTGCTCTTATTCTGTATATATATACACTGCACAGTACCACTTCTCCTGTCCTGTATACTGGGTGTAATCCTCAGTATCTGTTCTTATTCTGTATATATATACACTGCACAGTACCACTTCTCCTGTCCTGTATACTGGCTGTAATCCTCAGTATCTGCTCTTATTCTGTATATATACACTGCACAGTACCACTTCTCCTGTCCTGTATACCGGGTGTAATCCTCAGTATCTGCTCTTATTCTGTATATATACACTGCCAGTACCACTTCTCCTGTCCTGTATACTGGGTGTAATCCTCAGTATCTGCTCTTATTCTGTATATATATATACAC
>CM065591.1:6977678-7250178 GCA_033119425.1 Bufotes viridis | reverse complement strand
ACACTGCACAGTACCACTTCTCCTCTCCTGTATACTGGGTGTAATCCTCCGTATCTGCTCTTATTCTGTATATATATACACTGCACAGTACCACTTCTCCTGTCCTGTATACTGGGTGTAATCCTCAGTATCTGCTCTTATTCTGTATATATATACACTGCACAGTACCACTTCTCCTGTCCTGTATACTGGATGTAATCCTCAGTATCTGCTCTTATTCTGTATATATACACACTGCACAGTACCACATCTCCTGTCCTGTATACTGGGTGTAATCCTCAGTATCTGCTCTTATTCTGTATATATATACACTGCACAGTACCACTTCTCCTGTCCTGTATACTGGGTGTAATCCTCAGTATCTGCTCTTATTCTGTATATTTATACACTGCACAGTACCACTTCTCCTGTCCTGTATACTGGGTGTAATCCTCAGTATCTGCCCTTATTCTGTATATATACACTGCACAGTACCACTTCTCCTGTCCTGTATACTGGGTGTAATCCTCAGTATCTGCTCTTATCCTGTATATATATACACTGCACAGTACCACTTCTCCTGTCCTGTATACTGGGTGTAATCCTCAGTGTCTGCTCTTATTCTGTATATATATACACTGCACAGTACCACTTCTCATGTTCTGTATACTGGGTGTAATCCTCAGTATCTGCTCTTATTCTGTATATATATACACTGCACAGTACCACTACTCCTGTCCTGTATACCGGGTGTAATCCTCAGTATCTGCTCTTATTCTGTATATATACACTGCACAGTACCACATCTCTGTCCTGTATACTGGGTGTAATCCTCAGTATCTGCTCTTATTCTGTATATATATACACTGCACAGTACCACTTCTCCTGTATACTGGGTGTAATCCTCAGTATCTGCTCTTATTCTGTATATATACACTGCACAGTACCACTTCTCCTGTATACTGGGTGTAATCCTCAGTATCTGCTCTTATTCTGTATATATACACTGCACAGTACCACTTCTCCTGTCCTGTATACTGGGTGTAATCCTCAGTATCTGCTCTTATTCTGTATATATACACTGCACAGTACCACTTCTCCTGTCCTATGTACTGGGTGTAATCCTCAGTATCTGCTCTTATTCTGTATATATATACTGCACAGTACCACTTCTCCTGTCCTGTATACTGGGTGTAATCCTCAGTATCTGCTCTTATTCTGTATATATATACACTGCACAGTACCACTTCTCCTGTATACTGGGTGTAATCCTCAGTATCTGCTCTTATTCTGTGTATATATATACACTGCACAGTACCACTTCTCCTGTCCTGTATACTGGGTGTAATCCTCAGTATCTGCTCTTATTCTGTATATATACACTGCACAGTACCACTTCTCCTGTCCTGTATACCGGGTGTAATCCTCAGTATCTGCTCTTATTCTGTATATATACACTGCACAGTACCACTTCTTCTGTATACTGGGTGTAATCCTCAGTATCTGCTCTTATTCTGTATATATACACTGCACAGTACCACTTCTCCTGTCCTGTATACTGGGTGTAATCCTCAGTATCTGCTCTTATTCTGTATATATATACACTGCACAGTACCACTTCTCCTGTCCTGTATACTGGGTGTAATCCTCAGTATCTGCTCTTATTCTGTATATATATACACTGCACAGTACCACTTCTCCTGTCCTGTATACTGGGTGTAATCCTCAGTATCTGCTCTTATTCTGTGTATATATACACTGCACAGTACCACTTCTCCTGTCCTGTATACTGGGTGTAATCCTCAGTATCTGCTCTTATTCTGTGTATATATACACTGCACAGTACCACTTCTCCTGTCCTGTATACTGGGTGTAATCCTCAGTATCTGCTCTTATTCTGTATATATATACACTGCACAGTACCGCTTCTCCTGTCCTGTATACTGGGTGTAATCCTCAGTATCTGCTCTTATTCTGTATATATACTGTACAGTACCACTTCCCCTGTCCTGTATACCGGGTGTAATCCTCAGTATCTGCTCTTATTCTGTATATATATACACTGCACAGTACCACTTCTCCTGTATACCGGGTGTAATCCTCAGTATCTGCTCTTATTCTGTATATATATACACTGCACAGTACCACTTCTCCTGTCCTGTATACTGGGTGTAATCCTCAGTATCTGCTCTTATTCTGTATATATATACACTGCACAGTACCACTTCTCCTGTCCTGTATACTGGGTGTAATCCTCAGTATCTGCTCTTATTCTGTATATATATACACTGCACAGTACCACTTCTCCTGTCCTGTATACTGGGTGTAATCCTCAGTATCTGCTCTTATTCTGTATATATACACTGCACAGTACCACTTCTCCTGTATACTGGGTGTAATCCTCAGTATCTGCTCTTATTCTGTATATATACACTGCACAGTACCACTTCTCCTGTATACTGGGTGTAATCCTCAGTATCTGCTCTTATTCTGTATATATATACACTGCACAGTACCACTTCTCCTGTTCTGTATACTGGGTGTAATCCTCAGTATCTGCTCTTATTCTGTATATATATATATACTGCACAGTACCACTTCTCCTGTCCTGTATACTGGGTGTAATCCTCAGTATCTGCTCTTATTCTGTATATATGCACTGCACAGTACCACTTCTCCTGTCCTGTATACTGGGTGTAATCCTCAGTATCTGCTCTTATTCTGTATATATACACTGCACAGTACCACTTCTCCTGTCCTGTATACTGGGTGTAATCCTCAGTATCTGCTCTTATTCTGTATATATACACTGCACAGTACCACTTCTCCTGTCCTGTATACTGGGTGTAATCCTCAGTATCTGCTCTTATTCTGTATATATACACTGCACAGTACCACTTCTCCTGTCCTGTATACCGGGTGTAATCCTCAGTATCTGCTCTTATTCTGTATATATACACTGCACAGTACCACTTCTCAGGTATTTGTAAGGTTTCATTCCTAGCATTGTTTTTTATTTGCCTGTAAATTCCCTGCTCCAGTAATATCCAGCGATGGAATTGTAATTCCCTCATTCTCAGCTCACTACTGCTCCTGCTGGAATGTCAGGGGAAATGCAGCTCTGAATGTGACTGGAGGACACAGGTTGCTGCAATCTCAAAATACACTGATCAATGAAAATCCTGCACAAGAATCTGTTGTTGGGATGAAGGTTTCTCTGTGATGATGATAAATGGAAGAGATTATATTAGAGGAAAGGAGCCTCTAGCCCGGATACAAGATGAGATACGGCCTCTAGCCCGGATACAAGATGAGATACGGCCTCTAGCCCGGATACAAGATGAGATACGGCCTGTAGAGATGTCCCGAACTATTCGCCGCGGCGGGCGAACATATGCAATGTTCGGTCCGCCCCCTTTACATCATCATTGAGCAAACTTTGACCCTGTACCTCACAGTCAGCAGACACATTCCAGCCAATCAGTACCATTCCTCCCAGACCCTCCCACCTCCTATCAAAAAGCAAGGACAGCATCCATCTTAGATTCAGTCTGAAGCTGCAGTGTTAGTTAGAGCAGGGAGAGTGCTGCTGCTGCTGAATTAATAGGGAAAGCGTTAGCTAGGCCGGATTTCTGTGTCCACTCCAGTCCTCACAGACTCATCTGCTGTAAGGACAGCGTCCTGACAGCACCCCCAAAAGCGCTTTTTAGGGCTGGTACATCAGTCTGCTTAGATAGATAGATAGATAGATATATTGCAGTTGCCTGCCCGTGTGTGAGAGGCCGCAGGCCCACAGACTGTACTGTGTGCCCACCACTCATATCGGGTGGCACAGTACCGTGCACATAAAAGTCATTTAATTTTTACCCTTTAATATAATTGCAGTTGCCTGCCAGTGAGTGTCAGGCCCACTGACTGTACTGTGCCCACTGCCCACCACTCATATAGGGTGGCACAGTACATTGCACGGCGCACGTGTGGTGACCTAAAATTCAAACAAAGCGGACCGGGCATGGGTCTTTTTCCATCTCCCGGTTCCTAAAATCTATTCGATACACGTCCTCTGATAGGGGACGTAACAGGGATTAAACTGATAGGAATAGTACTACTTAACACACCGCTCATATAGGGTGGCACAGTACATTGCACAGCGCACGCGCAGTGCCCCAAATTGTAAGGAAGAGGACCGACTAACCATCTTTTTCCATCTCCCGGTTCCTAAAATCTATTCCATACACCGGCCCCTGATAGGGGACAAAACAGAGATGAAACTGGTAAGAACAGATTTTTTTTAATATATAAAAAAAAAAAAAAAAGAGGACAGCCTCTGCGGAGCTGGGTATTTTTTGGCCGCGTTACTGAACGCTAATGCACAATGGCTGTAGGCTCATGCGTCCTTTTGCGGAGGTGACAAACCTGGTCAGTCAAACCCAAGGCAACATCATCGACCTCATCCCATATGCGTTTTTTCCGGAGCGCGCCCTGCGAAGAGTCCTGGATCAGGCCGAAGATGAGCATGAAGAGGAAGAGTTGTGGTCACCATCACCACCAGAAGCAGCCTTGTCGTCGTCGTCGATTGCTGGACCTGCGGCAGCGCAGAGAGAGGAGTCTGAAGAAGAGGAGTCAGAGGAGGAAGGCGGAAGACCAACCACAGCAGGCGTCCCAGGGAGCTTGTTGTCACCTTTCGGGGACCCTCGGTGTTGTACGTGGCTGGGTGGAGGAAGAGACCTTCAAGGACGTCAGTGAGGACAAGGAAAGGGACGTGGCTAGCTTGGTATCCAACCTTGTGCAAATGGACTGTTTGCGGTTGTTTGCGGTGCGTTAAACGGGGAGTTTGGTCTGTCACTGTGAAGCGGGCGTAACCCTTACACTACCTAATCCATACAACATCATACCTGATCGTATGATGTGGATGTTTTAAAGCACGTTATTCCAAACAATTTAGGAATGTTAGGTGATTTATGCCCTTTAAAACCGGACTCTGCGTCAACTACGTAATTTTCCATGGGAGTTTTGCCATGGATCCCCCTCCGGCATGCCACAGTCCAGGTGTTAGTCTCCTTGAAACAACTTTTCCATCACTATTGTGGCCAGAAAGAGTCCCTGTGGGTTTTAAAATTCGCCTGCCTATTGAAGTCTATGGCAGTTCGCCCGTTTGCGAACATTTGCGGAAGTTTGCATTCGCCGTTCGCGAAGGTAAAATTTTATGTTCACGACCTCTCTAACGGCCTCTAGCCTGGATACAAGATGAGATACGTCCTCTAGCCCGGATACAAGACGAGATACGGCCTCTAGCCTGGATACAAGATGAGCTACGGTCTCTAGCCTGGATACAAGATGAGATACGGCCTCTAGCCTGGATACAAGATGAGATACGGCCTCTAGCCTGGATACAAGATGAGATACTGCCTCTAGCCTGGATACAAGATGAGATACTGCCTCTAGCATAGATACAAGATTAGATACGGCCTCTAGCCTGGATACAAGATGAGATACGGCCTCTTGCCTGGATACAAGATGAGATACGGCCTCTTGCCTGGATACAAGATGAGATACGGACTCTAGCCTTGATACAAGATGAGATACGGACTCTAGCCTTGATACAAGATGAGATACAGCCTATAGCCTAGGTACAAGATGAGATACTGCCTGTAGCCTGGATACAGGATGGGATACGGCCTTGTAGCCTAGGTACAAGATGAAATACTGCCTGTAGCCTGGATACAGGATGGGATACGGCCTCTAGCCTGGATACAAGATGAGATACGGCCTATAGCCTAGGTACAAGATGAGATACAGCCTCTAGCCTGGATACAAGATGAGATACGGCCTGTTGCCTGGATACAAGATGAGATACGGCCTTGTAGCCTAGGTACAAGATGAGATACTGCCTGTAGCCTGGATACAGGATGGGATACGGCCTCTAACCTGGATACAAGATGAGATACGGCCTATAGCCTAGGTACAAGATGAGATACAGCCTCTAGCCTGGATACAGGATGGGATACGGCCTCTAGCCTGGATACAAGATGAGATACGGCCTCTTGCCTGAATACAAGATGAGATACGGCCTTGTAGCCTAGGTACAAGATGAGATACTGCCTCTAGCCTGGATAAATGATGGGATACGGCCTCCAGCCTGGATACAAGATGAGATATGGTTGGACATGGAGGCATACAGATTGCGTATTGTGCCTGCTGAGTAATGGAAGCCCTGCCATCAGAAGTACACGTGGCGGCAGGACGTCCTGCACGTATCACTACTAGGGGTGACCAACTGTTCTATGTGATGGCTTCCCCGATCATCACACCAGCAGTGGGGGCAGTGTGTCGCTCTACAGGCAGGATGAAGCATTCGCCACCAGGCCTCCATACTCCGTCACCACATCTCGACGAGAACCTGAGTTCATCACAATTCCAGTCCAGAGTAGTCCCGTTTCTCGCACACACCACCACTGCAATGCGAAGGTGATGGTGGCTGTCTGTCAACGGCCAGACTTGTCATGTGCGGCGTGACACGAATTCCCTCCTTCTGAACTCCTGAAAAAGGTCCGGTCAGAGTTAGGGGTGTAATAAATGGGCCGCCAGTGTCCGGACGGTGGAAAACAAAACCGCCGAGCTGCTCGTCAATCCTCTCTACTGGTGTCTGTTCTCTGTGTGTGCATGCACTGACACAACTACTGCTCCCAACATCTAGGGCCGAATGGGCTAGATGGCGGGCAATTCATTGAGACGACCATTCTGCCCCTCGCAGTCCAAGTTTGTACGCGTTCTCAGGCCTCTTTCACACGAACATGATGGATGTGTTCAGTGAAACTCGCACCATTTCGCAAGTTTAGTCAGTTTTGTCTGCAATTGCGTTCAGTTATTTCCACGCGGGTGCAATGTGTTTTTCACGCACGTGATAAAAAAAACGGAAGGTTCAAAAAGAACATCTCCTAGCAACCATCAGTGAAAAACGCATTGCATCCGCACAGAACCCAGAATATAGAACATGTCGTGTTTTTCAACGCAGAACTGATGCGTGAAAACCAACGCTCATGTGCACAGACCCATTGAAATGAATGGGTCAGGATTCAGTGCGGGTGCTGTGCGTTCACGTCACGCATTGCACCCGCGCGGAAAACTCGCTTGTGTGAAAGGGGCCTCAAAGAGGCCTGTCTAGCAGTCAACAAGCTCTCACCAAGAGGTACACTGCCCCAAAGTATCCTCTGAGAGCCCATGTCAGCATTTACTGATCTGCAGCAATCTGACGTTTCTATTTTTTGCACTTCAATTTTATCCAAGAATCAATGCAGCAATTAAAGGGGTATTCCGATTATATTGTTATGTAAAAACTATCACGAGAGCAGGGGACCCGTGCTCATGGAGCCTCCCAAAATGGGGCAGCCCCTCCATTAATATCTAAGGGTAGACCCACGTTCTAGTGATCGCTGGGGATCCCAGCTCTAGGACCCCCACCCATCTTATAATTATACCCATCCTTTGGGTAGGCAAAAACAATAGAATGGTTTGTTTGGATTTTGGGAAATGCAGGGAACACGAGCCTCCCCCCCGCCCTGCGAATCACGTCGTACACATGAAATCCTACAAATTCTGATCCCTGTTCCCATAGTTGGTCCGACCCACATCAGCGTGATAACCTTAAAGGGGCTTCAACTCTTAGTATGATCGCTGGGGAGGAGACCCCTGCTGGCTCATTGACGGGCTCCACCCCAAGCATTCATACACTGGTTCTATGGACAGAACATTGTGGAAAATTCCTTTAAGACCACGACCGGCTGCTGTGCAGGGGAGCGCCTCCGGCGGCTGGGAGTCCTCGGTCGTACGGAGCAGTCAGAGACAAACCCAATCATCCGCAGAGTTTTCCAGAATCTCTCAACCACTTTCAGAAGATGCATCTTTAGGGCGACATCGTCTCGCCGCTCCAGTCACTCAAAGCAGCAGTTTAATGCACGTCTTTTCCTCCGTCCGCTGTGGGAGATGCAGCGTTTACACCCTTTGCTTTCAGGCCTTCCCTCCTGGCTACTCTGCTGCATGGTGGGAGTAGTAGTAGTAGAAGCAATAGGAACCCAATGTCATGTCGTTATGTCACCTCAGCATGGACAGTATCCAAGTTCACTGAGCAGAATTATAAATGCAGCTCTGGCTGTGACTGGAGCAACCTTCTAAGATGGAAAGTATACCTAAGGCTGGGTTCAGACTTGAAGCTCCTGTCCTTCTTTGGGCGTTTTACAGCGCGTTCCTGCGCGCTGTAAAACGCTCAACAGGCGAAAACCCATGTTTCCCTATGGGCATGGTTCTCACCTGAGCGTTTTACAGCGCGTATGAACGCGCTGTAAAACGCCCTACGCCCATAGAAGTACAGGAGCTTCTTTGGGGTGTTTTGTTGCGCGTATTGTGATTGACGCCAGAGTGGTTGCGCGTACAACGCGTTTCCTATTTCCAAAAACGCGCTGTAATTCGTGCGTATCAAATACGCTCAAGTGTGAACCCAGCCTAAGGGTGTGAGCAGCTACAGCGCCCACAAGATCAGAAAGCAGATGTAGCATTATGCATACTTTCCACCCTGCCTGTAAACATGCATGCTCGGCCGCCCTTGGAATGCACAGGTTCAGCCGCCTTTCTTGATTTGATACCAAACACCAAAACCTCGAGGGCTTTTCATGCCCCTCACACAGAGCCCAGACACGACCACGGCGTGCGCCCCCGACACACGGACACACACCGCAAGCACTTCACTCCTGGGTTGCTTTTTCTCCATTTTTTTTTTTTTGAGTATTTTCTCATTTTTTTATTATTATTATTTCATTTCCAGACTAAACCTACTTTTTTTTTATTTAATGCAAATTACAGATACCAGGTAACTATCTCCGGAATTGTGTCACACAGAACAAAACGTATTTACAAAGAGGGGGGGGGGGCGGACATCAGAAAATAAAAAAGGAATATGTAGAACGTGACCGCGCCGAGGGCCGAACACACAAGGATGGTGGATTTCAGTCACAGAGGCGTTCAAGTAGTAGTAATGTTCTCAGGCCGTGGATGCAGATCTCGGAGTAACCGCTGCCAGCTGGAAACCTTGTGGGTTTTTTTTCACGTATGATATCGGACTCTTCCCAGCTGATTCAGGGCTGTTCGCCAACTCGTCCGTCAGAAACCACACACTGAAGCGATATTACAGGCAAAGCAAAAAAAATATATATATATGTATATATAATCATCTATAGAGACGAAGTCACAGCCGTAGGCGACATTCTGGAGCACGATGGCGGTCACGTCACTGCCCAACTCGCATCACGTAAGACTTCAGAATAAGAATTTAAAAAAATTAAAATAAAATTATTGCATTTTTTGCATGTGATTAAAAAATAAAATAAAAAAATAATACAAAGAGCGGACACCATGGCCTCATCCTCACCAACCCCTCCCCCCGGGCTGACGCGACATGGAACGTTCCGGTCGTCCGTTGCATGCACTGTGCTTTTAGTGGGGACATCGCATACGTGATTGTGGGGGAAAGCGATTAAAAAAACGTACTGCGGCCACTTAAAGGGAACCATCTCCCCGCCTGGCACAGCCGCTTCAGTGACTACTTGTAGTAACAATTCTGGAGCATCTATTCTCATCACTCTGTTGTCCTATTCCTAAATTATTCCTACTAGAAGTTTATTAATAACTGGACAACTGCATGTTACCAGTTGGGGGTGTGTCCCTACTGTCTGACACTGTCCAATCAGTGTCAGACCATACAAAGCCACCCACCCAACTGGTAACACCCATCAGTACCTTTATTCATAAACCTCTACCAGGAATAATAGAGGGACGGCGCCGGTCATGAGAAAGGAGGATCCAGAATTAGTATTACATGGGGAACACAAGAAGTCACTAAAGCAGGCGTGTTCAGAGAGGGGACCGCTCCTCTTTAACCCTTTCATGGGTGGGGGGAGGATGGCACAGATGGGATGAGGATACGTACAATGTCGCCAGAAGCCGAGCTCTGATCTAACGCTCCCCAGCATTTCACAGGTTAAATCATGCCTTAGACTCCAATCACATCCAAAGCTGCTGGCGGCCACGCGGAGTTGGTCAGCAGTGTATTATGACACCCCATGCCCGGTGTCATCATTATGCTGCCCACATTGGCAGAACATGCTCGGTGCAAGCGCAGCACGGGCAACCTGAGTGCAGATGGACGCCGGCCCGTGCGGCGGCAGCTCTGGCTGCGAGTAGCGAATAAGACGCGCTAATACTACGGCTCCAGAGGTCCGGGCCCCGGCGAGAGCCCAACCCTCGGGGCGGCTGCTTTAGACCTTCATGAGAACAGAACGGAGGCCGCTCCGCCCTGTGGAAATGTACCGTAGCCGCAGAGCGCCACCACGTGGACGACAGACAATCTCCGCTTTATGACCGACATAAACTAAAGTCCATAGGATGAAACTCATTGGTGGCCTCAGTGAGGTAGCTGGTGCCTCATACCTCAGGTCTACGTATGAATTACCAGACACAGGAGCCGAGCACCAACACCAAGGATAGCGGGAAAGAAACTGAAATGAGCCGGGGTGTGCCCCCACCCATCACAGGGGTCTCCTCCCTAAAGCAGGGATGAGGGGACACAGTGACCCCCACAGCGAGACCATTCTGCAGGTGCCACATTGACGTGCACAGTGCTGTGCGCTCAATCCTCCAGCCCCCCACTCCCCCAATCAGGGGCGTCCCCAGCCGCTGCAGTGAAAGGGTTCATGGCCACGCTCCTATTGCCAAGGGGAAACGTGGCGCAGGGGCAACACTAGTCCAGCAAGCAGAGTTAATGCCCATGGGTGTAGCATAACGATGTGGAGGTATATTGTCCTTATTACATAGTGAAGCCCCTCCCTTTCATCCGAGCCAACCAATAACAGAGGACGAAAAAGAACCAATGAGAAGCCACATACACGTCCAACACCCCCCCCCCCCAAGAAATACGGAGGAGAAAACAGAAAAAGGGCGTGACCAGGGGGCGCTGTGCAGCGGGGAGGGGCGGTCACGGGTCTCATACGATAAGGCACTCCGAGATTCAATCCGGTGCAATGAAGGGAGGAGCCGACCCCCCGCCGACCGCACGACGTACAGTGAAATAAAAGCCACAGTAACAGACAGGGGTCCGAGGGGCGACGAGCGCGGCCAATCACCAAGCTGTCCTCTGCTGGGGCCAGTAAGGGGGAGGGAGGAGGACACCCCCCTCACCAAGAAAACTCCTATGGAGTGAGATTTTAAAAAAAACAAAAAAAAACAAAAAAAAAAAATTACAGAAAAAAAAAAATCCTGCGATATTTATAGATATTTTACAAGGTTAAATAACAATAATAATAATAATTATAATAAAAAACTGAACCACTAAAACCCACATGGATGGCGCTTCCTTTACAGTTTATGTGTATATATATATATATATTTTTCTTTTTCTTGATAAATGTGGCCAGTGTTTGGTGGAAGAGTCCGGGGCACCGGGGCGAGTGCTCCCCGCTCTCTTTCCCCACCCTCTTGCTACTTTGCCCGTTTCCTTCTCGTCCGTGCGCGGCGGAACATGCTGCGAGAATTGGCTCAGGTGGAGTTGGAGGCTGAGGCGGAGGCTGCGTTGTTGGTCGGTCCGCGCTCCCCGGCGTTTGAGTCTAAAAGGAAACAATGGAAGGAAATGAACATAAGATTGGAGGTCACACCCAAAAGACACGGGGGCGAGGGGAGGTCACACCCACAAGACAGAGAGGTCACACCCACAAGACACGGGGGCGCGGGGAGGTCACACCCACAAGACACCGGGGGAGGGGGAGGTCACACCCACAAGACACCGGGGGAGGGGGAGGTCACACCCACAAGACACCGGGGGAGGGGGAGGTCACACCCACAAGACACCGGGGGAGGGGGAGGTCACACCCACAAGACACCGGGGCAGGGGGAGGTCACACCCACAAGACACCGGGGAGGGGAGGTCACACCCACAAGACACCGGGAGGAGTCACCCACAAGACACGGGAGGAGGTCACACCCACAAGACACCGGGCAGGGGAGGTCACACCCACAAGACACCGGGAGGGGAGGTCACACCCACAAGACACGGGGCAGGGGAGGTCACACCCACAAGACACGGGAGGGGAGGTCACACCCACAAGACACCGGGGCAGGGGAGGTCACACCCACAAGACACCGGGCAGGGGAGGTCACACCCACAAGACACCGGGGCAGGGGGAGGTCACACCCACAAGACACCGGGCAGGGGGAGGTCACACCCACAAGACACCGGGGAGGGGAGGTCACACCCACAAGACACCGGGCAGGGGAGGTCACACCCACAAGACACCGGGGCAGGGAGGTCACACCCACAAGACACCGGGCAGGGGAGGTCACACCCACAAGACACCGGGGAGGTCACACCCACAAGACACCGGGGCAGGGGGAGGTCACACCCACAAGACACCGGGGCAGGGGGAGGTCACACCCACAAGACACCGGGGCAGGGGGAGGTCACACCCACAAGACACCGGGGCAGGGGAGGTCACACCCACAAGACACCGGGCAGGGGGAGGTCACACCCACAAGACACCGGGGCAGGGGGAGGTCACACCCACAAGACACCGGGGCAGGGGGAGGTCACACCCACAAGACACTGGGGCAGGGGGAGGTCACACCCACAAGACACCGGGGCAGGGGGAGGTCACACCCACAAGACACCGGGGCAGGGGGAGGTCACACCCACAAGACAACGGGGCAGGGGGAGGTCACACCCACCAAGACACGGGGGCAGAGGGAGGTCACACCCACAAGACACCGGGGGAACAGACAGGGTGTTCCCATCTTGCCTGTCCCCTCTCTGTAAGGCGACTTTCCCACTATCGTTTCTATTTTCCGGTATTGAGATCCGTTAAATCCGGGGTTAAATACAGGAGAAAAGCGCTTCCGTTTTGTCCCCATATGTTGTCAGTAGGGACAACACGTAACTGAACGGAACGCAGCGCTCCAATGCTCCCAACGGCTCCATTCACACCATGGGATTTTTGCTCCACCTCCAACCCCCATTATTCGTGGATTGGATGCGGACCCCTTCATTTCAATGGGGCCACAAAAGATGCAGAGAGCACACGGTTGGAAACGCCCCCTGCTGACGGGAGGACAGGACCTGGGAGACGCCATCACGCTGGAGCGCCGGTGTACCATGAAAAAGCATTAACTTATGAAGAAACATTAAGCAGCTGATTTCAGGGGGCGTGTCGCTCTGCTCTCGGCTCAGATTGGCTCACATTCAGGGGGTGTGTTCTACGCTCGCGCTCGGCTCAGCTCAGTAGCAGAAGCAGGTCTGAAGCCCGCGCGGCACGGGGGTTTAGGAGGCAGGGATGTATGAATAAACCTGTGAGCCCCCATGTTGCGCAGAAAACCGCAGGTCAATTCAGACCTGCGGTTTTCTTCGTGACAGTCTCTGATCCCCAGTGCCACTGCGCGGGGTTGGCACGGGTGTATGAATAAACCTGTGAGCAGCCCCCCCCCCTTCATGTTGCGCAGAAAACCGCAGGTAAATTCAGACCTGCGGTTTTCTGTGCAACATTGGGGGGCTCACAGGTCTATTCATACATCCCTGCCTCCTAAACCCCCGTGCCTCCTCATAAACCCCCCCGTGCCGCGCGGGCTTCAGACCTGCTTCTGCTACTGAGCTGAGCCGAGCGCGAGCGTAGAACACACCCCCTGAATGTGAGCCAATCTGAGCCGAGAGCAGAGCGACACGCCCCCTGAAATCAGCTGCTTAATGTTTCTTCATAAGTTAATGCTTTTTCATGGTACACCGGTCCTGCCCTGAGCTTCCAGTCAGCAGGGGGCGTTCACAGCGGCGCGAGCAAATGGAGGAGGGGAGGGCTCTTATTATTATTTTGGGGCGTTATTCTTACAGGGGGCACTAATGGGGGCGTTCATCTTTACCGTCCCCTGGGAAAGCTGGGCACTCACTTATACAGCTGCTATAGACCCCACAAACAACGCAGGATCGGTTCCCTTACTGCTTAACCCACGACCATCTCCACATCCACGCCCCGTACATCGGAGGACAGACCACCACTCAGTACCACGGGGCGTGCCCTCTCACCTGATGTCGCTGTGGCATTTGTGGGGGTGGACACAGAGGCTTGGTTCCGAGCGTGGGCTGGGATCAGGATAGACGATAGGGAAGGGTTACTGGACAGCTCTGTAAACGAGAGAAAAGAATACGTCAGAAAGGCGGCAGCGGCACGGACGCGGAAGGTCTAGAGCGCGGCTGGAGAGTCCGACCCCTCAGCGCTCTCTCTGCATCGACCTGAAACTAGATAAGGAACCGAATCAGAGGAGGCAGAGATATCAGGCCTGGGAGGGGTCTCTTACCAGCACGCACACACTGGGCACTTATTTTTATGGCAGTTTTTGGGGTTAAAAAAAATAAGTTGCAAGCTCATTCACAGCGTCCTCATCACATGGGTGGGAGGGGGAGGGACGGCTCCACCAGCAGAATAGTGAGTGCAGCTCTGGAGTATAATACAGGATGTAACTCAGGATCAGTACAGGATAAGTAATGTAATGTACACAGTGACGGCACCAGCAGAATAGTGAGTGCAGCTCTGGAGTATAATACGGGATGTAACTCAGGATCAGTACAGGATAAGTAATGTATGTACACAATGACTGCACCAGCAGAATAGTGAGTGCAGCTCTGGAGTATAATACAGGATGTAACTCAGGATCAGTACAGGATAAGTAATGTATGTACACAGTGACTGCACCAGCAGAATAGTGAGTGCAGCTCTGGGGTATAATACAGGATGTAACTCAGGATCAGTACAGGATAAGTAATGTATGTACACAGTGACTGCACCAGCAGAATAGTGAGTGCAGCTCTGGAGTATAATACAGGATGTAACTCATGATCAGTGCAGGATAAGTAATGTATGTACACAGTGACTGCACCAGCAGAATAGTGAGTGCAGCTCTGGAGTATAATACAGGATGTAACTCAGGATCAGTACAGGATAAGTAATGTAATGTATACAGTGACTGCACCAGCATAATAGTGAGTGCAGCTCTGGAGTATAATACAGGATATAACTCAGGATCAGTACAGGATAAGTAATGTATGTACACAGTGACTGCACCAGCAGAATAGTGAGTGCAGCTCTGGAGTATAATACAGGATGTAATCAGGATCAGTACAGGATAAGTAATGTATGTACACAGTGACTGCACCAGCAGAATAGTGAGTCCAGCTCTGGAGTATAATACAGTATGTAGCTCAGGATCAGTACAGGATAAGTAATGTATGTACACAGTGACTGCACCAGCAGAATAGTGAGTGCAGCTCTGGAGTATAATACAGGATGTAACTCAGGATCAGTACAGGATAAGAAATGTATGTACACAGTGACTGCACCAGCAGAATAGTGAGTGCAGCTCTGGAGTATAATACAGGATGTAACTCAGGATCAGTACAGGATAAGTAATGTATGTACACAGTGACTGCACCAGCAGAATAGTGAGTGCAGCTCTGCAGTATAATACAGGATGTAACTCAGGATCAGTACAGGATAAGTAATGTATGTACACAGTGACTGCACCAGCAGAATAGTGAGTGCAGCTCTGGAGTATAATACAGGCTGTAACTCAGGATCAGTACAGGATAAGTAATGTATGTACACAGTGACTACACAAGCAGAATAGTGAGTGCAGCTCTGGAGTATAATACAGGATGTAACTGAGGATCAGTACAGGATAAGTAATGTATGTACCCAGTGACTGCACCAGCAGAATAGTGAGTGCAGCTCTGGAGTATAATACAGGATGTAACTCAGGATCAGTACAGGATAAGTAATGTATGTACCCAGTGACTGCACCAGCAGAATAGTGAGTGCAGCTCTGGAGTATAATACAGGATGTAACTCAGGATCAGTACAGGATAAGTAATGTATGTACACAGTGACTGCACCAGCAGAATAGTGAGTGCAGCTCTGGAGTATAATACAGGATGTAACTGAGGATCAGTACAGGATAAGTAATGTATGTACACAGTGACTGCACCAGCAGAATAGTGAGTGCAGCTCTGGAGTATAATACAGGATGTAACTCAGGATCAGTACAGGATAAGTAATGTATGTACACAGTGACTCCACCAGCAGAATAGTGAGTGCAGCTCTGGAGTATAATATAGGATGTAACTCAGGATCAGTACAGGATAAGTAATGTATGTACACAGTGACTGCACCAGCAGAATAGTGAGTGCAGCTCTGGAGTATAATACAGGATGTAACTGAGGATCAGTACAGGATAAGTAATGTATGTACACAGTGACTACACAAGCAGAATAGTGAGTGCAGCTCTGGAGTATAATACAGGATGTAACTGAGGATCAGTACAGGATAAGTAATGTATGTACCCAGTGACTGCACCAGCAGAATAGTGAGTGCAGCTCTGGAGTATAATACAGGATGTAACTCAGGATCAGTACAGGATAAGTAATGTATGTACACAGTGACTGCACCAGCAGAATAGTGAGTGCAGCTCTGGAGTATAATACAGGATGTAACTCAGGATCAGTACAGGATAAGTAATGTATGTACACAGTGACTGCACCAGCAGAATAGTGAGTGCAGCTCTGGAGTATAATACAGGATGTAACTCAGGATCAGTACAGGATAAGTAATGTATGTACACAGTGACTGCACCAGCAGAATAGTGAGTGCAGCTCTGGAGTTTTGCTTGGTCCTGTCGCCTTTCTTCCCAACCATTGTGACGTGTGAACATGCTCTGTGATAAACCGACAATCGAGTAACCGCCATCTTTTATATGGCTAGATCTCTCCCCTGGCCCTTTCAGTCTCGCACCTGCGCAGTTACTTTGCGTACCGATGCAAGTGCAGGTGACTGTTCATGCGCCACTCGTGTCATGATACACCCTGAAGTATAGCGGCACATCCGCAGCTGCAGGATTGAGAGAGGTCTTCCCATATAAAAGATGGCGGTTGCTCGATTGTCGGTTGATCACAGAGCATGTTCACACGTGACAATTGCACAGGATTCTGATGCTGGGCTCACACGCCAAGATTACACAGTAAACCGAGGGGCGCGCTGTCCCTTTAAATGCACCCCATTCTGCTTTCACACTTACCTTGAGTGGTAAAGTTAAATAGTGCAGGGAATTCACGGCCATTGGGAAGCTTGGGGTTGGGGTCTCGCAGCTCATCAAAGAAGGAGTGGGCGCAGGCATCCAGCGGGGTGAGGCGGGCGGTGGGTGTGTATTCCAGCAGCCGGCTGCACAGTGCAATGGCCTCCGGGGGAGTCCGAGCTCTAAAAACCTGCAAAAAGACATAACCCTTTAAAAATAAAAAAAAATAGATCTGACTGAGTGTGCGGCTCGTGAATCTTCATCATGGAGCAGATGAGATGGAGGGGGGAGGGCAGGAAGAGGTAATGATGGGGAAGTCAATGAGGAGGGGGGAGACTGCGAAGGTTAAAGGTTAACACCCCCTCTCCTCCCCAGATACCCCCCCGCATGCACTGCAGGCTCACTGCTCTTCACGCCTCGACACCGTCCTGAGACATCTGATGGGGGCAGCTGGCACGGGGGGCTCACCTTAGTCCAGGGGTGCGCCTTTATCTGAGGGAACTTGAACTCTGTATAGTTGGGGTTCATTTCTCTGATCTGCTCCCGTGTTGGGGTGCCCAGGACCTGCAACAAGACACAATCCGATTACAACACAATAGACGGGAATCTTCAAGGCTCGGAAAAGACTCCCTACAGTCACCTGTCTGCTGCCGGTGCAGACATCACACACCGAGCCGCACAGCTCTGCTATACCACCGCCTCGGCCCGGCAGAGTAACGCTTCCCTGCTAAATGTTACAGGGACATCGAGGAGCACATGGTCTACAGGTTAAGCGGACGATGGGTGATGTAGTGCATTAGAGATGGACATTCAGCACTGCTTAATGTACGTGCAGCAGAGCGATTCAGAGACTCTTCTTATCCCCTGCGGCACAGACGTCAGCGGCTCTAGAGGGCAAGATCGGCTCTAAATTTAGTTCCTGATGACGACACAGAGAAGCGAGGCCTAAAGCAGCCAGACCCCCGGAGAACGATGCCCACCATAGTGCGGGGAGGGCAGAAGATGACCCACCTGGACCTGAGGCTCGATTCAAGAAGACTCACCCCCCCCCCCTCCATGTTCTCTCTGCCATAAGATTGTGATCCTCAGCATGAGCAGAGGCTGATAGGTAATTTCATATGATGACACTAGATGGCGGCACAGAGCAGGGCCCGGCATCTACAGAGAACACACCCCAATCTGAGGTTTAAGAAACTGGGGGCAAAGACACCCCTTACCCCCCCTAGAGGACGCGAGGTCACACAGTATACAAGGTACAGGAGACGGGGAGGACGTGAGGTCACACAGTATACAAGGTACAGGAGACGGGGAGGACGCGAGGTCACACAGTATACAAGGTACAGGAGACGGGGAGGACGTGAGGTCACACAGTATACAAGGTACAGGAGACGGGGAGGACGTGAGGTCACACAGTATACAAGGTACAGGAGACGGGGAGGACGCGAGGTCACACAGTATACAAGGTACAGGAGACGGGGAGGACGCGAGGTCACACAGTATACAAGGTACAGGAGACAGGGAGGACGTGAGATAACACAGTATACAAGGTACAGGAGACGGGGAGGACGCGAGGTCACAGTATACAAGGTACAGGAGACGGGGAGGACGTAAGGTCACACAGTATACAAGGTACAGGAGACGGGGAGGACGTGAGATAACACAGTATACAAGGTACAGGAGACAGGGAGGACGTGAGATAACACAGTATACAAGGTACAGGAGACGGGGAGGACGTGAGATAACACAGTATACAAGGTACAGGAGACGGGGAGGACGTGAGGTCACACAGTATACAAGGTACAGGAGACGGGGAGGACGTGAGGTCACACAGTATACAAGGTACAGGAGACGGGGAGGACGTGAGGTCACACAGTATACAAGGTACAGGAGACGGGGAGGTCGTGAGGTCACACAGTATACAAGGTACAGGAGACGGGGAGGACGTGAGATAACACAGTATACAAGGTACAGGAGACGGGGAGGACGTGAGATAACACAGTATACAAGGTACAGGAGACGGGGAGGACGTGAGGTCACACAGTATACAAGGTACAGGAGACGGGGAGGACGCGAGGTCACACAGTATACAAGGTACAGGAGACGGGGAGGACGTGAGGTCACACAGTATACAAGGTACAGGAGACGGGGAGGACGTGAGGTCACACAGTATACAAGGTATAGGAGACGGGGAGGACGTGAGGTCACACAGTATACAAGGTACAGGAGACGGGGAGGACGTGAGGTCACACAGTATACAAGGTACAGGAGACGGGGAGGACGTGAGATAACACAGTATACAAGGTACAGGAGACGGGGAGGACGTGAGGTCACACAGTATACAAGGTACAGGAGACGGGGAGGACGCGAGGTCACACAGTATACAAGGTACAGGAGACGGGGAGGAGGCGAGGTCACACAGTATACAAGGTACAGGAGACGGGGAGGACGCGAGGTCACACAGTATACAAGGTACAGGAGACAGGGAGGACGCGAGGTCACACAGTATACAAGGTACAGGAGACGGGGAGGACGCGAGGTCACACAGTATACAAGGTACAGGAGACGGGGAGGACGTGAGGTCACACAGTATACAAGGTACAGGAGACGGGGAGGACGTGAGGTCACACAGTATACAAGGTACAGGAGACGGGAGGACGCGAGGTCACACAGTATACAAGGTACAGGAGACGGGGAGGACGTGAGGTCACACAGTATACAAGGTACAGGAGATGGGAGGACGTGAGGTCACACAGTATACAAGGTACAGGAGACGGGGAGGACGTGAGGTCACACAGTATACAAGGTACAGGAGACGGGGAGGACGTGAGGTCACACAGTATACAAGGTACAGGAGACGGGGAGGACGTGAGGTCACACAGTATACAAGGTACAGGAGACGGGGAGGACGTGAGGTCACACAGCATACAAGGTACAGGAGACGGGGAGGACGTGAGGTCACAGTATACAAGGTACAGGAGACGGGGAGGACGCGAGGTCACACAGTATACAAGGTACAGGAGACAGGGAGGACGTGAGGTCACACAGTATACAAGGTACAGGAGACGGGGAGGACGTGAGGTCACACAGTATACAAGGTACAGGAGACGGGGAGGACGTGAGGTCACAGTAAACAAGGTACAGGAGACGGGGAGGGCGTGAGGTCACACAGTATACAAGGTACAGGAGATGGGGGAGGGTGTGAGGTCACACAGTATACAAGGTACAGGAGACGGGGAGGACGTGAGGTCACACAGTATACAAGGTACAGGAGACGTGGAGGACGTGAGGTCACACAGTATACAAGGTACAGGAGACGGGGAGGAGGCGAGGTCACACAGTATACAAGGTACAGGAGACGGGGAGGACGTGAGGTCACACAGTATACAAGGTACAGGAGACGGGGAGGACGTGAGGTCACACAGCATACAAGGTACAGGAGACGGGGAGGACGTGAGGTCACAGTATACAAGGTACAGGAGACGGGGAGGACGCGAGGTCACACAGTATACAAGGAACAGGAGACGGGGAGGACGCGAGGTCACACAGTATACAAGGAACAGGAGACGGGGAGGACGTGAGGTCACACAGTATACAAGGTACAGGAGACGGGGAGGACGTGAGGTCACACAGTATACAAGGTACAGGAGACGGGGAGGACGTGAGGTCACAGTATACAAGGTACAGGAGACGGGGAGGACGTGAGGTCACAGTATACAAGGTATAGGAGACGGGGAGGGCGTGAGGTCACACAGTATACAAGGTACAGGAGACGGGGAGGACACGAGGTCACAGTATACAAGGTACAGGAGACGGGGAGGACGCGAGGTCACACAGTATACAAGGTACAGGAGACGGGGAGGACGTGAGGTCACACAGTATACAAGGTACAGGAGACGTGGAGGACGTGAGGTCACACAGTATACAAGGTACAAGAGACGGGGAGGGTGCGAGGTCACAGTATACAAGGTACAGGAGACGGGGAGGGCGCGAGGTCACAGTATACAAGGTACAGGAGACGGGGAGGGCGCGAGGTCACAGTATACAAGGTACAGGAGACGGGGAGGGCCCGAGGTCACAGTATACAAGGTACAGGAGACGGGGAGGACGTGAGGTCACACAGTATACAAGGTACAGGAGATGGGGAGGGCGCGAGGTCACACAGTATACAAGGTACAGGAGACGGGGAGGACGTGAGATAACACAGTATACAAGGTACAGGAGACGGGGAGGACGTGAGATAACACAGTATACAAGGTACAGGAGACGGGGAGGACGTGAGGTCACACAGTATACAAGGTACAGGAGACGGGGAGGACGCGAGGTCACACAGTATACAAGGTACAGGAGACGGGGAGGACGTGAGGTCACACAGTATACAAGGTACAGGAGACGGGGAGGACGTGAGATAACACAGTATACAAGGTACAGGAGACGGGGAGGACGTGAGGTCACACAGTATACAAGGTACAGGAGATGGGGAGGGCGCGAGGTCACAGTATACACCCCGATACACGGAGGCCTTGGTGCTTACCTTGATAATCTCCACCAGTTGGTCTACACCGCTGTCGCCTGGGAAGATTGGCTGACCCAAGAGAAGCTCTGCCAGCACACAGCCCGCTGACCACACATCTGAGGAAGGAGAGCAGAGCAGTCAGGTGTGAATTGTACCAGTGGTGCCATCTCTGTGCACAGTGCACCCTACATGCTCGTTTAGCCATTATTTACCAGCATCCCAGAATTGCATAGTGCACTACACTACACCACAATACACTACACCACAATGCAGCAGAGTGAAGAGTGTTATGTGCAGGAGATAGAACAGCTAGGGGGCCTGGGGTCCTTGAGCCTGGAAATGTGGCTGCTCTGGATGTGACTAGAACAGGGATGCCCAACCTCTAGCCCTCCAGCTGTTGCAAAACTACAACTCCCAGCATGCCCCAATAGCTGTAGGCTGTCCAGGGATGCTGGAAGTTGTAGTTTTGGAAAAGCTGGAGGGCCGCAGGTTGTGTGTCCCTGGACTAGAGGATAAGAGGTTAGTTAGCACATTTACAGGAAAACGCCTACAAAAGGAGACTGTATGAATCTGCTGCAGCGGCGGCCTCATCCATCCCCCCCACCAGTGACAGCTATGGGCGATGCCGATGGACGGTGAACAGCGCCAGCAATAATCCTGCACTGCGCAGCGGGTCCCTGTACGGCCATGGAGATGCTGAGCTGCAGGCACTCGCTGGGGTTGTTTGCTCTCATCTGCGCTGGTTTGTACAGAAGTTGAACTTTTCTGTGACAGGGCGGCGCCCCTTTAATTGCGGCTTTGTGGGGTTAGGATAAGTAAAACGCATGAAAATAATCCCAGCAATTCCTACCGTAATGTCCTCATAAGTTTCTAATACTGAAGACAAAACTGAGACACCAATGAAGTGATCAGCCATGAGCGTGCCCCCTCCCCACCAACCTCACATCAGACCGCTCTCCCCTGTAGGGCGACTGGCTGCAGCTTTAGCCCTACCCCACAGCAACAGTAAGCCAATTGTGTTAGGAAATTAATGAGGAGGACCGTACGCCCCACACAGTATCCCAGGTGAATGCTCACCCCAACCCAGTAACTGATCTCAACCACCCTGTATCTCAGGTGAATGCTCGCCTCAACCCAGTCACTGATCTCAAGCGAATGCTCACCCCACCCCAGGCACTGATCACATCCACCCTGTATCCCAGGTGAATGCTCACCCCAACCCAGGCACTGATCTCAACCACCATGTATTTCAGGTGAATGCTCACCTCAACACAGTAACTGATCTCAACCACCCTGTATCTCAGGTGAATGCTTACCCCACCCCAGGCACTGATCTCATCCACCCTGTATCTCAGGTGAATGCTCACCCCACCTCAGTCACTGATCTCATCCCTCTGTATCCCAGGTGAATGCTCACCCCAACCCAGTAACTGATCTTATCCCCCCTGTATCCCAGGTGAATGCTCACCCCAACCCAGTAACTGATCTTATCCCCCCTGTATCCCAGGTGAATGCTCACCCCACCACAGTCACTGATCTCACCCCCCCTCTATCCCAGGTGAATGCTCGCCCCAACCCAGTCACTGATCTCAACCACCCCTGCACTAACAAGATGGCTACTTACCTATGCTGGAAGTGTAGTCAGTGGCCCCAAAGATCAACTCTGGAGCCCTATAGTACCGGGAGCAGATGTAGGAGACATTGGGTTCCCCACGGACGAGCTGCTTTGCACTGTGAGAAAGGAGGAAAGATCCGATGAAAGACGGCATACACTGTAAGACACACAATATAGGGTATAGCAGTACATCAGTCACACATCACCAGCACAACACCTCACGTATGCAGCCATATATATATTACAGAAGTGGCCCCTGAGCTGAGAGGGTCACAGAGTCCTCAGCAGTCTCTACAGACTTTGGAATAGTCACAGAAAGGCAGAGAAGTGGACGTCCTTTGGCCACATCCCGCACTGATGACCGCTTCATTGTGAACAAGGCCCTGCGGAACCGGATGATGAACGCCACACAACTCCAGGCACAATAAGGGAGGTGAGAGGCACCAAGTGTCACATCAGACCATCGGAACCGTTTACATCAGCGGGGTCTGTGCGCTAGATGACCTGCAAGGTACCTGACCGCACCACCAGGCACCGGCGTCATTGTCCTGCATGGACCAGGGAGCATCTGCTGGACCAGGGACCAGTGGCCTCAGTGCTGATCACTGGGCAGAAATGATAGCCGCCAGCGATGTTGGAGACGTCAGGGAGAGCGCTCTGCATCAGCCACTGCTGTCACCAGACGAGCCCTTGGTGGCGGTGTTACAGTGCGGGCCGGTGTGTCTCGTCAGTACAGAACCACCCTGCACTGTGAATGGTCCAGTGAGAGCCCAGACTACCTGAAGACCATCAGTAATCCGGTCATTGAGCCTCTGCAGGAACAGCACCGGCCTAATGTCATCTTCATGGAGGACAATGCTCCAGCTCATCGAGGGCCCATCATTAGGGAGCGGCTGCTGGAGACCGGGGGACCTCACATGGAGCGGCTGCTGGAGACCGGGGGACCTCAGATGGAGCGGCTGCTGGAGACCGGGGGACCTCACATGGAGCGGCTGCTGGAGACCGGGGGACCTCACATGGAGCGGCTGCTGGAGACCGGGGGACCTCACATGGAGCGGCTGCTGGAGACCGGGGGACCTCACATGGAGCGGCTGCTGGAGACCGGGGGACCTCACATGGAGCGGCTGCTGGAGACCGGGGGACCTCACATGGAGCGGCTGCTGGAGACCGGGGGACCTCACATGGAGCGGCTGCTGGAGACCGGGGGACCTCACATGGAGCGGCTGCTGGAGACTGGGGGACCTCACATGGAGCGGCTGCTGGAGACTGGGGGACCTCACATGGAGCGGCTGCTGGAGACCGGGGGACCTCACATGGAGCGGCTGCTGGAGACCGGGGGGCCTCACATGGAGCGGCTGCTGTAGACTAGGGGGACCTCACATGGAGCGGCTGCTGTAGACCGGGGGACCTCACATGGAGCGGCTGCTGGAGACCGGGGCCCCTGTATAACCTGCTATAACCTGGGCACAGGCTGAGCCCCTGTATAACCCGGGCACAGGCCGAGCCCCTACATAACCCGCTATAACCCGGGCACAGGCCGAGCCCCTACATAACCCGCTATAACCCGGGCACAGGCCGAGCCCCTACATAACCCGCTATAACCCGGGCACAGGCCGAGCCTCCGTATAACCCAGGCACAGACCGAGCCCCTGTATAACCTGCTATAACCTGGGCACAGACCGAGCCCCTGTATAACCTGCTATAACCTGGGCACAGACCGAGCCCCTGTATAACCTGCTATAACATGGGCACAGACCAAGCCCCTGTATAACCCGCTATAACCCGGGCACAGGCCGAGCCCCTGTATAACCCGCTATACCCCGGGCACAGGCCCAGCCCCCTGTATAACCCGCTATAACCCAGGCACAGGCCGAGCCCCCGTATAACCCGGGCACAGGCCGAGCCCCTACATAACCCGCTATAACCCGGGCAGAGACCAAGCCCCTGTATAACCTGCTATAACCCGGGCACAGGCCAAGCCCCTGTATAACCTGCTATAACCCGGGCACAGGCCGAGCCCCTGCATAACCCGCCATAACCCAGGCACAGACCGAGCCCCTGTATAACCTGCTATAACCCGGGCACAGCCCAAGCCCCTGTATAACCTGCTATAACCCAGGCACAGGCCGAGCCCCTACATAACTCGCTATAACCCGGGCACAGACCGAGCCCCTGTATAACCTGCTATAACCCGGGCACAGGCCGAGCCCCTGTATAACCTGCTATAACCTGGGCACAGACCGAGCCCCTGTATAACCTGCTATAACATGGGCACAGACCAAGCCCCTGTATAACCCGCTATAACCCGGGCACAGGCCGAGCCCCTGTATAACCCGCTATAACCCGGGCACAGGCCAAGCCCCTGTATAACCTGCTATAACCTAGGCACAGGCCGAGCCCCTGCATAACCCGGGCACAGGCCGAGCCCCTACATAACTCGCTATAACCCGGGCACAGACCGAGCCCCTGTATAACCTGCTATAACCCGGGCACAGGCCGAGCCCCTGTATAACCTGCTATAACCCGGGCACAGGCCGAGCCCCTGTATAACCTGCTATAACCCGGGCAGAGACCGAGCCCCTGTATAACCCGGGCACAGGCCGAGCCCCTGTATAACTCGCTATAACCTGGGCACAGGCCGAGCCCCTGTATAACCCAGGCACAGACAGAGCCCCCGTATAACCCGGGCACAGGCCGAGCCGCTACATAACCCACTATAACCCGGGCACAGGCCGAGCCCCCATATAACCCGCTATAACCCAGGCACAGGCCGAGCCCCTGTATAACCCGGGCACAGGCCGAGCCCCTGTATAACCCGGGCACTGGCAGAGCCCCTGTATAACCCGGGCACTGGCAGAGCCCCTGTATAACCCGGGCACTGGCAGAGCCCCTGTATAACCCGGGCACAGACAGAGCCCCTGTATAACCCGGGCACAGACAGAGCCCCTGTATAACCCGGGCACAGACAGAGCCCCTGTATAACCCGGGCACAGGCCGAGCCCCTGTATAACCCGGGCACAGGCCGAGCCCCTGTATAACCCGGGCACAGGCCGAGCCGCTACATAACCCGCTATAACCTGGGCACAGGCCAAGCCCCCGTATAACCCAGGCACAGACCGAGCCCCTACATAACCTGGGCACAGGGCGAGCCCCTGTATAACCTGCTATAACCCGGGCACAGGCCGAGCCGCTACATAACCCGCTATAACCCGGGCACAGACCGAGCCCCAGTATAACCCAGGCACAGACCGAGCCCCTACATAACCCGGGAAAAGGCCAAGCCCCTGTATAACCTGCTATAACCCGGGCACAGGCCGAGCCCCTGTATAACCTGCTATAACCCGGGCACAGGCCGAGCCGCTACATAACCCGCTATAACCCGGGCACAGACCGAGCCCCCGTATAACCCAGGCACAGGCCGGCCCCCTGTATAACCCGGGCACAGACCGAACCCCCGTATAACCTGCTATAACCCGGGCACAGGCCGAGTTTCCTGTATAACCTGCTATAACCCGGGCACAGGCCGAGCCGCTACATAACCCGCTATAACCCGGGCACAGGCCCAGCCCCCTGTATAACCCGCTATACCCCGGGCACAGGCCCAGCCCCCTGTATAACCCGCTATAACCCAGGCACAGGTCGAGCCCCCGCTATAACCCGGCAGTGCTTCCTGGCAGATTGTGATGGTTTCTGGTTTGTGACTCGCAGATCGTCGTCTGGGGAATTTGTCCGTATGCGTCACATCGCGGATAAGAGCCCCTTTCATATACACGGGCCCCACAAATATACATCCGCCCCTCCCCCAACATAAATCCGCACTGTGTAATAAACTTTATAATACACCCCGACTCTCTATTTCTCACCACTTTATAAAGATCTCCACTTGCTGGCAGTGAATTGTCCTAATCTAGTCCTGTTCACAACTGTATCCACTCTAAATGTATCAGGGTCCATCAGTCCCAGACTCTCCACCCATCAGCAAGCAGAGGTCTTGAAAATGGAGAGGAATTAAAATAATTAAAATAATATGGGAAACTTGCACCGGAGAGTTAATAGCTCTGGAAGAATTGGGTGCAGAGGTCAGAAGACCCCCCTATAACGACACATAGTAATATAACCCCCATCATCCCCATCAGCTCACAATCACATGCCCCTGTAACGACACATAGTAATACTACCCCCATCATCCCCGTCCCCAGGAGCTCACATAGTGATATAACCCCCATCATCCCCGTCCCCGGGAGCTCCCAATCATATCCTCATCTCCTGGTGCAGCCATACCCCAGAACAGGCCGACACGTGTACGAGAGGTGGGCGACTTACCTGCCAAAGTCGCACAGCTTCAGCACGGCGGTATCGGGGTCCAGCAGCAGGTTCTGAGGCTTGATGTCCCGATGGCAGATCCCGAAGGAATGGATGTAGGCTAAACTGCGGAACAGCTGATACATGTACAACTGCGGAGACAAGAGGCGAGCGTGACCGCGAGTACTCCGCGCCTCCCCCCGGAGTATAGAGCGGAGCCCCACAGCTTTCTAGTATCGGGTGTGCTTCAACGCCACCATTTTCAAGATCACCGTTTACTGTCAATGCATCCGACCGGACACTTGACTACCTGGCTAAATTTAGCATTTCTCACAGCTGAGGGTGTGTTACAATGTTTTGACGTAGACCACCCTTTCAGCTAAAAATGTCAGTAGTACTAAAGTCAAAGTCCTCAAACTTTGTTGCAGTGTGTCAGTCTGGAGTCGGCGCTGATCGGCTCAGAGAGGATCGTCCAGACCAGAACCAGAATCCTCAGCTGTGAGAAGAATTGACTGATCTATCGTTAACCTACAGCGATCTGTAAGCGGGCTATAGGGGCAGCTTGGGGCAACACTCCCTTTAAAGGGGTTCTCCAGGAATGAAGAAAATACTTAAATATTAGATTAGCTCGTTCTGTCTGGGATGCCATCATTAAGGGAAATAAAATGTCCGCCGTCCTATTCGTGCACACAGAACCCGTCCTAATCACACAGCAGAGCACTGAGCTAAAGAGCTGCCTCATCCTCCTCTCTGCTTGTCAGGGATTATGATCCTGAATACGGCTGATAAGATCTTCTGCTGACTCTCTGAAGACGAACGGACAGGACAGCCTGTGGTAGTGCTGCTGCTCATTCCCCCCACCTCCCCTCTGTACGTCATGTCTCCTCATGAGCTCCATTCCACAGAGATTCAGCTGAAGATCATATTAATCTGTATTCAGGATCATAGTCCCTGACGAGCGGAGCGGAGGCTGGGGCAGCTCTTTACACGGCAGGACAATTAAATCAGAGCACTGAGCTAGTTAGGACAGGTTCTGTGCGCACCAATAGGACGGCGGCCATTTTATTTCTCCTAATGATTGCGCCCCAGACATAACTAATGAAAGGTATTTGGAAATATATTTATAATAAAAGTAATATTTAACCACTTTTATCTTCTTACTTCACAGAGAACCCCTTTAAAGGCTGCAATCACTACAGGGGTTCCCCAGGTTATGGGTCCTCAATATAACGTCCCCCGCCCCCCAGTATACACCACCTTGACGTAGATTATGGGGAGGGCTTGCTTGGCTCGGCTGTAATGTCTGGCCACTCTGTACACCGTCTCCGGAACGTAGTCCAGCACCAGATTCAGGTAGACCTCATCTTTCTATAAAAAGAAGGAAGAAGCCGTGATATAGACAGAAACAAGTGCTGATAATCCAACGTCTAAAAATCCAGACGGGCTGGTAATCCGGCGCTCCCAGTGCAGCTCTGGAACACTATACTGGAAGGCACTGGCTCCGAGCAGAGCGGTCGCACCGAGTCTCACAGGCAATGGGAAAAGGGATGCAAATGACCGCTCCTCCAGAGGGACGACAGCTGACCCCCTAGCGCCCCCTACAGGAGCCGAGCGTCATGAATAGAGACACCGCAGCAGAAGCTGGGACTCCTCATGTGCCAGGGCTCCGGGGGTATGGGGGGGGGTGTCGCCATTTGCGGCTAGATCTACCTACGCGCTGCAGCAGACTACTGGAGCGGGACAAGGAAGCCCACAGTTCCCTGGCCGGCCGCCAATCACCCTCATAGGCCTCGGGTTCATGATGCAGCAAATCTTGGCGCAAGTGGCGGTGATGATGTCATCGCACGTGCCTTTGCTGGGATGCAGCGCAGTGACTCCTGTGTAGCACCATCCCGGGCCGCAGACCAGAAGAAGCTGCGGCCTGCATCATTAACACCGGCGGAGGGACATTACTAGCAGGAAGGAGAGCACTGTGGGGGCACAATTCTAAAGGGGCGTATTTGGGGAACTTACTCAAGGATGAGCGGGCAGAGGACTATGGAGGACACTGCTACTGGAGGAGCTCTGTGATGGACATGATTACTACTGTTACCTACTGGGGGGTGTAATGGGCATAATTACTACTGGGGGTAGGGAGGCTGAAGTATAATGGACATGATTACTACTGGGAGGGGGGGGGGGGTGGAGACAGTGGGGGACAGTGCCATTGGAGGAGCACTGTGATGGGCATGATTACTACGGGGGGCGGGGGGCTGAAGAATAATGGGCATGAATACTACTGTGGGGAGGGGGGTGCACTGCCACCAGAGGGGGGACAACACAGTGGGGGAAGTAATTGCCGGCATTTTTGGGGCACTCTAGGCGATTTTTTAATACTGGGGACGGTGTAAGGATCATTACTGGTGGCACTGGGGAGATTAATTACTGGGACACTATAACAGGATTTTTTTTGTACATGGGCAATATTACTGGGGGCACTACAGGGGACATTAATAATACTGGGGGGCACTACAGGGGACATTAATAATACTGGGGGCACTACAGGGGACATTAATAATACTGGGGGCACTACGGGGGACATTAATACTGGGGGGCACTACAGGGGACATTAATAATACTGGGGGGCACTACATGGGACATTAATAATACTGGGGGGCACTACAGGGGACATTAATACTGGGGGGCACTACAGGGGACATTAATAATACTGGGGGCACTACAGGGGACATTAATAATACTGGGGGCACTACAGGGGACATTAATAATACTGGGGGCACTACAGGGGACATTAATAATACTGGGGGCACTACAGGGGACATTAATAATACTGGGGGCACTACAGGGGACATTAATAATACTGGGGGCACTACAGGGGACATTAATAATACTGGGGGCACTACAGGGGACATTAATAATACTGGGGGGCACTACAGGGGACATTAATAATACTGGGGGCACTACAGGGGACATTAATAATACTGGGGGCACTACAGGGGACATTAATAATACTGGGGGCACTACAGGGGACATTAATAATACTGGGGGCACTACAGGGGACATTAATAATACTGGAGGGCACTACAGGGGACATTATATACTGGGGGCACTACAGGGGACATTAATAATACTGGGGGCACTACAGGGGACATTAATAATACTGGGGGCACTACAGGGGACATTAATAATACTGGGGGCACTACAGGGGACATTAATAATACTGGGGGCACTACAGGGGACATTAATAATACTGGGGGGCACTACAGGGGACATTAATAATACTGGGGGCACTACAGGGGACATTAATAATACTGGGGGCACTACAGGGGACATTAATAATACTGGGGGCACTACAGGGGACATTAATAATACTGGGGGGCACTACAGGGGACATTAATAATACTGGGGGCACTACAGGGGACATTAATAATACTGGGGGCACTACAGGGGACATTAATAATACTGGGGGCACTACAGGGGACATTAATAATACTGGGGGCACTACAGGGGACATTAATAATACTGGGGGCACTACAGGGGACATTAATAATACTGGGGGGCACTACAGGGGACATTATAATACTGGGGGCACTACAGGGGACATTAATAATACTGGGGGCACTACAGGGGACATTAATAATACTGGGGGCACTACAGGGGACATTAATAATACTGGGGGCACTACAGGGGACATTAATAATACTGGGGGCACTACAGGGGACATTAATAATACTGGGGGCACTACAGGGGACATTAATAATACTGGGGGCACTACAGGGGACATTAATAATACTGGGGGCACTACAGGGGACATTAATAATACTGGGGGGCACTACAGGGGACATTAATAATACTGGGGGCACTACAGGGGACATTAATAATACTGGGGGCACTACAGGGGACATTAATAATACTGGGGGCACTACAGGGGACATTAATAATACTGGGGGCACTACAGGGGACATTAATAATACTGGGGGGCACTACAGGGGACATTAATAATACTGGGGGCACTACAGGGGACATTAATAATACTGGGGGCACTACAGGGGACATTAATAATACTGGGGGCACTACAGGGGACATTAATAATACTGGGGGCACTACAGGGGACATTAATAATACTGGGGGCACTACAGGGGACATTAATAATACTGGGGGCACTACAGGGGACATTAATAATACTGGGGGCACTACAGGGGACATTAATAATACTGGGGGCACTACAGGGGACATTAATAATACTGGGGGCACTACAGGGGACATTAATAATACTGGGGGCACTACAGGGGACATTAATAATACTGGGGGCACTACAGGGGACATTAATAATACTGGGGGGCACTACAGGGGACATTAATAATACTGGGGGCACTACAGGGGACATTAATAATACTGGGGGCACTACAGGGGACATTAATAATACTGGGGGCACTACAGGGGACATTAATAATACTGGGGGCACTACAGGGGACATTAATAATACTGGGGGCACTACAGGGGACATTAATAATACTGGGGGCACTACAGGGGACATTAATAATACTGGGGGCACTACAGGGGACATTAATAATACTGGGGGCACTACAGGGGACATTAATAATACTGGGGGCACTACAGGGGACATTAATAATACTGGGGGCACTACAGGGGACATTAATAATACTGGGGGCACTACAGGGGACATTAATAATACTGGGGGCACTACAGGGGACATTAATAATACTGGGGGCACTACAGGGGACATTAATAATACTGGGGGCACTACAGGGGACATTAATAATACTGGGGGGCACTACAGGGGACATTAATAATACTGGGGGCACTACAGGGGACATTAATAATACTGGGGGCACTACAGGGGACATTAATACTGGGGGCACTACAGGGGACATTAATAATACTGGGGGCACTACAGGGGACATTAATAATACTGGGGGCACTACAGGGGACATTAATAATACTGGGGGCACTACAGGGGACATTAATAATACTGGGGGCACTACAGGGGACATTAATAATACTGGGGGGCACTACAGGGGACATTAATAATACTGGGGGCACTACAGGGGACATTAATAATACTGGGGGCACTACAGGGGACATTAATAATACTGGGGGGCACTACAGGGGACATTAATAATACTGGGGGCACTACAGGGGACATTAATAATACTGGGGGCACTACAGGGGACATTAATAATACTGGGGGCACTACAGGGGACATTAATAATACTGGGGGCACTACAGGGGACATTATATACTGGGGGCACTACAGGGGACATTAATAATACTGGGGGGCACTACAGGGGACATTAATAATACTGGGGGCACTACAGGGGACATTAATAATACTGGGGGCACTACGGGGGACATTAATAATACTGGGGGCACTACAGGGGACATTAATAATACTGGGGGGCACTACAGGGGACATTAATAATACTGGGGGCACTACAGGGGACATTAATAATACTGGGGGCACTACAGGGGACATTAATAATACTGGGGGCACTACAGGGGACATTATAATACTGGGGGCACTACAGGGGACATTAATAATACTGGGGGCACTACAGGGGACATTAATAATACTGGGGGCACTACAGGGGACATTAATAATACTGGGGGCACTACAGGGGACATTAATACTGGGGGCACTACAGGGGACATTAATAATACTGGGGGCACTACAGGGGACATTAATAATACTGGGGGCACTACAGGGGACATTAATAATACTGGGGGCACTACAGGGGACATTAATAATACTGGGGGCACTACAGGGGACATTAATAATACTGGGGGCACTACAGGGGACATTAATAATACTGGGGGCACTACAGGGGACATTAATAATACTGCCTAGTCCAAGGCAGAGCACTATTTGATGCTGCTTAATAATGTGGATCGTCCTTCTTACGTGGTTTCCCTTTAATTGGGCTCCCGGAAAACTAATTATCAGCCCTGAGACCCAAAACCACCAGGAGTTTGATGGAAAAACACGAAGTGACATCGTTCTGACACCAGTCACAGGCACTATTACTGGGAGCACAATCAGGGTTTTAGGATTATTTCTGGGGGCATTATAATTGCTGGGCGCACAGCGGGGTCACCGTTTTGTCAGCGGTATAGTACTCGAGGAGCACAGTACTGGGGGTGGCAGCAGGGTGACCATGTGGGGACACCAGGAGGGGGAGGCTGATGGAAAAATTCAGAAATCTAAAATGTCTGTGTAACAAACTCTGCAGAGACGCAGAAGACAGAATTAGTCATGGCGGTCCGGGTCAAACGGAGGAGAAGAGGAAAGAGGTCACTGGATGTAATAGGTGAGTGGTGCTGCGTTCTCCTGTATGTTTGGTAGTGGCCAGCAGGCTGTAGAGCTGCGTCCTGCTGGACCCATCCCATAATCCCCCCACCTGCCGGGCACATCCCCATAATCCCGCCACCTGGCGGACCCATCCCATAATCCCGCCACCTGCCGGGCCCATCCCATAATCCCCGCCACCTGCCGGGCCCATCCCATAATCCCCGCCACCTGCCGGACCCATCTCATAATCCCGCCACCTGCCGGACCCATCCCATAATCCCGCCACCTGGCGGACCCATCCCATAATCCCGCCACCTGGCGGACCCATCCCATAATCCCGCCACCTGGCAGACCCATCCCATAATCCCGCCACCTGGCAGACCCATCCCATAATCCCACCACCTGGCGGACCCATCCCATAATCCCGCCACCTGGCGGACCCATCCCATAATCCCGCCACCTGGCGGACCCATCCCATAATCCCGCCACCTGGCGGACCCATCCCATAATCCCGCCACCTGGCGGACCCATCCCATAATCCCGCCACCTGGCGGACCCATCCCATAATTCCTCCACCTGGCAGACCCATCCCATAATCCCGCCACCTGGCAGACCCTTCTTATAATCCCGCCACCTGCCGGGCACATCCCATAATCGCGCCACCTGCCGGGCACATCCCATAATCCCGCCACCTGCCGGGCACATCCCATAATCCCGCCACCTGCCGGGCACATCCCATAATCCCGCCACCTGCCGGGCACATCCCATAATCCCGCCACCTGCCGGGCACATCCCATAATCCCGCCACCTGCCGGGCACATCCCATAACAGCCCTCACCTTCTCTCCGCTGGAGTAGAAGAAGTAGCGCAGCCGCACGATGTTGCAGTGGTCCAGCTTCCTCATTATCTGCAGTTCTCGGTTCTGAAATTTTAAAGAAAAAACCATCATCATCAGTGAAGCGTTACAATGTGTCAGGAGAAGAGTACAACAAATCCTCATCCAAAAATCTGGGTGGCGACGCCCCCCGTGGAGAAGGGTAGACAGTGGTGGTCGCCCTCCTGAACGGTAAATCTTCTCCACCATTCAGTAGTGTGGGAAAGCCACAACCAATATGGCTGCTTCCGGAACGGTCCACGGCGACCCCCAAAGGTCAAAGATGGGCGAGTGCCCCTGGGCAATGAGGAGAGGACTCCAGCACCCCGCAATCTGCTGACTGGTGGTCAGGAGCCCGGCCTGCTGAGGAGCGTAGGGGGCCCCAGGCTGCCCCACCAACCCCCTGCCCCTACACAGCCGGCAATACAAGGGGAAACACCAAACCAGAGCTCTGAGACCAATTCCGATACCAAGAACAGTATCGCGATACTCGATAGCAGGCGAAAAAGACGTCCCAGATAACCCCTTAATGTGAGGCACATGGAGGTACCAGAGCAATAACGCCATGTGCCTCACATAAAACAGGCATACCGGACTCCATGAGGCATCGCCACAGTAAGACCTCCTGGATGGCAGGGTAAAGGACCTGTGATGATGTCATCACCATGTGACCAGAAACATATGGATGGAGGTGGTCACATGACGATCCTGCCAAAGGTCCTTTACTCCACCAGCGGTCAGTGTAGACGCCGCCTGTACTCCCATCCTCCACGGTGCGGCCAGTACTCCCATCCTCATCATCTGGCCGGGGAGCGGGATTATCTGGCTCTTCGAGGGATTCTCCATCACTTACTATTTATCCCCTTTAATTATCAACACATTTGTAGGTTTTTACATAACTGATCTCAATTTAATTTGAACCTTAAACCAACCTCAAAACCGAAACCGCAGCTCCGCCGGCGACGCGTCTACACAGAATGATGGGAATTATTCTTCTTATTCTACGCACTTGTATAGCGCTGACATATTCCGCAGCGCTCTACAGACATTAGCGTCGCGCTGTCCCCAATGGGGCTCCCAATCTGAGGTCCCCATCACCCTCCCGCTGCCCTGAGTGAAGGGCACATCATGGCGGACGGAGAGTCATCACCTCTGACACCTCGCAGCTAATAATGAGAACCACATGGAGCGGGAGTAGTAGCATGGAGGCCACAGAAGGGGGCACCACAAAGGACACACCCAGAGAGCGGAGAGTTACTGGTGTAAAAGGGTAACAGCAAAAAATACAAAGGCCCAGCAGAGGGCAGCACCACCGGCAGAGGGTAACCCTGCAACGTCACACCTCTGTACCCGACCTGAGACCTCCACTACCTCCTCTGTACCCCACCCCGAGACCTCCACTACCTCCTCTGTAACCCCCCCGCCCCCCCCGAGACCTCCACTACCTCCTCTGTACCCCACCCCGAGACCTCCACTACCTCCTCTGTACCCCCCCCCCCCCCCGAGACCTCCACTACCTCCTCTGTACCCCACCCCGAGACCTCCACTACCTCCTCTGTACCTCCCTCCCGAGACCTCCACTACCTCCTCTGTACCTCCCCCCTCCCGAGACCTCCGCTACCTCCTCTGTACCGCCCCCCCGAGTCCTCCACTACCTCCTCTGTACCCCACCCCGAGACCTCCACTACCTCCTCTGTACCCCACCCCGAGACCTCCGCTACCTCCTCTGTACCCCCCCCACACCCACCTCTGAGGCCTCCGCTGGCTCCTCTGTATCCTCCTCTGCGCTCTGGAGGACATGGCGTGTTGCAGAGCCGACACGTGATTTATGGCTGCACTTTGGGACAATGAGGGGCGGCCGTTTCCTGGCTGCTTTGAAGTGTAATCTATTCCCGGAGGGGAGGAAGCCCCTGTGACCCCCGCAGCCCACCCGACTCACCTGCCCAGAAAACCAGGGAACATCTGCCCCAGAGCGGACCCTGTACAGACGAGGGGTCCTCCTGCCAAAAAATAACCCATACATGACCTAGAACACGCATATACAGAAATACCGAGGATACCGCCAGAGAACACGTAATACCCCGCACCGAGGATACCGCCAGAGAACACGTAATAACCCCGCACCGAGGATACCGCCAGAGAACACGTAATAACCCTGCACCGAGGATACCGCCAGAGAACACGTAATAACCCCTGCACCGAGGATACCGCCAGCGAACACGTAATAACCCCGCACCGAGGATACCGCCAGAGAACATGTAATGACCCCGCACCGAGGATACCGCCAGAGAACACGTAATGACCCCCGCACCGAGGATACCGCCAGAGAACACGTAATGACCCCGCACCGAGGATACCGCCAGAGAACACGTAATGACCCCGCACCGAGGATACCGCCAGAGAACACGTAATGACCCCCGCACCGAGGATACCGCCAGAGAACATGTAATGACCCCCGCACCGAGGATACCGCCAGAGAACACGTAATGACCCCCGCACCGAGGATACCGCCAGAGAACACGTAATAACCCCGCACCGAGGATACCGCCAGAGAACACGTAATAACCCCCGCACCGAGGATACCGCCAGAGAACATGTAATAACCCCGCACCGAGGATACCGCCAGAGAACACGTAATAACCCCCGCACCGAGGATATCTCCAGAGAACATGCAATAACCCCGCACCGAGGATACCGCCAGAGAACACGTAATACCCCCGCACCGAGGATACCGCCAGAGAACACGTAATAACCCCGCACCGAGGATACCGCCAGAGAACATGTAATAACCCCGCACCGACGGAGGGTACCTCTAAAATACACAGAACATCCATGAAGCTTGGAGCCTCATTTTCCCAAATTCCTGCCCTCAGCACCATGCTGCCGATAAAACTGGGCCAAGCGGCAGCGCCACAGCCCGGACCACCACTGTCCCCTCCCCCACACGGAGCTCAGTCATGGATCAGGATAAGGGTCCATTCACACGTCCGAAATTCTGTTCCGCATTTGCGGAACGGAATTGCCGACCCATTAATTTCAATGGGGACAGACGATGTCCCAGCCGGGTCCGCAATCGCGTTCCCGAAAAAAATAGAACATGTCCTATTCTTGTCCGCAATTGCAAATTGCGGAACGCACATCGCTGATGTCCGTGTTTTGCAGATCCGCAAAACACACACGGACGTGTGAATGGACCCTTAGGCGGATATTGGGGGGTCCTGAAGGGGCTATAAATGGGGCCCCCTGCTGTGCCCTTCACTCCATACACATCACGGCCGCCATATACTGTATACTTTGTTACAGTGTTTCAGTGTAGGCAATCCATAGTCCCATATCTAAACTGACACGCTGTATCAGACCCTCAGCTGTATCAGCAAGACTAGGTCAGAATCAATTGGACAGTCTGTAGGGCTGTGTTCACACCAGCGCCAGGTATCGCCCCTATTCCCTGTTATCAGCCACTCAGAGGCGGCAGCGAGTGCCGGACCCCCCCTGGTCACTACAGCACAGACGGCACCCAGGAGCGGGCACCCCCTCAGTGTGAATACCCCCAGTGCCAGACACGGCAGGAGTCACATGACTGGATGGTGCCCGGGTAAGGAAGGGTTAAGGTGCGCTCGGTCAGACATGTGACCTGAATTCCTTTGTCCAAGCTCCAGGTCTGAGGATGTGGGGGAGGGGAGGCCTTGTCTGTCCTCACAGCTGTTCTCCTGTTACAATGTGTCGGAGCCCAGCTGCTGCCCGGCGTCAGCCCGGCCTCCGCTCCATCATTAGCTCCTCACCTCACCCCCTGCTGCAACAGACGCTCCGCGCAGCCGAACACCGCGACAGTCTGACCGGGAGCGCCATCAATGGCGGCAAACCGACCGTAATCTGATCAGTGTCTACACACAGCAGAAGAGTGAGGACCCGCCATCCCCATCACCGATCCCCGGCCCCATTACCTGCACCGATCCCCGCGCCCCCATTACCTGCACCGATCCCCACGCCCCCATTACCTGCACCGATCCCCCGGCCCCCATTACCTGCACCGTTCCCGGCGGCCCCATTACCTGCACCGATCCCCCGGCCCCCATTACCTGCACCGTTCCCGGCGGCCCCATTACCTGCACCGATCCCGGCGGCCCCATTACCTGCACCGATGCCCGCGCCCCCATTACCTGCACCGATCCCCGCGCCCCCATTACCTGCACCGATCCCCGCGCCCCCATTACCTGCACCGATCCCCGCGCCCCCATTACCTGCACCGATCCCCGCGCCCCCATTACCTGCACCGATCCCGCGCCCCATTACCTGCACCGATCCCCGGGCCCCCACTACCTGCACCGATCCCCGCGCCCCCATTACCTGCACCGATCCCCGGCCCCCATTACCTGCACCGATCTCCGCGCCCCAATACCTGCAGACATTTTCCTGCTGCTTTATAACTCGTTCCATCACCGTCCTCCGAAGACTCGGAGATATATTTAAGCCCTCCCCATGGGGCTCCCACCAGAATCTGAGATTTATATACACACAGGGACCCCACCAGGGTGGTGGCACTGGGCCCGCAGAATATATACTACACCATAAGGCGGGGCCCCAATCTCTACACATGCCACGACAACCCCCATACTACAATCGACAGAGCCATCCTGATTAGAGATGAGCGAACTTTAAAAAATAGTTTGGCGTTCGGGTTGTGGTAATCGCTGCATCCCGTTATGGATTCCACTATCGCGGCATATGGAATCCATAAGGGGCACCCGAACTGTTGTACAGCCGAAGGACCTGGGGTGACGTCACCATCATGTGATCAGTGCAGGAGGCGTGGCTCAGCATAGGATCAAATCCAGTACTGAGCCACGCCCCCTGCACTGATCACATGACGGTGACGTCACCCCAGGTCCTTCGGCTTTTCAAGAGTTTGGGTTGGTGGAAGCCACCCCTTATGGATTCCATATGCCGGGATAGTCCGCGGTAGTAGGGCTGCTGTATGTATTCCTATTTGCCGTGTGGAGGGGAGCGGGCTGCACGTTTATCCAACATGGGCCCAAATTATCTTCTGCAACCATAAAAAGCCTTGAACGCGGGTAGGGGGAGAGTTAACAATCAGCCCCTGAGCAGGTAACCCCTCGGCAGCACTTCACCCGGGGCTTGGCATCCCCGGCACAGGACCTTCACTGCTACAAAGGAGGAGGAGGAGGAGGAGGAGGAGGAGGGGAAGGATCTGGACCCGATTCAAGCAAGTCACAAATCAAACGCCGTCTATTGCACAACAGGCATATTAATAGCAGCAGGACGGCCACCCACAGCTCCGGGCACCCGGGACACCCAGAAACCGGGGAGTCAGCGGAGAATGCTGAACCCCCCACCGTGTGCAACAACCGCGGTGTGAGAATAAACCCCTAAGGCTCTCAGTGCCATGTGCTCGGCAAAACCATCGTCCTGCTGCGGTTTGGGCCGTGTGGTCTGTACAGGCAAAAGGCTTTTACCGTGTCACCTGTAAACGGCGCTGACGGCCCGGGAAACGGCGCTCGTAACCACCCAACACGCTCACCTTGAACCTCTTGTCCTGCAGGACCTTCTTAATGGCCACCAGCTCCCCTGAGTCGCAGAGTTTGGCCTGATAGACCACACCGAAGGAGCCATTGCCGATCACCTTGGTGTCTGTGTAGCTGACCTCCTGCTGCCGGTCCGGACCCTGACCCGGGGTCGCCACCACAGTGGTGACTTTGCTGCCATCTTTGTCTCCTGGTAAAAAAAAAGAAAAAAAAAAAAGGGTTAGAGATGAGCGTCTGGAGATCCAAAACTCCTGCAATTAACAATGTATTATAACGTCTGCGGCGGCGGCGTTCTGCGTCTGATGAGGTCACACGGGTCCAGAATGTAAAAGACGTATAAAGTGACGACACTGCATGGAAATGTAAAACTACTACTCTTATCATACATATGCATCGCACGTGCGAGGGGGTAAAGCGATGTCAGACCCCTCCCCTGGGTGCAGGTGAAGGAGAGGTGAACGCCTGACACCTCTGGGTGCTGCGCCGCGTACCCCATCTGACCAAATCAAAGCGTCAGATTCCGGAAAAGCAATACGACAACCAATATGGCTGCACTGGTCACTATTTGGTGACCCGGGCGTATATAATGTCCTGCTCCTTGCTCAGCCAGGAATAGCCTCGTCACGGCTGGAAAATACCGCCACCCGACTGCAAAGTCAGCTCGCTGGTGACACGAAGTGGCGTTATGTAAGAGCATAGCCGGCGGACACAGAGGGTTACCAGCGGAGGGGCTAAGATCCGATCCTCAGGAGGAAGGCAAGCAGAAGAACCCCGCAGCAAACCAGCAGGTAAAGGGTGGTGCAAAAGATCACCAACATCACTATATTCCCGGACTCTGCTTGCTGTCAGTGAATAGGAACATTCTTCTTTACATCCTGAGGCTGGAATCTAACAACTGTTTTACCCATGAATGACATGGAAGAGGGAGTCCTGCGGAGGAGCTCCTTAAGGGGGCTTACCAGAATGGAAAACAACAACTGGCTAGAAAAGGACGAGGCATCATTCGCCTCCACCGAGCCCCTGCCGCTGCCCTCCATTTACCGCACCAGGAGATGCCGCCACCCAAACACCTACTTTTTTTAAACATCACTCCAGAAAACCCACTTAAAGGGGTGTCAGATGACAAAGTGTCCCCAGCGGGACCCCAGCGACCAGGTGTAGACTGTGGGTAACCTGCAGCGCCACCACCGGTGACATTAATGAGTGCCCGTCGCTGCGCAGGGAGCGGTGTAACGGGTCTGTTCTAGAAAACAGGGTGGGGGGCATTTACTATCAAAAATATACTGGTAAATACAGAGGTGGCACCCGGGCGTATATACTGGTAAATACAGAGGCGGCACCCGGGCGTATATACTGGTAAATACAGAGGCGGCACCCGGGCGTATATACCGGTAAATACAGAGGCGGCACCCGGGCGTATATACCGGTAAATACAGAGGCGGCACCCGGGCGTATATACTGGTAAATACAGAGGCGGCACCCGGGCGTATATACTGGTAAATACAGAGGCTGCCCCCGGATGCACAGTCATGTGGGACCAGAGGCTTCTGGGATATGACAGGCTCTGACACGTCTCTGTGGTACTGATGGGTATCCGTGGAGCAGTGGCAGCGCTGGTGGCACCAGGCAGGCACTTCAGTGGGATGAGTTGCAGCGAGTCTTACAATCTCTGGAGACATCTTTTAAAAAATCCCACCCGGCTGCAGCGGAGAAAGTGTCTGACGCAGTGCTCCTAACATATCAATATTACTGGACGGCGGAGAAGCACTTGATTCATTCATCTCCCCGAGCTGGAGGCTGACAATGTCCCAAGTGTCGCCATAAACCTGCAGATGTCTTGCTGATAATCATGGCACTCACAAACAAGTCTGCTGGTCACTGGAAACAGTCAGTAAGCTTGATGTCAGAGTGCCACCCCCCAACAGCTTCGCCTCAGACACTGCTGTAAGCCCTTAGAACACATCACGCAGACACTGAACAGGCAGGGCATGCTGGCAGATCAGCAGTTCAAGCACTTTTGGTAAGCAGCGAGGCTGAGATTATTCAGACTTACCCCTGGCCTGGGGCTGACGGGGCAGGAGGGTTCTTACTGCTACATGGCCGATTACAGCAAGGTGACCCCCGGCTCTGCTATGTACGGACAGAGCAGTCGGCAGTCATCGTCTCCACGCGCCAGAACGCTGTCTACTGCTCCGCTATCAGCCATTACCGGCTGGGGAGAGGGGGACGTAGAGCTGCCCCTATAGCTCCGCTGTGGAGAACCTCTGGTTGTTCAGCCATTCTTGCATATATGGGGGCCACACTGCAAGCATACACTCCATACACGGGGGCCGCGCTCCGAGCAGACGCTCCATACACGGGGGCCGCGCTCCGAGCATACGCTCCATACACGGGGGCCGCGCTCCGAGCATACGCTCCATACACGGGGGCCGCGCTGCGAGCCGACGCTCCATACACGGGGGCCACCATCTGACCCTTCTCTACAGACGAGGGCCACCATCTGACCCTTCTCTACAGACGAGGGCCACCATCTGACCCTTCTCTACAGACGAGGGCCACCATCTGACCCTTCTCTACAGACGAGGGCCACCATCTGACCCTTCTCTACAGACGAGGGCCACCATCTGACCCTTCTCTACAGACGAGGGCCACCACCTGACCCTTCTCTACAGACGAGGGCCACCACCTGACCCTTCTCTACAGACGACCCTTCTCTACATACGAGGGCTCCGCTCCGACCCTTCTCTACATACGAGGGCTCCGCTCCGACCCTTCTCTACATACGAGGGCTCCGCTCCGACCCTTCTCTACATACGAGGGCTCCGCTCCGACCCTTCTCTACATACGAGGGCTCCGCTCCGACCCTTCTCTACATACGAGGGCTCCGCTCCGACCCTTCTCTACATACGAGGGCTCCTCTCCCACCCTTCTCTACATACGAGGCTCCGCTCCGACCCTTCTCTACATACGAGGGCTCCGCTCCGACCCTTCTCTACATACGAGAGCTCCGCTCCGAACCCTTCTCTACATACGAGGGCCACCATCTGACCCTTCTCTCCATACGAGGGCTCCTCTCCCACCCTTCTCTACATACGAGGGCTCCGCTCCGACCCTTCTCTACATACGAGGGCTCCGCTCCGACCCTTCTCTACATACGAGGGCTCCGCTCCGACCCTTCTCTACATACGAGGGCTCCGCTCCGACCCTTCTCTACATACGAGGGCTCCGCTCCGACCCTTCTCTACATACGAGGGCTCCGCTCCGACCCTTCTCTACATACGAGAGCTCCGCTCCGAACCCTTCTCTACATACGAGGGCCACCATCTGACCCTTCTCTACATACGAGGGCCACCATCTGACCCTTCTCTACAGACGAGGGCCACCATCTGACCCTTCTCTACAGACGAGGGCCACCATCTGACCCTTCTCTACAGACGAGGGCCACCATCTGACCCTTCTCTACAGACGAGGGCCACCATCTGACCCTTCTCTACAGACGAGGGCCACCACCTGACCCTTCTCTACAGACGAGGGCCACCACCTGACCCTTCTCTACAGACGACCCTTCTCTACATACGAGGGCTCCGCTCCGACCCTTCTCTACATACGAGGGCTCCGCTCCGACCCTTCTCTACATACGAGGGCTCCGCTCCGACCCTTCTCTACATACGAGGGCTCCGCTCCGACCCTTCTCTACATACGAGGGCTCCGCTCCGACCCTTCTCTACATACGAGCTCCGCTCCGACCCTTCTCTACATACGAGGCTCCTCCCACCCTTCTCTACATACGAGGGCTCCGCTCCGACCCTTCTCTACATACGAGGGCTCCGCTCCGACCCTTCTCTACATACGAGGGCTCCGCTCCGACCCTTCTCTACATACGAGGGCTCCGCTCCGACCCTTCTCTACATACGAGGGCTCCTCTCCCACCCTTCTCTACATACGAGGGCTCCGCTCCGACCCTTCTCTACATACGAGGCTCCGCTCCGACCCTTCTCTACATACGAGGGCTCCGCTCCGACCCTTCTCTACATACGAGGGCTCCGCTCCGACCCTTCTCTACATACGAGGCTCCGCTCCGACCCTTCTCTACATACGAGGCTCGCTCCGACCCTTCTCTACATCGAGGCTCCGCTCACCCTTCTCATGAGGCCAGGGCTCCCTCCGACCCTTCTCTACATACGAGGGCTCCGCTCCGACCCTTCTCTACATACGAGGCTCCGCTCCGACCCTTCTCTACATACGAGGCTCCGCTCCGACCCTTCTCTACATACGAGGGCTCCGCTCCGACCCTTCTCTACATACGAGGGCTCGCTCCGACCCTTCTCTACATACGAGGCTCCGCTCCGACCCTTCTCTACATACGAGGGCTCCGCTCCGACCCTTCTCTACATCAGGCTCCGCCTCCAGAGGCCACCATCTGACCCTTCTCTCTCCATACGAGGCTCCTCTCCCACCCTTCTCTACATACGAGGGCTCCGCTCCGACCCTTCTCTACATACGAGGGCTCCGCTCCGACCCTTCTCTACATACGAGGGCTCCGCTCCGACCCTTCTCTACATACGAGGGCTCCGCTCCCACCCTTCTCTACATACGAGGGCTCCGCTCCCACCCTTCTCTACATACGAGGGCTCCGCTCCGACCCTTCTCTACATACGAGAGCTCCGCTCCGACCCTTCTCTACATACGAGGGCTCCGCTCCGACCCTTCTCTACATACGAGGGCTCCGCTCCGACCCTTCTCTACATACGAGAGCTCCGCTCCGAACCCTTCTCTACATACGAGGGCTCCGCTCCGACCCTTCTCTACATACGAGGGCTCCGCTCCGACCCTTCTCTACATACGAGAGCTCCGCTCCGAACCCTTCTCTACATACGAGGGCCATCATCTGACCCTTCTCTACATACGAGGGCTCCGCTCCGACAGTTCCCAGACTCCATCCTTGAACCCGGCGCTATAGCTGCAGATTACCGGGTAATATTTAACCGAGTTAATGGACTTATTACCAGTGGGTGAAGGGTGAGATGGGGGGTGGGCATTAATGAGACCACGTCACATGCCTGGGGCCACACAGGAACAGTCTGCAAACACGAAGCATCAGAATGGAAACCCCACTGCAACCTTCAATCATGGAGCCCGGGAGGCCTCAGTCTTGGGGGAGTCCCTGCAGAAACCAGGGGAGAGCGGCCAACACAACTACACCCATCATTCTTAGTCCAAACCGGATGTGCTCAGAGCTGATGGGTCCGTTACAATGTATCACTACAGCCAAACACAAGTGTCTCTTCCCAAGAGTGCAGACCGGCACTGACACACTGTAACAGACCCAGCAGCTGTGTGAGCCACTCACGATTTGACTGTAAGCGAAGTGAACAGTGATGTGTATTACACCTGCCCATCTTCCTAGTAACACTCGTTAGCGGTCATCTGGCAGTGTAATACTGCCGACGATTACCCCACGGCTCGTTCATCAGCAATCCAAATCCTTTCACAGATTAAAAATTCCTTGTTTGCCGGCGGCAGATTGTGGCGCGTAATAACGATCCGCTGCCGGAAAACAACCAGTCAGTATAGCGAGGAGCACAGGGCAATATGGTGGAGCACAGAACAAGAAGATGAATATACAACGTACAGTAAATGGTCACAATGCCAGGAGGGTGAGGAGAGCGGTGCCCGGGGCCCAGCACACTGCCCTAAGGCTTGCTGTGCCCCTCAGAGGCGACACTTCCCTTCCCGGCAGCACCACACCAAAGAAACGAGTCCAACCTCTGACGGACAAATGTGCAGGAGAGTGAGCGCGGCGTCACCCATCTACGCCCTGGAAATCCACCAGGTGCCGGCACAGGACAACACCGGCCTCAGCGAGGCATAGGCAAGAGCAGAGCTGCCTAATGGTGGACCCATAGCCGGTAACGGGGGCCACGCCAGCCTCACAGAAGGTCTGCCCCCATAGACAAGTCCATACAGGGGCTGCAGGCCCATCTCCAAGAACCAACGATTCGTCTTCACGATGGCATTAACCCTCCAGAGGACGAGCTCCACCCCAGGACAGCGGCAGACGAGCCTCACGGCCCCCGGGACAGAAATAAACATGGGCCCGGGCAAATATGCTCCATGCGGATTACCACCCTGTTGGCGCTCATGGGCGAGTTGTGGAGGACTACAAACAGAGCGCCATCAATAATGTCATGGTGGGCCCTGTATGGCTCCGGCACAAGGGTAAAGACGCCATCCCTCGTCAGACAGTCTGGTTCCTATGGGCCAATAGAGGCACGAGGTTCAGCAGGTCTCAAACCACATTTCCTTTATCACATGATGAGCTATATCAGCAAGAGGGGTGCAGTCACTATGTACATACATCACTTATCCTGAGTTACATCCTGTATTATATTCCAGAGCTGCACTCACTATTCTGCTGGTGCAGTCACTGTGTACATACATTACTTATCCTGTACTGATCCTGGGTTACATCCTGTATTATACTCCAGAGCAGCACTCACAATTCTGCTGGTGCAGTCACTGTGTATATACATTACTTATCCTGTACTGATCCTGAGTTACATCCTGTATTATACTCCAGAGCTGCACTCACTATTCTGCTGGTGCAGTCACTGTGTACATACATTACTTATCCTGTACTGATCCTGAGTTACATCCTGTATTATACCCCAGAGCTGCACTCACTATTCTGCTGGTGGAGTCACTGTGTACACACATTACTTATCCTGTACTGATCCTGAGTTACATCCTGTATTATTATACTCCAGAGCTGCACTCACTATTCTGCTGGTGCAGTCACTGTGTACATACATTACTTATCCTGTACTTATCCTGGGTTACATCCTGTATTATACTCCAGAGCTGCACTCACTATTCTGCTGGTGCAGTCACTGTGTATATACATTACTTATCCTGTACTGATCCTGAGTTACATACTGTATTATACCCCAGAGCTGCACTCACTATTCTGCTGGTGCAGTCACTGTGTACATACATTACTTATCCTGTACTGATCCTGAGTTACATCCTGTATTATACTCCAGAGCTGCACTCACTATTCTGCGGATGTAGTCACTGTGTACATACATTACTTATCCTGTACTGATCCTGAGTTACATCCTGTATTATACTCCAGAGCTGCACTCACTATTCTGCTGGTGCAGTCACTGTGTACATACATTACTTATCCTGTACTGATCCTGAGTTACATCCTGTATTATACTCCAGAGCTGCACTCACTATTCTGCTGGTGCAGTCACTGTGTACATACATTACTTATCCTGTGCTGATCCTGAGTTACATCCTGCATTATACTCCAGAGCTGCACTCACTATTCTGCTGGTGGAGTCACTGTGTACATACATTACTTATCCTGTACTGATCCTGAGTTACATCCTGTATTATACTCCAGAGCTGCACTCACTATTCTGCTGGTGCAGTCACTGTGTACATACATTACTTATCCTGTACTGATCCTGAGCTACATCCTGTATTATACTCCAGAGCTGCACTCACTATTCTGCTGGTGCAGTCACTGTGTACATACATTACTTATCCTGTACTGATCCTGAGTTACATCCTGTATTACACTCCAGAGCTGCACTCACTATTCTGCAGTCACTGTACCTACAGATCTTGCTCCGGTGATTGGAGTATTTGCACCAGGCTCTGTGCACCTATTTAATATAGGAAAAATCTTCTGTCAAGCTTGCTGACTGTTTCCCCTTACTTCTTATCTAGACTACGCATACAGTTCTGCTCCGGTGGACACGGTTTCATCAGCTCCCCAGTGACGGACGAAAACACGGAGCAATAAATTACATTCACCCACACAATCATTTTAGGCACAACAGATGTAGCATCTAATGAAAGCGTTCCTCAACATTTCTAAGGAAAATACCTCCTCCGTCAAAGAGCCACCCAAAAAAAGGTGTGATCAAATACTGTACTGCAGGCTAACTGCACAGTGTGAACGCCCCCTGCAGCACTGGAGACCACCTGGACCATGCACAGGGCTTTTACATGGTAGTAACCTTACATGACTCAAAGCTCATCGGTAAGGGCCGAGTCACCTGAGCCAGGAGTCAGAGCGGTACGCCCCAGCGCTCACCCGCCAGTGCACATGTCACAATCATCCGCCTGACTCATCACTCAGTGACGGGGTGTAATACGGCCCACGGGTGATAGGATTCTGAGGGGTGAGGTCACCACACGTCACATTCCTCCGTGCAGCTCACACAGAGACTCCACCCGCTCATCATGTGCAGACCTGTGTCCACCAGCTGTGATCAGGCGCCAATCCTGCCCGCAGCCGCCTCCTCCTCCTCCAGCAGTGTATCCAGAGCGGCCTCCTCCTCCGGCAGTGTATCCAGAGCGGCCTCCTCCTCCGGCAGTGTATCCAGAGCGGCCTCCTCCTCCGGCAGTGTATCCAGAGCCGCCTCCTCCTCCAGCAGCAGTGTATCCAGAACCGCCTCCTCCTCCAGCAGCTGTGTATCCAGAACCGCCTCCTCCTCCAGCAGCAGTGTATCCAGAACCGCCTCCTCCTCCAGCAGCAGTGTATCCAGAACCGCCTCCTCCTCCAGCAGCAGTGTATCCAGAGCGGCCTCCTTCTCCAGCAGCGTATCCAGAGCCGCCGCCTCCTCCTCCAGCATCGTATCCAGAGCCGCCGCCTCCTCCAGCATCGTATCCAGAGCCGCCACCTCCTCCTCCAGCATCGTATCCAGAGCCGCCGCCTCCTCCTCCAGCATCGTATCCAGAGCCGCCGCCTCCTCCTCCAGCAGCGTATCCAGAGCCGCCGCCTCCGTCTCCAGCAGCGTATCCAGAGCAGCCGCCTCCTCCTCCAGCATCGTATCCAGAGCCGCCGCCTCCTCCTCCAGCAGCGTATCCAGAGCCACCGCCTCCTCCTCCAGCAGCGTATCCAGAGCCGCCGCCTCCTCCTCCAGCAGTGTATTCAGAGCCGCCATCTCCTCCTCCAGCAGTGTATCCAGAGCCGCCGCCTCCTCCTCCAGCAGTGTATCCAGAGCCGCCGCCTCCTCCTCCAGCAGTGTATCCAGAGCCGCCGCCTCCTCCAGCAGCAGTGTATCCAGAGCCGCCGCCTCCTCCTCCAGCAGTGTATCCAGAGCGGCCTCCTCCTCCAGCAGCAGTGTATCCAGAGCGGCCTCCTCCTCCAGCAGCAGTGTATCCAGAGCGGCCTCCTCCTCCAGCAGCAGTGTATCCAGAGCGGCCTCCTCCTCCAGCAGCAGTGTATCCAGAGCGGCCTCCTCCTCCAGCAGCAGTGTATCCAGAGCAGCCTCCTCCTCCAGCAGCAGTGTATCCAGAGCCTCCTCCTCCTCCAGCAGTGTATCCAGAGCCTCCTCCTCCTCCTCCAGCAGTGTATCCAGAGCGGCCTCCTTCTCCTCCAGCAGTGTATCCAGAGCCTCCTCCTCCTCCTCCAGCAGTGTATCCAGAGCCGCTGCCTCCTCCTCCAGCAGTGTATCCAGAGCCGCTGCCTCCTCCTCCAGCAGTGTATCCAGAGCCGCTGCCTCCTCCTCCAGCAGTGTATCCAGAGCCGCTGCCTCCTCCTCCAGCAGTGTATCCAGAGCCTCCTCCTCCTCCAGCAGCAGTGTATCCAGAGCCGCTGCCTCCTCCTCCAGCAGCAGTGTATCCAGAGCCGCTGCCTCCTCCTCCTCCAGCAGTGTATCCAGAGCCGCTGCCTCCTCCTCCAGCAGTGTATCCAGAGCCGCTGCCTCCTCCTCCTCCAGCAGTGTATCCAGAGCGGCCTCCTTCTCATCCAGCAGTGTATCCAGAGCCTCCTCCTCCTCCAGCAGCAGTGTATCCAGAGCGGCCTCCTCCTCCTCCAGCAGTGTATCCAGAGCGGCCTCCTTCTCCTCCAGCAGTGTATCCAGAGCCTCCTCCTCCTCCTCCAGCAGTGTATCCAGAGCCGCTGCCTCCTCCTCCAGCAGTGTATCCAGAGCGGCCTCCTCCTCCGGCAGTGTATCCAGAGCGGCCTCCTCCTCCGGCAGTGTATCCAGAGCCGCTCCTCCTCCAGCAGCAGTGTATCCAGAACCGCCTCCTCCTCCAGCAGTGTATCCAGAGCCGCTGCCTCCTCCTCCAGCAGTGTATCCAGAGCCTCCTCCTCCTCCTCCAGCAGTGTATCCAGAGCCGCTGCCTCCTCCTCCAGCAGTGTATCCAGAGCCGCTGCCTCCTCCTCCAGCAGCAGTGTATCCAGAGCCGCTGCCTCCTCCTCCTCCAGCAGTGTATCCAGAGCCGCTGCCTCCTCCTCCAGCAGTGTATCCAGAGCCGCTGCCTCCTCCTCCTCCAGCAGTGTATCCAGAGCGGCCTCCTTCTCATCCAGCAGTGTATCCAGAGCCTCCTCCTCCTCCAGCAGCAGTGTATCCAGAGCCGCTGCCTCCTCCTCCAGCAGCAGTGTATCCAGAGCCGCTGCCTCCTCCTCCTCCAGCAGTGTATCCAGAGCCGCTGCCTCCTCCTCCAGCAGTGTATCCAGAGCCGCTGCCTCCTCCTCCTCCAGCAGTGTATCCAGAGCGGCCTCCTTCTCATCCAGCAGTGTATCCAGAGCCTCCTCCTCCTCCAGCAGCAGTGTATCCAGAGCGGCCTCCTCCTCCTCCAGCAGTGTATCCAGAGCGGCCTCCTTCTCCTCCAGCAGTGTATCCAGAGCCTCCTCCTCCTCCTCCAGCAGTGTATCCAGAGCCGCTGCCTCCTCCTCCAGCAGTGTATCCAGAGCGGCCTCCTCCTCCGGCAGTGTATCCAGAGCGGCCTCCTCCTCCGGCAGTGTATCCAGAGCCGCCTCCTCCTCCAGCAGCAGTGTATCCAGAACCGCCTCCTCCTCCAGCAGTGTATCCAGAGCCGCTGCCTCCTCCTCCAGCAGTGTATCCAGAGCCTCCTCCTCCTCCTCCAGCAGTGTATCCAGAGCCGCTGCCTCCTCCTCCAGCAGTGTATCCAGAGCCGCTGCCTCCTCCTCCAGCAGCAGTGTATCCAGAGCCGCTGCCTCCTCCTCCTCCAGCAGTGTATCCAGAGCCGCTGCCTCCTCCTCCAGCAGTGTATCCAGAGCCGCTGCCTCCTCCTCCTCCAGCAGTGTATCCAGAGCGGCCTCCTTCTCATCCAGCAGTGTATCCAGAGCCTCCTCCTCCTCCAGCAGCAGTGTATCCAGAGCCGCTGCCTCCTCCTCCTCCAGCATTGGATTCTAAGACTTCAAAGGAGTGACTTCCTTTTAATCTTCACAAATAAATCCAGATGTGTAAGGGGAGCGCCGCCGCCATCCACAGCCAAGCAATCAAAGCCATTAACCTTTCCCCCCATGAAGAGGCCGGGAAGAACTAGACACGAGAAGCCTCCTCGCTGGGGAGCACCCGCTCCGACACGTGGACCGGCAGCTCTCACACGGAACTCCCAAAAAAACCTGGAAAGTCCTTTACACAGAGGGAAGAGAATGTCGGCTGAATGGACGCGCCGTCTGCAAACTTCACCGGAAGGAGATAGACGCGTATTCCACCCAGTTATCGGCCTGTGGGACCAGTAACAATCACAGCTTCCGCGCCCCCTGTTCACAGCCTGTAGTTTTGACGGAAGAACCCGACAGTGGTCTTCTCTGCCGGGGGCTGGGCTCCTGTTCTGCGCAGCAGCCACAATGCTATTACTAGAGCAAGTCGCCTATACAGTGCCCCGTACAGGACGGACAGGACGACATGGCGCGCCCAGCGAGGGGGGGTCTCATTATATGGGACTGGAGATGTCAGAGACCCTCAGCTCATGGCGGAGAACCTGACGGCGAATCCGGAGATCAGAAATCCAATTTCCATGGGTTTAGGTAGGGATATCTGGGCAGCAGAAGAAGCCATGGACCAGACATAGAACCTCCATCCAATAATCCAGAAAGTCCGGACTGGCAGGAGAACGGGGACTTCAGAGTCCACGTATAGCGGGTGAAGGTGGCAGAGCGAGCTGCCCAGTGAAGTCTATGGAAACCGCTGGTGAGCTGGCAGCTGTAGAACTAGAAGTCCCAGCAGGCCAGAGCCCAGTGATTATACTATTAGCTTTCTTAGATGCACATGTATCATGTCAGAGACCAAAGTACCCCCCACCCCAAACACTAAAGGGGCGTATTATCCCCCGGACAGAGGGAATAACAGGAAGCCCATTCACTGGGGCCGCCAGATAATCAGCCGAGATTACAATTAACCCTTCATGGGACAGGAGAGCACTCAGCGACACCGCCCCCGCGTGCACTGTGGCACAGAAAACCGAGAAAATCTGACGCTACCTCGCGGCTCGACCACGCGTACACGTCCCGCCACGTCAGGTTCCAGTCAGTCAGATCTGCCATTTAGCCGTGACCCGGTCTTCATTTACGGCCCTTCGTGGTATGCCGTTACACGCAGTAAAGCGAACCAGTCCTGATGCTGCCAGACCCTGAAGAGTGACGTGGCGGTAACCCCAGCCACGTCCATGACGAGGCGCGCTCTGTGTCCTACCAGGTTATCGAAAATCATTGCATTAAAGGTAAAGTTCGCACATGTAAAACCACTGCTTGGCGCCGCCATTACTGCACTCCTCGGCCGCAGCAGCATCGCACTAACCCTGGTGCTTCATCAATGTCTGCAGAGCCAGCAAGACCCCGGTACTCCGGGCGCAGTACACATCGCGGGATGCGCCCGCCACACTGAAGGGTCACAACTTCTGGTTTTACCCTGCTGCAGATTTTAGGATAACCTCAATAGTGAAATAAAAGCAGGCAGTGACATCATCATCATCAGCTGCTGCAGTCTTACACCAGGTGACCTCATCAGCTGCAGCCTTACACTAGGTGACATCATCAGCTGCTGCCTTACACTAGGTGACATCATCAGCTGCAGCCTTACACTAAGTGACCTCATCAGCTGCTGCCTTACACCAGGTGACATCATCAGCTGCAGCCTTACACCAGGTGACATCATCAGCTGCCTTACACCAGGTGACCTCATCAGCTGCTGCAGCCTTACACCAGGTGACCTCATCAGCTGCAGCCTTACACCAGGTGACCTCATCAGCTGCAGCCTTACACCAGGTGACCTCATCAGCTGCAGCCTTACACCAGGTGACCTCATCAGCTGCAGCCTTACACCAGGTGACTTCATCAGCTGCAGCCTTACACCAGGTGACCTCATCAGCTGCAGCCTTACACCAGGTGACCTCATCAGCTGCAGCCTTACACCAGGTGACCTCATCAGCTGCAGCCTTATACCAGGTGACCTCATCAGCTGCAGCCTTACACCAGGTGACCTCATCAGCTGCAGCCTTACACCAGGTGACATCATCAGCTGCAGCCTTACACCAGGTGACATCATCAGCTGCAGCCTTACACCAGGTGACATCATCAGCTGCAGCCTTACACCAGGTGACATCATCCGCTGCAGCCTTACACTAGGTGACCTCATCAGCTGCAGCCTTACACTAGGTGACCTCATCAGCTGCAGCCTTACACCAGGTGACCTTATCAGCTGCAGCCTTACACTAGGTGACATCATCAGCTGCAGCCTTACACTAGGTGACCTCATCAGCTGCAGCCTTACACCAGGTGACCTCATCAGCTGCAGCCTTACACCAGGTGACATCATCAGCTGCAGCCTTACACTAGGTGACATCATCAGCTGCCTTACACCAGGTGACATCATCAGCTGCAGCCTTACACCAGGTGACCTCATCAGCTGCAGCCTTACACCAGGTGACCTCATCAGCTGCAGCCTTACACCAGGTGACCTCATCAGCTGCAGCCTTACACCAGGTGACCTCATCAGCTGCAGCCTTACACCAGGTGACCTCATCAGCTGCAGCCTTACACCAGGTGACCTCATCAGCTGCAGCCTTACACCAGGTGACCTCATCAGCTGCAGCCTTACACCAGGTGACATCATCAGCAGCAGCCTTACACCAGGTGACCTCATCAGCTGCAGCCTTACACCAGGTGACATCATCAGCTGCAGCCTTACACTAGGTGACCTCATCAGCTGCTGCAGCCTTACACCAGGTGACCTCATCAGCTGCAGCCTTACACCAGGTGACCTCATCAGCTGCAGCCTTACACCAGGTGACCTCATCAGCTGCAGCCTTACACCAGGTGACCTCATCAGCTGCAGCCTTACACCAGGTGACCTCATCAGCTGCAGCCTTACACCAGGTGACCTCATCAGCTGCAGCCTTACACCAGGTGACCTCATCAGCTGCAGCCTTACACCAGGTGACCTCATCAGCTGCAGCCTTACACCAGGTGACCTCATCAGCTGCAGCCTTACACCAGGTGACATCATCAGCTGCAGCCTTACACCAGGTGACCTCATCAGCTGCAGCCTTACACCAGGTGACATCATCAGCTGCAGCCTTACACTAGGTGACCTCATCAGCTGCAGCCTTACACCAGGTGACATCATCAGCTGCAGCCTTACACCAGGTGACATCATCAGCTGCAGTCTTACACCAGGTGACATCATCAGCTGCAGCCTTACACCAGGTGACATCATCAGCTGCAGCCTTACACCAGGTGACATCATCAGCTGCAGCCTTACACCAGGTGACATCATCAGCTGCAGCCTTACACCAGGTGACATCATCAGCTGCAGCCTTACACCAGGTGACATCATCAGCTGCAGCCTTACACTAGGTGACCTCATCAGCTGCTGCAGCCTTACACCAGGTGACATCATCAGCTGCAGCCTTACACTAGGTGACCTCATCAGCTGCTGCAGCCTTACACTAGGTGACCTCATCAGCTGCAGCCTTACACCAGGTGACCTCATCAGCTGCAGCCTTACACCAGGTGACCTCATCAGCTGCAGCCTTACACCAGGTGACCTCATCAGCTGCAGTCTTACACCAGGTGACATCATCAGATGCAGCCTTACACCAGGTGACATCATCAGCTGCAGCCTTACACCAGGTGACCTCATCAGCTGCAGCCTTACACCAGGTGACATCATCAGCAGCAGCCTTACACCAGGTGACATCATCAGCTGCAGCCTTACACTAGGTGACCTCATCAGCTGCAGCCTTATACTAGGTGACCTTATCAGCTGCAGCCTTACACTAGGTGACATCATCAGCTGCAGCCTTACACTAGGTGACCTCATCAGCTGCAGTCTTACACTAGGTGACATCATCAGCTGCAGCCTTACACTAGGTGACCTCATCAGCTGCAGCCTTACACTAGGTGACCTCATCAGCTGCAGCCTTACACTAGGTGACCTCATCAGCTGCAGCCTTACACCAGGTGACCTCATCAGCTGCAGCCTTACACCAGGTGACCTCATCAGCTGCAGCCTTACACCAGGTGACCTCATCAGCTGCAGCCTTACACCAGGTGACCTCATCAGCTGCAGCCTTACACTAGGTGACCTCATCAGCTGCAGCCTTACACTAGGTGACCTCATCAGCTGCAGCCTTACACTAGGTGACATCATCATCTGCAACCTTACACTAGGTGACCTTATCAGCAGCAGCCTTACACCAGGTGACATCAGCTGCAGCCTTACACCAGGTGACATCATCAGCTGCAGCCTTACACCAGGTGACCTCATCAGCTGCTGCAGCCTTACACCAGGTGACATCAGCAGCAGCAGCCTTACACTAGGTGACATCATCAGCAGCAGCCTTACACCAGGTGACATCATCAGCTGCTGCAGCCTTACACCAGGTGACATCATCAGCTGCTGCAGCCTTACACCAGGTGACATCATCCGCTGCAGCCTTACACCAGGTGACATCATCAGCTGCTGCAGCCTTACACCAGGTGACATCATCAGCTGCTGCAGCCTTACACCAGGTGACATCATCAGCTGCTGCAGCCTTACACCAGGTGACATCATCAGCTGCTGCAGCCTTACACCAGGTGACATCATCAGCTGCTGCAGCCTTACACCAGGTGACCTCATCAGCTGCAGCCTTACACCAGGTGACCTCATCAGCTGCAGCCTTACACCAGGTGACCTCATCAGCTGCAGCCTTACACCAGGTGACCTCATCAGCTGCAGCCTTACACTAGGTGACATCATCAGCTGCAGCCTTACACCAGGTGACATCATCAGCTGCAGCCTTACACCAGGTGACATCATCAGCTGCAGCCTTACACCAGGCGACATCATCAGCTGCAGCCTTACACCAGGTGACCTCATCAGCTGCAGCCTTACACCAGGTGACCTCATCAGCTGCAGCCTTACACCAGGTGACCTCACACCGGATGAAGTGACATCATCATGTCAGCACTGGGTCCCCCCTTCTTACATCTGGGGAGTTGATCTCCTGAATGTTATAAACTGGTTTAGGCAATGTACGACTAAGGACTAAAATAGCTGAAGTGGGTGGAGCGGAGTTTATTATATAGATGGCGAGCATCCAAGACACAGGCGGAAATGTGACTCACGGATGGCACCGGCAATGATCTGATCCAGTGGCAGCCCGGGAGGGATCCGTGACCTCAGGAGGCCATGAAAGCGGCACCGATCCTGAACGATGGCTGCAGCCTACATCCCACCTACGGGGGAGGACACGGGGGAGGCGTCAGTCAGGGGCATCAGGAAAAGCCCCCCGCTGCCAACAAAGTTAAAACCACCCTTGTCCACCGGAATCTATAGGTGTTGAGAGACTACAACTCCTAGCATGCTCTGAGATCCATAGATCATGCTATATAATGTATATACAGTAGTGATAGCTGTCAGGTCACGATGAGAGTTGTAGTCTCCCAGTTACACACCATTTCTCCATAGAACTTGCACAGCATAGACGCTGGACCAGTAATAGGACTCCTTACCAGTACAGAGAGGAGGTATAATGGGAAGACTGGTATTAAGATGCTAGGTGATGCCCAACATAAGATGGTACAGGACATTGAGGTCAGCGACCTGGGCAAGAAGATACCAACACTGCGCACACATCTCAGCGTCGCCTGTTCACACTACACGTGATGCCACCAGACGTGACATGTACTGGATGGCACCCGTTGCGCTGCAGGGCTCCACTGGAGCCGGGCACTAAACTCCGTGGGATTATTACAAGTCAAGCAAGGAGGAGACCATAGACCTCAGCAGAAAACCCAAAGCGTCAGACGACAGCCACAGCGGGCACTGACAGCCACAGCGGGCACTGACAGCCACAGCGGGCACTGACAGCCACAGCGGGCACTGACAGCCACAGCGGGCACTGACAGCCACAGCGGGCACTGACAGCCACAGCGGGCACTGACAGCCAATCAACATCAAACACATGCAGATCTGTGGTAAAAGCGCACGACACCGGTCAGTACTGAGCGCGGATATAAAACCTATTCACAGCAGAACGTTTTCTCTAATGGGATCGTAACAGGCCCTGGATCCAACCCCCCATAATAGACCGTCTATAACAGACCAACCCCCCATAATAGACCGTCTGTAACAGACCAACCCCCCACAGTAGACCGCCTATAACAGACCAACCCCCCACAGTAGACCGTCTATAATAGACCAACCCCGCACAGTAGACCGCCTATAATAGACCAACCCCCCACAGTAGACCGCCTGTAATAGACCAATCCCCCACAGTAGACCGTCTATAATAGACCAAGCCCCCAGAGTAGACCGTCTATAATAGACCAACCCCCCAGAGTAGACAGTCTGTAATAGACCAAGCCCCCAGAGTAGACCGTCTATAATAGACCAACCCCCCAGAGTAGACCACCTATAATAGACCAACCCCCCGCAGTAGACCACCTATAATAGACCAACCCCCCGCAGTAGACCACCTATAATAGACCAACCCCCCGCAGTAGACCGTCTATAATAGACCAACCCCCCGCAGTAGACCGTCTATAATAGACCAACCCCCCGCAGTAGACCGTCTATAATAGACCAACCCCCCGCAGTAGACCGTCTATAACAGACCAACCCCCAGAGTAGACCGTCTATAATAGACTAAGCCCCCAGAGTAGACCGTCTCTAACAGACTCCCTATAGTGGACCACAGATATTTTATATTACATCCCCAGTAGTAGATGTCTTATCATTCACCCTGCCTATAATAGACATTTTATAATAGACCCACTATAGAAGGTCATATAGTACGCCCCCTACAGTAGACCCCTTATAGTACGCCCTCTACAGTAGACCCCTATAATACGCCCTCTACAGTAGACCCCTATAATACGCCCTCTACAGTAGACCCCTATAATACGCCCTCTACAGTAGACCCCTATAATACGCCCTCTACAGTAGACCCCTATAATACGCCCTCTACAGTAGACCCCTATAATACGCCCTCTACAGTAGACCCCTATAATACACCCCCTACAGTAGACCCCTTATAATACGCCCTCTACAGTAGACCCCTTATAATACGCCCTCTACAGTAGACCCCTTATAATACGCCCCTACAGTAGACCCCTTATAATACGCCCCTACAGTAGACCCCTATAATACACCCCCTACAGTAGACCCCTTATAGTACGCCCCCTACAGTAGACCCCTTACAATACGCCCCCCACAGTAGACCCCTATAATACACCCCCTACAGTAGACCCCTTATAGTACGCCCTCTACAGTAGACCCCTTACAATACGCCCCCTACAGTAGACCCCTTACAATACACCCCCTACAGTAGACCCCTTACAATACGCCCCTACAGTAGACACCTTATATCGCCCCTACAGTAGACCCCTTACAATACGCCCCCTACAGTAGACCCCTTACAATACGCCCCCTACAGTAGACCCCTTACAATACGCCCCCTACAGTAGACCCCTTACAATACGTCCCCTACAGTAGACCCCTTACAATACGTCCCCTACAGTAGACCCCTTACAATACGCCCCTACAGTAGACCCCTTACAATACGCCCCTACAGTAGACCCCTTACAATCGCCCCCTACAGTAGACCCCTTACAATCGCCCCCTACAGTAGACCCCTTAATGCCCTACAGTAGACCCCTACAATACGCCCCTACAGTAGACCCCTATAATACGCCCCCTACAGTAGACCCCTTATAATACGCCCCTACAGTAGACCCTTATATCGCCCTACAGTAGACCCCTTACAATCGCCCCTACAGTAGACCCCTTACAATACGCCCCTACAGTAGACCCCTTACAATACGCCCCTACAGTAGACCCCTTACAATACGCCCCTACAGTAGACCCCTTACAATACGCCCCTACAGTAGACCCCTTACAATCGCCCCTACAGTAGACCCCTTACAATACGCCCCTACAGTAGACCCCTTACAATACGCCCCTACAGTAGACCCCTTACAATACGCCCCTACAGTAGACCCCTTACAATACGCCCCTACAGTAGACCCCTTGTACGCCCCCTACAGTAGACCCCTTACAATACGCCCCCTACAGTAGACCCCTTACAATACGCCCCCTACAGTAGACCCCTTACAATACGCCCCCTACAGTAGACCCCTTACAATACGCCCCTACAGTAGACCCCTTGCAATCGCCCCTACAGTAGACCCCTTACAATACGCCCCCTACAGTAGACCCCTTACAATACGCCCCCTACAGTAGACCCCTTACAATACGCCCCCTACAGTAGACCCCTTACAATACGCCCCCTACAGTAGACCCGTTATAATACGCCCCCTACAGTAGACCCCTTATAATACGCCCCCTACAGTAGACCCCTTATAATACGCCCCCTACAATAGACCCCTTATAATACGTCCCCTACAGTAGACCTCTTACAAAAGTCCCCTATAGTAGACCCTAGATCTCTTATAGTACACCCCCTATAGTAGATCCCTTATAGTACGCCCCCTATAGATCTCTTATGGTACACCCCCTATAGTAGATCTCTTATAGTACGCCCCCTATAGATCTCTTATAGTACGCCCCCCATAGATCTCTTATAGTACGCCCCCCATAATAGACCCCTTATAGTACGCCCCCTATAGTAGACCCCTTATAGTACGCCCCCTATAGATCTCTTATGGTACACCCCCTATAGTACGCCCCCCATAGATCTCTTATAGTACGCCCCCATAATAGACCCCTTATAGTACGCCCCCCATAATAGACCGCTTATAGTACACCCCCTATAGAGCTCTTATAGTACGCCCCCCATAGTAGACCCCTTATAATACGCCCCCTATAGATCTCTTATAGTACGCCCCCTATAGTAGACCCCTTAAAATACGCCCCCCATAGATCTCTTATAGTACGCCCCCCATAGATCTCTTATAGTACGCCCGCCATAGATCTCTTATAGTACGCCCGCCATAGATCTCTTATAGTACGCCCGCCATAGATCTCTTATAGTACGCCCCCCATAGATCTCTTATAGTACGCCCCATAGATCTCTTATAGTACGCCCCCATAGATCTCTTTATAGTACGCCCCCCATAGATCTCTTATAGTACGCCCCCCATAGATCTCTTATAGTACGCCCCCATAGATCTCTTATAGTCGCCCCATAGATCTCTTATAGTACGCCCCCATAGATCTCTTATAGTACGCCCCATAGATCTCTTATAGTACGCCCCCATAGATCTCTCATAGTACGCCCCATAGATCTCTTATAGTACGCCCCCCATAGATCTCTTATAGTAGACCCCATAGATCTCTTATAGTACGCCCCCTATAATAGACCCCTTATAGTACGCCCCCCATAATAGACCCCTTATAGTACGCCCCCTATAGATCTCTTATAGTACGCCCCCCATAGTAGATCTCTTATGGTACGCCCCCTATAGTAGATCTCTTATAGTACGCCCCCCATAGATCTGTTATAGTACGCCCCCCATTGATCTCTTATAGTACGCCCCCATAGTAGACCCCTTATAGTACGCCCCCATAGTAGACCCCTTATAGTACGCCCCCTATAGACCCCTTATAGTACGCCCCCTATAGTATGCCCCCCATAGTAGACCCCTTATAGTACGCCCCCCATTGATCTCTTATAGTACGCCCCCTATAGATCTCTTATAGTATGCCCCCATAGTAGACCCCTTATAGTACGCCCCCTATAGATCTCTTATAGTACGCCCCCTATAGTAGACCCCTTATAGTACGCCCCGCATAGTAGATCTCTTATAGTACGCCCCGCATAGTAGATCTCTTATAGTACGCCCCGCATAGTAGATCTCTTATGGTACGCCCCGCATAGTAGATCTCTTATAGTACGCCCCGCATAGTAGATCTCTTATAGTACGCCCCCTATAGATCTCTTATGGTACGCCCCCTATAGTAGATTCGTTCTCCTCGGAGGTTCCCCTCCGGCAGCTCAGACGTTCGGTGAAGCGGTGACCACCTCCTATTAGGCAGAGCGCGATGAGCGAGGTCCGCACCACGAGATGAAAGGCCGGAGCCCTCCCCCGGGAAACGGCGCCTGCAGTCCGTCACTGAACCATTAATAATTAATGGGGAATATGCAGCATAAGAAATCCATCAGCTGCAGAGGTGCCGACCCCACCACAGCAGGAGCACCCCAATACTACCCAGAATGCACCTGTAGGTCCCCACACAGCAGAATGAGAACAACGCCTCCCCCTGATCACCCCTCACATATCCCTGCAATATTGCGGCGGCCTCCGGCGGATCCGCGAGCCGATGAGACCTCGTTTGTCATGTGCACTCAGCCCCCCCGAGCAGACCCTGGCATCATGGCCGTGTCCCTGCACCGTCCCTTTAAGGATGATGCCTAGTATAATGTGGCTTCTGCAGCGGTCCCCGTCACATGTGAGGAGTGAATGAGGGGCGGATTCATGTGCAGCTGGGGGGGGGTAGTAGTCCTCTCCTGAAGGCAGGAGGCAGAGCTGCAGCTATGGGGTCACTATTCTTTCTGCCTATTGAAGGTGAAAAAGGGTGGGGCGGGGGGCGGCCGAGGCTGGAAAATGGTGCTCCTGACACTACGGCCGCCGTGTGCTGCATTTAAGGTGGGGCTGTCAGAGGAGACAGCTGCACAATGAAGACCCCGAGCCGCTCCACAGCGGCCATCATCCGCTCTGCAGCAATGGCGGATCCTGCGCCGTCTCACAGGAGGACAGTCAGCGGTGCCGTAAAACAGCGGGGGAGGGGGGCCTCGGTACAGGTCATTGTCTGACTGAGGGGGTACGGCCCCCAGCACAAAGATCCCCCGATACAATGTAGCAGAGCAGGCAGCCGCCACACCAAGGACTCTGCTACATCGTATCGCAGCCTCCGGACAGCCCACCCCCACTACGGCAAGCCGGTATGAACCCGAGGCCCCCCACCCTGCGGGAACCAGCAGCATACATGGTAGAAAGCAGCGAGGGGCCCCCCGACAGAACACAAGGGGCGAGGATCTGGGGGTACTCACGGCTGACTTTCATGCTGCCGAACGATGACGGTTGTTGCACGGGTTTGCAGCTCTCTGCAAAGGAAGTGGTTCGCGGCCTCCCCGACATGCTGCGCCCTGCCGACTCGCTCTCTTCCTTATAGAAGCCGGATGGGGGGCAAAAACATCAAGATCCCGGCGGGCGGCCAAGCAACCTTGCACCCCTCGCTCTAAAAAGGGGCGACTAAAACCAGCAGCGACAGTCACCGTATCCTCCGCGTCCGTCCGGGTCACTCCCGATCCCGCATAGTCAGTCCTCCGGGACACAATACGGCAGATGTGGGGGTGTCACAGGCCCATGGGGGGCACGGGCCAGTGGGAGATAGCTGGGGGGGGGGGGCACTGCTACAACGGTAAGGTAATCGGGGGCCACCTCTTGAATCAGGGGGAATAGGGGGTGTATTAATGAGATTGGGGGGCCCAATGACACTGAGGGGCCCTTCAGGCGGGGGCAATCCCACTGGGGGCTCTCACAGCCCAGATGGAGGCGGGGGCAGGGCACACACAGCCTTCATGGCGGCTTCTTCTCCAACCTCAGGCCCGGCCTCGGCCTCCTCACAATGCCGCCCAGACAATGAGCCCAGCAGCCGCGAGGGGCGGACGGTTCGCTGCGGCCCGGCTCTCGGGGACGTCACACTCGGAGCTCGCTGGATTCCCCGGCGGATGCTGAGGCGCCGTCTCCCGTTTCCTGCTCCGATCTCCGCCTTCAGATCGTTCCCTTTCCCTTTGTCACTCTCCGTCCGACTGACCGCATTTGCCTGTCGGGTTTTTTTTTTTTTTTTTTTCTGCACAGCTCTCCTCCCACTTCGTCACGTCACGTAGAGCGCGGGGCTCAGCGCGCAGCTACGCTACGGAAACGGCGCAACGTGCGGCGAAGAATAGGCGTAGGGGAGGGGGAGCGCGCAGCCAGTTCCTTCATGACGTCCCACTCTTCGCTCGCTCCGCCCACATCACTCGCCAGCGTTCAATAGCCAATCGAGCCGCAGGAAGTGAAGATGGGGCGGTGCCGACAAATCTGTACTAACCAGTGAAGACCGTCGTCAGGTTCCCCTCTGCGCTCTCACAGAACTCCTCCTCCATAGCTCAGCGCTAACGATCCTCTACGCTGATTGGTTCTAATCCAAGCATTCTAGGAACTCTGCCCAATAGGGATCTAGAATACAGAGACCCGCCTCTTTATCGATATAAGTCAGCTGTTGATTGGTCACTCTCCTGCCCGTCTTCATTAACGCTTCAGGATAAAGGCGAGGCGAGTGCGGAATGAAAGGCGACCGCTGATTGGTCGGGGCGAACAGCTGCCGCTGAAAGGAATAGGCGGAAGTGGGTGTTGCCAGGGCCTTTTTTAAGAGCCGGAAGTGTGACCTTTCACTTCGATGGCCCGAAAGAAGTGGAGTTGCTATGGAAACAGGTGTTGGCGCTAGGACACCTGAGGTTTTAGGGGTGCAGGCTGCTTATGTATAGTTTATCCCTGGTTCTGTACTGTTCCCATAGGTTTCTATAGGCCGCTGTGACCTAATGGAGTCTGTATGGCTGGGTCACATATAGATTTGCACTGGGGTTCTGTAGTAAAGTCTTATTCTGGCTGATACAGTGATGCCTGGGCCCCTGTGGTGCTCCCCTTTATGCTGACACCGCAGTAAATGGCTCAGAATGCTTGGAAGTGGAGCACAGCGGGGGATGGGTGAGCGAAGGCCACGCTGGAATGGCCACGTTATTAGACCGCCCGATCTAGTAGGGCCCTGGACCTCCTTTGGCTGCCATAACTGCGGTAATTCAGGGTGACATGGACCCCACTATGTAAACGCTTGTGGGCAGGATATTAGATAGAGGTCCTGACATGTGGTGACCGACCCGTTCTGCCTCCTCCCAGAGAGACGGATGAGATCTGGGGGAGCCTCGCTGCCATGTCCCAGTCCATGACCATATCACCGCGTGGCCCGGAGCTCTGTCCTTCTGCCGTAGGGCACACAGCTGCTATGTCCCAGTCCATGACCATATCACCGCGTGGCCCGGAGCACTGTCCTTCTGTCATAGGGCACACAGCTGCCATGTCCCAGTCCATGACCATATCACCGCGTGGCCCGGAGCTCTGTCCTTCTGCCATAGGGCACACAGCTGCCATGTCCCGGTCCATGAACATATTGCCTCGTGGCCCGGAGCACTGTCCTTCTGCCATAGGGCACACAGCTACCATGTCCCAGTCCATGAACATATCACCGCGTGGCCCGGAGCCCTGTCCTTCTGCCATAGGGCACACAGCTGCCATGTCCCAGTTCATGACCATATCACCCCGTGGCCCGGAGCTCTGTCCTTCTGCCATAGGGCACACAGCTGCCATGTCCCAGTCCATGACCATATCACCGCGTGGCCCGGAGCACTGTCCTTCTGCCATAGGGCACACAGCTGCCATGTCCCAGTCCATGACCATATCACCGCGTGGCCCGGAGCTCTGTCCTTCTGCCATAGGGCACACAGCTGCCATGTCCCAGTCCATGACCATATCACCCCGTGGCCCGGAGCTCTGTCCTTCTGCCATAGGGCACACAGCTGCCATGTCCCAGTCCATGACCATATCACCGCGTGGCCCGGAGCACTGTCCTTCTGCCATAGGGCACACAGCTGCCATGTCCCAGTCCATGACCATATCACCGCGTGGCCCGGAGCACTGTCCTTCTGCCATAGGGCACACAGCTGCCATGTCCCAGTCCATGACCATATCACCGCGTGGCCCGGAGCACTGTCCTTCTGCCATAGGGCACACAGCTGCCATGTCCCAGTCCATGACCATATCACCGCGTGGCCCGGAGCACTGTCCTTCTGCCATAGGGCACACAGCTGCCATGTCCCAGTCCATGACCATATCACCGCGTGGCCCGGAGCACTGTCCTTCTGCCATAGGGCACACAGCTGCCATGTCCCAGTCCATGACCATATCACCGCGTGGCCCGGAGCACTGTCCTTCTGCCATAGGGCACACAGCTGCCATGTCCCAGTCCATGACCATATCACCGCGTGGCCCGGAGCACTGTCCTTCTGCCATAGGGCACACAGCTGCCATGTCCCAGTCCATGACCATATCACCGCGTGGCCCGGAGCACTGTCCTTCTGCCATAGGGCACACAGCTGCCATGTCCCAGTCCATGACCATATCACCGCGTGGCCCGGAGCACTGTCCTTCTGCCATAGGGCACACAGCTGCCATGTCCCAGTCCATGACCATATCACCGCGTGGCCCGGAGCACTGTCCTTCTGTCGTAGGGCACACAGCTGCTATGTCCCAGTCCATGACCATATCACTGCGTGGCCCGGAGCACTGTCCTTCTGCCATAGGGCACACAGCTTCCATGTCCCAGTACATATCACCGCGTGGCCCGAAGCACTGTCCTTCTGCCGTAGGGCACACAGCTGCCATGTCCCAGTCCATGACCATATCACTGCGTGGCCCGAAGCACTGTCCTTCTGTCATAGGGCACACAGCTGCTATGTCCCAGTCCATGACCATATCACTGCGTGGCCCAGGGCACTGTCCTTCTGCCGTAGGGCACACAGCTGCCATGTCCCAGTCCATGACCATATCACCGCGTGGCCCGGAGCACTGTCCTTCTGCCATAGGGCACACAGCTGCCATGTCCCAGTCCATGACCATATCACTGCGTGGCCCGGAGCACTGTCCTTCTGCCATAGGGCACACAGCTGCCATGTCCCAGTCCATGACCATATCACCGCGTGGCCCGGAGCACTGTCCTTCTGCCATAGGGCACACAGCTGCCATGTCCCAGTCCATGACCATATCACCGCGTGGCCCGGAGCACTGTCCTTCTGCCATAGGGCACACAGCTGCCATGTCCCAGTCCATGACCATATCACCGCGTGGCCCGGAGCACTGTCCTTCTGCCATAGGGCACACAGCTGCCATGTCCCAGTCCATGACCATATCACCGCGTGGCCCGGAGCACTGTCCTTCTGCCATAGGGCACACAGCTGCCATGTCCCAGTCCATGACCATATCACTGCGTGGCCCGGAGCACTGTCCTTCTGCCATAGGGCACACAGCTGCCATGTCCCAGTCCATGACCATATCACCGCGTGGCCCGGAGCACTGTCCTTCTGCCATAGGGCACACAGCTGCCATGTCCCAGTCCATGACCATATCACTGCGTGGCCCGGAGCACTGTCCTTCTGCCATAGGGCACACAGCTGCCATGTCCCAGTCCATGACCATATCACCGCGTGGCCCGGAGCACTGTCCTTCTGCCATAGGGCACACAGCTGCCATGTCCCAGTCCATGACCATATCACTGCGTGGCCCGGAGCACTGTCCTTCTGCCATAGGGCACACAGCTGCCATGTCCCAGTCCATGACCATATCACCGCGTGGCCCGGAGCACTGTCCTTCTGCCATAGGGCACACAGCTGCCATGTCCCAGTCCATGACCATATCACCGCGTGGCCCGGAGCACTGTCCTTCTGCCATAGGGCACACAGCTGCCATGTCCCAGTCCATGACCATATCACCGCGTGGCCGGAGCACTGTCCTTCTGCCATAGGGCACACAGCTGCCATGTCCCAGTCCATGACCATATCACCGCGTGGCCCGGAGCACTGTCCTTCTGCCATAGGGCACACAGCTGCCATGTCCCAGTCCATGACCATATCACCGCGTGGCCCGGAGCACTGTCCTTCTGCCATAGGGCACACAGCTGCCATGTCCCAGTCCATGACCATATCACCGCGTGGCCCGGAGCACTGTCCTTCTGCCATAGGGCACACAGCTGCCATGTCCCAGTCCATGACCATATCACTGCGTGGCCCGGGCACTGTCCTTCTGCCATAGGGCACACAGCTGCCATGTCCCAGTCCATGACCATATCACCGCGTGGCCCGGAGCACTGTCCTTCTGCCATAGGGCACACAGCTGCCATGTCCCAGTCCATGACCATATCACCGCGTGGCCCGGAGCACTGTCCTTCTGCCATAGGGCACACAGCTGCCATGTCCCAGTCCATGACCATATCACCGCGTGGCCCGGAGCACTGTCCTTCTGCCATAGGGCACACAGCTGCCATGTCCCAGTCCATGACCATATCACCGCGTGGCCCGGAGCACTGTCCTTCTGCCATAGGGCACACAGCTGCCATGTCCCAGTCCATGACCATATCACCGCGTGGCCCGGAGCACTGTCCTTCTGCCATAGGGCACACAGCTGCCATGTCCCAGTCCATGACCATATCACTGCGTGGCCCGGAGCACTGTCCTTCTGCCATAGGGCACACAGCTGCTATGTCCCAGTCCATGACCATATCACTGCGTGGCCCGGAGCACTGTCCTTCTGCCATAGGGCACACAGCTGCCATGTCCCAGTCCATGACCATATCACCGCGTGGCCCGGAGCACTGTCCTTCTGCCATAGGGCACACAGCTGCCATGTCCCAGTCCATGACCATATCACCGCGTGGCCCGGAGCACTGTCCTTCTGCCATAGGGCACACAGCTGCCATGTCCCAGTCCATGACCATATCACCGCGTGGCCCGGAGCACTGTCCTTCTGCCATAGGGCACACAGCTGCCATGTCCCAGTCCATGACCATATCACCGCGTGGCCCGGAGCACTGTCCTTCTGCCATAGGGCACACAGCTGCCATGTCCCAGTCCATGACCATATCACTGCGTGGCCCGGAGCACTGTCCTTCTGCCATAGGGCACACAGCTGCCATGTCCCAGTCCATGACCATATCACCGCGTGGCCTGGAGCACTGTCCTTCTGCCATAGGGCACACAGCTGCCATGTCCCAGTCCATGACCATATCACCGCGTGGCCCGGAGCACTGTCCTTCTGCCATAGGGCACACAGCTGCCATGTCCCAGTCCATGACCATATCACCGCGTGGCCCGGAGCACTGTCCTTCTGCCATAGGGCACACAGCTGCCATGTCCCAGTCCATGACCATATCACCGCGTGGCCCGGAGCACTGTCCTTCTGCCATAGGGCACACAGCTGCCATGTCCCAGTCCATGACCATATCACCCCGTGGCCCGGAGCACTGTCCTTCTGCCATAGGGCACACAGCTGCCATGTCCCAGTCCATGACCATATCACCGCGTGGTCCGGAGCACTGTCCTTCTGCCATAGGGCACACAGCTACCATGTCCCAGTCCATGAACATATCACCGCGTGGCCCGGAGCCCTGTCCTTCTGCCATAGGGCACACAGCTGCCATGTCCCAGTCCATGACCATATCACCGCGTGGCCCGGAGCACTGTCCTTCTGCCATAGAGCACACAGCTGCCATGTCCCAGTCCATGACTATATCACCCTGTGGCCCGGAGCACTGTCTTTCTGCCCTAGGGCACACAGCTGCCATGTCCCAGTCCATGACCATATCACCCCATGGCCCGGAGCACTGTCCTTCTGCCATAGAGCACACAGCTGCCATGTCCCAGTCCATGACCATATCACTGCGTGGCCCGGAGCACTGTCCTTCTGCCATAGGGCACACAGCTGCCATGTCCCAGTCCATATCACCGCGTGGCCCGGAGCGCTGTCCTTCTGCCATAGAGCACACAGCTGCCATGTCCTAGTCCATGACCATGTCACCGCGTGGCCCGGAGCACTGTCCTTCTGCCATAGAGCACACAGCTGCCATGTCCCAGTCCATGACTATATCACCCTGTGGCCCGGAGCACTGTCTTTCTGCCCTAGGGCACACAGCTGCCATGTCCCAGTCCATGACCATATCACCCCATGGCCCGGAGCACTGTCCTTCTGCCATAGGGCACACAGCTGCCATGTCCCAGTCCATGACCATATCACCGCGTGGTCCGGAGCACTGTCCTTCTGCCATAGAGTACACAGCTACCATGTCCCAGTCCATGACCATATCACCCCATGGCCCGGAGCACTGTCCTTCTGCCATAGAGTACACAGCTACCATGTCTCAGTCCATGACCATATCACTGCGTGGCCCGGAGCACTGTCCTTCTACCATAGGGCACACCGCTTCCATTTCCCAGTCCATGATCATATCACCGCGTGGCCCGGAGCACTGTCCTTCTGCCATAGGGCACACAACTGCCATGTCCCAGTCCATGACCATATCACCTCGTGGCCCGGAGCACTGTCCTACCATAGGGCACACAGCTTCCATGTCCCAGTCCATGACCATATCACTGCGTGGCCCGGAGCACTGTCCTTCTGCCATAGGGCACACAGCTGCCATGTCCCAGTCCATGACCATATCACTGCGTGGCCCGGAGCACTGTCCTTCTCCCATTGGCACACAGCTGCCATATCCCAGTCCATGACCATATCACTGCGTGGCCCGGAGCACTGTCCTTCTGCCATAGGGCACACAGCTGCCATGTCCCAGTCCATGACCATATCACCGCGTGGCCCGGAGCACTGTCCTTCTGCCATAGAGTACACAGCTACCATGTCTCAGTCCATGACCATATCACTGCGTGGCCCGGAGCACTGTCCTTCTACTATAGGGCACACAGCTTCCATTTCCCAGTCCATGACCATATCACCGCGTGGCCCGGAGCATTGTCCTTCTGCCATAGGGCACTCAGCTGCCATGTCCCAGTTCATGACCATATCACCTCGTGGCCCGGAGCACTGTCCTTCTACCATAGGGCACACAGCTACCATGTCCCAGTCCATGACCATATCACTGCGTGGCCTGGAGCACTGTCCTTCTGTCATAGGGCACACAGCTGCCATGTCCCAGTCCATGACCATATCGCCGTGTGGCCTGGAGCACTGTCTTTCTGTCATAGGGCACACAGCTGCTATGTCCCAGTCCATGACCATATCACCGCGTGGCCCGGAGCACTGTCCTTCTGCCATACGGCACTCAGCTGCCATGTCCCAGTTCATGACCATATCACTGCGTGGCCCGGAGCCCTGTCCTTCTGCCATACGGCACTCAGCTGCCATGTCCCAGTCCATGACCATATCACCCCCTTGGCCCGGAGCTCTGTCCTTCTGCCATAGGGCACACAGCTGCCATGTCCCAGTCCATGAACATATTGCCTCGTGGCTCGGAGCACTGTCCTTCTGCCATAGGGCACACAGCTACCATGTCCCAGTCCATGAACATATCACCGCGTGGCCCGGAGCACTGTCCTTCTGCCATAGAATACACAGCTACCATGTCTCAGTCCATGACCATATCACCACGTGGCCCGGAGCACTGTCCTTCTGCCATAGGGCACACAGCTGCCATGTCCCAGTCCATGACCATATCACCGCGTGGCCCGGAGCACTGTCCTTCTGCCATAGGGCACACAGCTGCCATGTCCTAGTCCATGACCAAAACACCGCGTGGCCCGGAGCACTGTCCTTTTGTCATAGGGCACACAGCTGCCATGTCCCAGTCCATGACTATATCACTGCGTGGCCCGGAGCACTGTCCTTTTGTCATAGGGCACACAGCTGCCATGTCCCAGTCCATGACCATATCACCGCGTGGCCTGGAGCACTGTCCTTCTACCATAGGGCACACAGCTTCCATGTCCCAGTCCATGACCATATCACTGCGTGGCCCGGAGCACTGTCCTTCTGTCATAGGGCACACAGCTGCCATGTCCCAGTCCATGACTATATCACCGCGTGGCCCGGAGCACTGTCCTTCTACCATAGGGCACTCCGCTTCCATTTCCCAGTCCATGGCCATATCACCGCGTGGCCCGGAGCACTGTCCTTCTACCATAGGGCACACCGCTTCCATTTCCCAGTTCATGACCATATCACCTCGTGGCCCGGAGCACTGTCCTTCTACCATAGGGCACACCGCTTCCATGTCCCAGTCCATGACCATATCACTGCGTGGACCGGAGCCCTGTCCTCCTGCCATAGGGCACACAGCTGCCATGTCCCAGTCCATGACCATATCACCGCGTGGCCCGGAGCACTGTCCTTCTACCATAGGGCACACAGCTGCCATGTCCCAGTCCATGACCATATCACTGCGTGGCCCGGAGCACTGTCCTTCTGCCATAGGGCACACAGCTGCCATGTCCCAGTCCATGACCATATCACCGCGTGGCCCGGAGCCCTGTCCTTCTGCCATAGAGCACACAGCTTCCATGGCCCAGTCCATGACCATATCACCGCGTGGCCCGGAGCACTGTCCTTCTGCCATAGGGCACACAGCTTCCATGTCCCAGTCCATGACCATATCACCTCGTGGCCCGGAGCACTGTCCTTCTACCATAGGGCACACCGCTTCCATGTCCCAGTCCATGACCATATCACTGCATGGCCTGGAGCCCTGTCCTCCTGCCATAGGGCACACCGCTTCCATGTCCCAGTCCATGACCATATCACCGCGTGGCCCGGAGCACTGTCCTTCTGCCATAGGGCACACAGCTGCCATGTCCCAGTCCATGACCATATCACCTCGTGGCCCGGAGCACTGTCCTTCTGCCATAGAGCACACAGCTTCCATGTCCCAGTCCATGACCATATCACCGCGTGGCCCGGAGCACTGTCCTTCTGCCATAGGGCACACCGCTTCCATGTCCCAGTCCATTACCATATCACCGCGTGGCCCGGAGCACTGTCCTTCTGCCATAGGGCACACAGCTTCCATGTCCCAGTCCATGACCATATCACCGCGTGGCCCGGAGCACTGTCCTTCTACCATAGGGCACACAGCTTCCATGTCCCAGTCCATGACCATATCACCTCGTGGCCCGGAGCACTGTCCTTCTGCCATAGAGCACACCGCTTCCATGTCCCAGTCCATGACCATATCACCTCGTGGCCCGGAGCACTGTCCTTCTGCCATAGAGCACACCGCTTCCATGTCCCAGTCCATGACCATATCACCGCGTGGTCCGGAGCACTGTCCTTCTGCCATAGGGCACACAGCTTCCATGTCCCAGTCCATGACCATATCGCCGTGTTGTCCAGAGCACTGTCCTTCTGCCATAGGGCACACAGCTGCCATGTCCCAGTCCATGACCATATCACCGCGTGGCCCGGAGCACTGTCCTTCTGCCATAGGGCACACCGCTTCCATTTCCCAGTCCATGGCCATATCACCGCGTGGCCCGGAGCACTGTCCTTCTGCCATAGGGCACACATCTGTCCCAGTCCATGACCATATCACCGCGTGGCCCGGAGCACTGTCCTTCTACCATAGGGCACACAGCTGCCATGTCCCAGTCCATGACCATATCACCGCGTGGCCCGGAGCACTGTCCTTCTACCATAGGGCACACCGCTTCCATGTTCCAGTCCATGACCATATCACCGCGTGGTCCGGAGCACTGTCCTTCTGCCATAGGGCACACAGCTTCCATGTCCCAGTCCATGACCATATCACTGCGTGGCCCGGAGCACTGTCCTTCTGCCATAGGGCACACAGCTGCCATGTCCCAGTCCATGACCATATCACCGTGTGGCCCGGAGCACTGTCCTTCTCCCATTGGCACACAGCTGCCATATCCCAGTCCATGACCATATCACTGCGTGGCCCGGAGCACTGTCCTTCTGCCATAGGGCACACAGCTGCCATGTCCCAGTCCATGACCATATCACCGCGTGGCCCGGAGCACTGTCCTTCTGCCATAGAGTACACAGCTACCATGTCTCAGTCCATGACCATATCACTGCGTGGCCCGGAGCACTGTCCTTCTACTATAGGGCACACCGCTTCCATTTCCCAGTCCATGACCATATCACCGCGTGGCCCGGAGCATTGTCCTTCTGCCATAGGGCACTCAGCTGCCATGTCCCAGTTCATGACCATATCACCTCGTGGCCCGGAGCACTGTCCTTCTACCATAGGGCACACAGCTTCCATGTCCCAGTCCATGACCATATCACTGCGTGGCCCGGAGCACTGTCCTTCTGCCATAGGGCACACAGCTGCCATGTCCCAGTCCATGACCATATCACCGCGTGGCCCGGAGCACTGTCCTTCTGCCATAGAGTACACAGCTACCATGTCTCAGTCCATGAACATGTCACCGCGTGGCCCGGAGCACTGTCCTTCTGCCATAGGGCACTCAGCTGCCATGTCCCAGTTCATGACCATATCACCGCGTGGCCCGGAGCACTGTCCTTCTGCCATAGGGCACACAGCTGCCATTTCCCAGTCCATGATCATATCAGTGTGTGGCCCGGAGCACTGTCCTTCTGCCATAGGGCACACAGCTGCCATGTCCCAGTCCATGACCATATCACCGCGTGGCCCGGAGCACTGTCCTTCTGCCATAGAGCACACAGCTGCCATGTCCCAGTCCATGACCATATCACCGCGTGGCCCGGAGCACTGTCCTTCTGCCATAGAATACACAGCTACCATGTCTCAGTCCATGACCATATCACCACGTGGCCCGGAGCACTGTCCTTCTGCCATAGGGCACACAGCTGCCATGTCCCAGTCCATGACCATATCACCGCGTGGCCCGGAGCACTGTCCTTCTGCCATAGGGCACACAGCTGCCATGTCCTAGTCCATGACCAAAACACCGCGTGGCCCGGAGCACTGTCCTTTTGTCATAGGGCACACAGCTGCCATGTCCCAGTCCATGACTATATCACTGCGTGGCCCGGAGCACTGTCCTTTTGTCATAGGGCACACAGCTGCCATGTCCCAGTCCATGACCATATCACCGCGTGGCCTGGAGCACTGTCCTTCTACCATAGGGCACACAGCTTCCATGTCCCAGTCCATGACCATATCACTGCGTGGCCCGAGCACTGTCCTTCTGTCATAGGGCACACAGCTGCCATGTCCCAGTCCATGACTATATCACCGCGTGGCCCGGAGCACTGTCCTTCTACCATAGGGCACTCCGCTTCCATTTCCCAGTCCATGGCCATATCACCGCGTGGCCCGGAGCACTGTCCTTCTACCATAGGGCACACCGCTTCCATTTCCCAGTTCATGACCATATCACCTCGTGGCCCGGAGCACTGTCCTTCTACCATAGGGCACACCGCTTCCATGTCCCAGTCCATGACCATATCACTGCGTGGCCCGGAGCCCTGTCCTCCTGCCATAGGGCACACAGCTGCCATGTCCCAGTCCATGACCATATCACCGCGTGGCCCGGAGCACTGTCCTTCTACCATAGGGCACACAGCTGCCATGTCCCAGTCCATGACCATATCACTGCGTGGCCCGGAGCACTGTCCTTCTGCCATAGGGCACACAGCTGCCATGTCCCAGTCCATGACCATATCACCGCGTGGCCCGGAGCCCTGTCCTTCTGCCATAGAGCACACAGCTTCCATGTCCCAGTCCATGACCATATCACCGCGTGGCCCGGAGCACTGTCCTTCTGCCATAGGGCACACAGCTTCCATGTCCCAGTCCATGACCATATCACCTCGTGGCCCGGAGCACTGTCCTTCTACCATAGGGCACACCGCTTCCATGTCCCAGTCCATGACCATATCACTGCGTGGCCCGGAGCCCTGTCCTCCTGCCATAGGGCACACAGCTGCCATGTCCCAGTCCATGACCATATCACCGCGTGGCCCGGAGCACTGTCCTTCTGCCATAGGGCTCACAGCTGCCATGTCCCAGTCCATGACCATATCACCTCGTGGCCCGGAGCACTGTCCTTCTGCCATAGGGCACACAGCTTCCATGTCCCAGTCCATGACCATATCACCGCGTGGCCCGGAGCACTGTCCTTCTGCCATAGGGCACACCGCTTCCATGTCCCAGTCCATTACCATATCACCGCGTGGCCCGGAGCACTGTCCTTCTGCCATAGGGCACACAGCTTCCATGTCCCAGTCCATGACCATATCACCGCGTGGCCCGGAGCACTGTCCTTCTACCATAGGGCACACAGCTTCCATGTCCCAGTCCATGACCATATCACCTCGTGGCCCGGAGCACTGTCCTTCTGCCATAGAGCACACCGCTTCCATGTCCCAGTCCATGACCATATCACCTCGTGGCCCGGAGCACTGTCCTTCTGCCATAGAGCACACCGCTTCCATGTCCCAGTCCATGACCATATCACCGCGTGGTCCGGAGCACTGTCCTTCTGCCATAGGGCACACAGCTTCCATGTCCCAGTCCATGACCATATCGCCGTGTTGTCCAGAGCACTGTCCTTCTGCCATAGGGCACACAGCTGCCATGTCCCAGTCCATGACCATATCACCGCGTGGCCCGGAGCACTGTCCTTCTGCCATAGGGCACACCGCTTCCATTTCCCAGTCCATGGCCATATCACCGCGTGGCCCGGAGCAACGTCCTTCTGCCATAGGGCACACATCTGTCCCAGTCCATGACCATATCACCGCGTGGCCCGGAGCACTGTCCTTCTACCATAGGGCACACAGCTGCCATGTCCCAGTCCATGACCATATCACCGCGTGGCCCGGAGCACTGTCCTTCTACCATAGGGCACACCGCTTCCATGTTCCAGTCCATGACCATATCACCGCGTGGTCCGGAGCACTGTCCTTCTGCCATAGGGCACACAGCTTCCATGTCCCAGTCCATGACCATATCACCGCGTGGTCCGGAGCACTGTCCTTCTGCCATAGAGTACACAGCTACCATGTCCCAGTCCATGACCATATCACCGCGTGGCCCGGAGCACACATTGAACTTCATGACAGTCAAAAATTTGAGTCTATATATTCATCTTTATTTATGAAAAAATCCCAAATTTTCCCCAAAATTTAGAAAATTAGCAATTTTCAAAATTCCTATTTCTCTGTTTTTAAAACAGAAAGTGATACCTCATAAAATATTTATTACTTTACATTCCCCATGTGTCTACTTTATGTTGGCCTCATTTTGTAAATGTCATTTTATTTTTTTAGGACGTTAGAGGCTTAGAATTTTAGAAGCAATTCTTAAAATATTTAAGAAAATGTCCAAAACCCACTTTTTAAGGACCAGTTCAGGTCTGAAGTCACTTTGTGGAGCTCACATAACGGAACCAACCCATAAATGACCCCATTTTAGAAATGACGCCCCTCAAACTATTCAAAACTGGTTTTAGAAATGTTGTTAACCCTTTAGGTATTCCACAGGAATTAAAGCAAAATTGAGGTGAAATTTCAAAATGTCACTTTTTTTTGCAGATTTTCCATTTTAATATTTTTTTTCCTGGAACACTTCAAGGGTTAACAACAAAACAAACCTTAAAATGTATTACCTTGATTCTGCAGTTTGCGGAAACACCCCATATGTGGTCGTATACCGCTGTTTGGGCACACTACAGGGCACAGAAGGCAAGGAGCGCCATATGGTTTTTCCAGGGCAGATTTTGCTGGAATGGTCTCTGGGCACCATGTTGCATTTGAAGAGACCCTGAGGTTCCCAGTGAAAACCCCCAAAAAGTGACCACAATTTGTAAACTACACCACCCAAGGAATTTTGAAGGGGTGTAGCGAGCACTTCACTCAATAGCTGTTTCATAGAATTTTTAATACTTGTGTGAAAATCATAAATTATTTTTATTTTTTATATTTATTATATTTTATTTCAGAAAATTTTGCTTTAGGCCCAAACTTTCTTTTTCACAAACGATAACAGGAGAATATCCCCCCCCCCCTCCAATTTGCTCCCCACTTTCTCCTGAATACAGTAACACCCCAACTGTGGTCGTAAACTGTTATTTGGGGATACGCCAGGGCTCAGAAGGGAAGGAGCGCCATCTGGATTTTCTAACATGGAATTTTCTGTTATGGTTTTTAAGAGCAATAACTTTTAAAAATTTTTGTTGAATGAGCTGCGTGAGGGCTTATTTTGTACAAGACAGGCTGTAGTTTTTATTGGCACCATTTTGGGGTACATTTGGCTTTCTAGTCGCTTTTTATCTTATTTTTGGGAGGTGAAGTCACAAAAAAGCTGTCATTTTTTTAAAAATTCTTACACCATTCCGAGCCATATTTTTTCATTTTTCTGGCTATAGTCTTGTGTGAGGGCTTGTTTTTTGCGGGACGAGGTGACATTTTTATTGCTACCATTTTGGGGTACATACATCTTTTTGATTGATATTATGTTTTTGGTGAGGTGACTAAAAAAAACTGTTTTGGCATAATTTTTATTTATTTTTTACACCGTTTACTTAGGTAGATCATGTGATATTTTTGTAGAGCCAATTGTTACAGACGCGGCGATACCAAACGTGTCTATTTTTTATTTATTTTTTTACATTTTACATAATAAGAGCATTTTTAGAAAAAAAAAATCATGTTTTTGTGTTGCAGTTTTCATAGAGCCATATTTTTTTTATTTTTTTCTGGCCTTGTGTGGGGGCTAGTTTTTTGCGGGATGAGGTGTGGACGGACAGGTGAGTACCTTCCTGATTCCGGAGGAGCTCCGTGTCAGACATGTCTAGACCTTGTGCTCACCCTGACTGATCGTTCATCACCCGGCACTGCACTCGTCTTCACATGCTGTCTTCATTCACTTCGCTTTGGAATGGATTTCACCATCCGCATTCCTGACAGGACAGGCAGTGTATTTCCAGGATCTGCCCTGGTGTGTACTACAGGCGGTATTTCTAATTGTGGTATGTGATGTTAATTGCATCCTCCATGGTGACTCCACCAAAAATCCCCGTGCCCTGTCTGGGAGATACAGCCCGTGTGCCGGCCGCATCTCTAAAACCGACCGCGGCTCCCCTGACCTGATAGTGATCTGTGGTACAGTGGGGTCCCATCTGGTCTCGGGTCTATTGTTCTGTACTCACACGATGAAGTGTAAGAGGACCTTTAGGCCGGGTTCACACATGAAGTTCCCCTCTGGCCCCCTCCCTGCACACTATTTTCACCAATCGTTAATATGACCTTTCTAAGGTGTTGTCTACACTGTGGCCCCTAGATATAAACCGGGTGTATTAGAATTGTGTGGGGTTTTTTATCTCCAAATTTCCTTTTTGTATATTATTTGAAGCTTATCCACCTGACAATCCAAAACCACCTCTTCCCTTCTTGTCGGAGATTGTCGGAGAGCAGAAGAAGACTGGATTGAGCTTTCTAGGCTTGTGGACTCTTTGTGGAGTCCGGGTCTTGTGGCTGTGGTACTAAGGGCTCTTTCACACTTGCGTATTTGTTTTCCGGCATAGAGTTCCATCGTCAGGGCTCTATGCCGGAAAAATCCTGATCAGTTTTATCATGCATTCTGAATGGAGAGAAATCCGTTCAGGATGCATCAGGAAGTCTTCAGTTCAGGACCGGAACGTTGTTTGGCCAGAGTAAATACCGCAGCATGCTGCGCTTTTTGCTCCGGCCAAAAATCCTGAACACTTGCCGCAAGGCTGGATCCGGAATTAATGCCCATTGAAAGGCATTAATCCGGATCCGGCCTTAAGCTAAACGTCGTTATGGCGCATCGCCGGATCCGACGTTTAGCTTTTTCTGAATGGTTACCATGGCAGCCAGGACGCTAAAGTCCCGGCTGCCATGGTAAAGTGTAGTGGGGAGCGGGGGAGCAGTATACTTACCGTCCGTGCGGCTCCCGGGGCGCTCCAGAGTGACGTCAGGGCGCCCTACACGCATGGATCACGTGATCGCATAGATCACGTGATCCATTCGCATGGGGCGCTCTGACGTCATTCTGGAGCCCCGGGAGCCGCACGGACGGTAAGTATACCGCTCCCCCGCTCCCCACTACTACTATGGCAACCAGGACTTTAATAGCATCCTGGCTGCCATAGTAACCTGAAGGCATTTTGAAGACTAAGTCTTCAAATGCTTTCCGGTCACTTGCGTTGTTACGGATCCGGCGGACATTTCCGGCGATGGAAGTGCACGCCGGATCCTAACAACGCAAGTGTGAAAGAGGCCGAACCCTAACATGCCATTGAATTGCAGCCGTCTGAATCTAGCCAGAGGTGTAAAGCACAAAGGTGTCTGTACGATCTACATGACATATTGCCTGGGTGTAAATCAGCTGCTGATTGAGATTGTGCTGAGACTTCCTGCTGGGAGAGGGGAAGAAAGCACTGCTTCATTTAGAGTCTGGACACTAGAATTTAGATACACATCACATTCACGGCAGCTTTTAGTGTGCTCAGGAATTTCCTTTCTCGGAGCTCCGTTTCTTGGTTAATAGGATTGGAGGGGGTTGTTCCCTCTGTAGGGATCAGTTCTGATTCTAGTGGAGGGGATACAACAAATACATCACAAAGCAAATCATATGCAATTCCAGAACACAATTCAAAAAGTAAAAAATCACCACCCAGTGCAATGGAGATGCGGTTGTAGGGACAGAAGGCGGAGGGGATCACAGGAAAGTGCAACCTGTTTTACTGTCAAACAAAAGTTGGTGTAAGGTCCTCTGTAAAGTTTATGATCGGCCGCACGTTGCGGTGGTGACTTGGCCACCCATGCAGGTGGTCGGCAGCCTCCGTGTCAGTGTTACAGCTGTCACTAGAGTCACATGTAGGCGGCGAACAGATATCGCAGTACGGTCTGTGACAGTAACAGAAAGTCTCCTCTGAGCTGCTGGAGTCCGACTCAGAACAGAGAGTTTGGGGTCTGAGGGTCTCGGTTCCCGTGTTGCTCCAGTGAGTAGCATGGCCTAATCTGGGAGGTTCTGGCGGCTCTGATAATTTGGTTATCCAAAGACCACCATTTTCCTGGCCACGTAACTCTGTGTCCCTCGTTGGGACAGATGGGGGATGACCACGTTCAAGGTTTTTGTCATCCGGTCTTGGATCACCTGTGTCGTCTCTTAGGGGGTTTGCCCCATTATTTCTGTCTCTGGCCCCGATGAGACACCGAGGTGGAGGAAATACAGCTCTAGAGTTCTGTGAGGACGGCAGGATGTTCCTGCGGCCGTATCCGCGGCCTCTCTGTCTCCGTGCTATGTAAGGGGACAAGCTGATGCAGACGTTGCGTAAACCTTCAGGGGGATGTGAGACGGCTTCCCGTTGGATGCTGTGACTGGCACGTCTCTGCCTCCGAGGAGACAGCTGACTACATCCGGACAGAGTCTCTATACTGAGCTCCCTGAGAATCTCCTGAAGCTTCTCACTGCTGACGTAGTTCACCTTCCTTGACAGTTGCTCCCAAGCCTCGGAGGGGCCGTCCACTAATTTCTCTAAGTACTCATTAGGAGCTCTGCCAACACTGTTGACAAAGCTGACGTTTCTGGAGACTGCAGCCAGGTCATTGTCTGCTTTTGGTCCTGGAGATGGAAGGACAACCTCTTGGAAATTGCCTCCTTCCTTAGCAGAGGGCTTCACGTCTTCACCTGTGCATTTCACAGAAGCCTGGATGGACAGACTGTGGTTTATGTCACCGTCCGGGGCCCCAGTCGAGGGTCCTTTATTTTCACTAGTAGCAGTGTTCTCGTCTGTAGCTGCTTTGTGCTGATTGATGGTCAGCGTGGAGGTGGATATGGCGGACACTTGTGTAATTTCCACGCTACATTCTGACTTCAGGAGCTCCACCAGCTTCTCCTTGGCGTTGGTCACCTGCTCCTGGAGACTTTCTATCACAGCATTTTTCTGTTGTATGAAAGAAACAGACAAAGCGCTTTACATCCAGCAGCCAGCCTCAGCCGCCATATGACGCAGCAATTTACTAGACCGCCTTGTTACAGCTAGAGGCAGAAAACCCACCCTGACCTAATAAGGCCTCTTTCACACTTGCGTTCTGAGGATCCGGTAGGCACTTCCACCCCGCCGGATCCGTCAGAACGCAAGTCGCCTGAAGCATTAGAAGACTCAGGATCCTGATCAGTCTTCGAAATGCTTTCAGGTTACTATGGCAGCCAGGACGCTATTAAAGTCCTGGTTGCCATAGTAGTAATGGGGAGCGGTATACTTACAGTCCGTGCGGCTCCCGGGGCGCTCCAGAATGACGTCAGAGCGCCCCATGCGCATGGATCACGTGATGTTACTGCTTCCTCCCCTGATAGATTAGTGCAGGCATGCTCAACCTGCGGCCCTCCAGCTGTTCTAAAACTACCCGAACAGCCTACAGCAGGGGATTGTGGGAGTTGTAGTTTTACAACAGCTGGAGGGCCGCAGGTTGAGCATGCCTGTGTATTGTCTGCGCGTATTCAGTGTTTCTTATGGAATGGGCTTTCAAAACAATGACCAATATTAACCACTTGCCGCCACGCTAACGCCGATGGGCGTCAGCGCGGCGGCTCTCTCAGGTCTCACTGCCGCCTATCGGCGTCATCTCGTGAGACCCGAGATTTCACATGAACGCGCGCGCGTCGTGCGTGCGCGTTCATGTGATCGGAGCCGGGACAACTGAAACTACAGCCTGCCAGCGCTGATCATGCGCTGGCAGGCTGTAGATCGTGAAAAAACCGCATTTAAATCGCATATCAGACGCTGTTTTTAAACAGCGTCTGATATACCTGCTATCTGCTCGTCTGGTGGTCCCTTTGTTTGGGACCACCAGAGAAGCTATAGGAAAAGTGCACCAATCACTACACACACCCCCCACCCCCATCACTGATTAACCCCTGATCACCCATGTCACCCCCTGATCACCCCCTGTCACCCCCTGTCACTAATCACCCCCTACAGGCTCATTCAGGCGTCCGTATGTGTTTTGCGGATCCATGGATCTGCGGATCCATGGATCTGCGGATCCATGGATCTGCGAATCCGCAAAATACGGACACCGGCAATGCGCTTTCCGCATTTGCAGATCCGCACAGAACTATATAGAAAATGCTTTTTCTTGTCCGCAGTGCGGACAAGAATAGAGACATGTTCTATATTTTTGCGGAGCGGAAGTGCAGACCCGGAGCGCGGATCCGTAATTCCGGATCGAGCGGGACAAAGTCTGTCCCCATAGAAATGAATGGGTCCGCAATTCCGTTCCGCAAACAGAATTTCGGACGTGTGAATGGGGCATAAGGGTCCCGTTATCACCGCCAGTTAGTTAGCTACTTGTTAGTTAGCTAGCGCCCACCGCACCGCAATCACTGATTTTGGCAGAGATTTTTTCATCCACATTGACCGATGCGAATGAAAAATCTGTGCCGTTCATTTTTTTTTTTTTCAGCGCAGCGGCTGAGACGGAAAAAAAATCTCATTACCCGTATGCTCAATATAAGGAGAATCGCAGAAACTCCTAATGCTGGCCATACGTGTAATGATTGCGGAGACCCTCAAATGCCAGGGCAGTACAAAAACCCCACATGTGACCCCATTTTAGAAAGAAGACACCCCAAGGTATTCCGTGAGGGTATGGTGAGTTCATGTAAAATTTTATTTTTGTCACAAGTTAGTGGAATATGAGACTTTGTAAAAAATATATATATATATCAATTTCCGCTAACTTGTGTCAAAATTTTTTTTTTTCTGTGAACTCGCCATACCCCTCACAGAATACCTTGGGGTGTCTTCTTTCCACAATGGGGTCACATGTGAGTATTCTACTGCCCTGGCATTTAGGAGTGCTAAGCGTGAGAATCCAAATGCGTAAAAATGGCCTGTGAAATCCTAAAGGTACTCATTGGTTTTAGGGCCCCTTTGCGCATCTTGGCTGCAAAAAGTGTCACTCATGTGGTATCGCCGTACTCAGGAGAAGTAGGGCAATGTGTTTTGGGGTGTATTTTTACATATACCCATGCTGGGTGTGAGAAATATCGCTGTAAACGACAACTTTTTAAATTTTTTATACAAAGTTGTCAGTTTACAGAGATATTTCTCACCCAGCATGAGTATATGTAAAATACACCCAAACACTTGCCTACTCTCACAGTGCAACGATACCATAGTGTTTACTGCAGCCAAATCTAAAGACAAGTCATGAGTACCTTTTAGGAAGAGCATTTTTACGCATTTTCTCTCACGCTTTAGGGCCCCTAAAATGCCAGGGCAGTATAAATACCCCACATGTGACCCCATTTTGGAAAGAAGACACCCCAAGGTATTCGCTGAGGGGCATAGTGAGTCCATGAAAAATTAAACTTTTTGTCAAAAGTTAGCGGAAAGGGAGACTTTGTGAGAAAAAACAATAAAAAATCAATTTCCACTAACTTGTGCCAAAAAATTTTTTTTCTATGAACTCGCCATGCCCCTCATGGAATATCTTGGGGTGTCTTCTTTCCAAAATGGGGTCACATGTGGGGTATTTATACTGCCCTGGCATTTTAGGGGCCCTAAAGCATGAGAAGAAAAATGCGTAAAAATGCCCTTCTAAAAGGTACTCATGGGAATTTGGGCCCTTTGCATCTTGGCTGCAAAAGTGTCACTCATGTGGTATCGCCGTACTCAGGAGAAGTAGGGCAATGTGTTTTGGGGTGTATTTTTACATATACCCCTGCTGGGTGTGAGAAATATCTCTGTAAATGACAATTTTTAAATTTTTTTATACAAAGTTGTCAGTTTACAGAGATATTTCTCTCACCCAACATAGGTATATGTAAAAATACACCCCAAAACACATTGCCCTACTTCTCCTGAGTACGGCGATACCACATGAGTGACACTTTTTGCAGCCTGGGTGCGCAAAGGGCCCTAAACCAATGAGTACCTTTAGCTTTTACATGGCGGCTCACAATTTAGCCCCGCCCAAAATGCCAGAACAGTACAAACACCCCACAAATGACCCCATTTCGGAAAGTAGACACCCCAAGGTATTCACTGAGGGCATAATGAGCCCGTATGAGATTTTTTTTTTTTGCCAGAAGTTAGCAGAAATGGAAACTTTATTATTATTTTTTTCCTCAGAAAGTGTCATTTTCCGCTAACTTGTGAAAAAAATGAAATGATACATGAACTCACCAAGCCCCTCCGCGAATACTTTGGGGTGTCTTCTTTCTAAAATGGTGTGATTTGGGGGTATTTATACTTTCCTGGCATTCTAGCACCTGAAGAAACACGACAGGCGCTCAGAAAGTCAGAGCTGCTTCAAAATGCCGAAATTCACTTTTTTGCACCATAGTTTGTAAACGCTATAACTTTTACCCAAACCAATAAATATACACTTATTGGACTTTTTTTATCAAAGACATGTAGAACAATACATTTAGAGAAAAATTTATATAGAAATTTAGTTTTTTTTAAAAAATTTTACAACAGAAAGTGAAAAATGTCATTTTTTTGCAAAAATGTCGTTAAATTTTTATTAATAGCAAAAAAAGTAAAAATGTCAGCAACAATGAAATACCACCAAATGAAAGCTCTATTAGTGAGAAGAAAAGGAGGTAAAATTCATTTGGGTGGTAAGTTGCATGACGGAGCAATAAACGGTGAAAGTAGTGTAGTGCGGAATTGTAAAAAAGGGCCTGGTCACTAGGGGGGTATAAACCTGTGGTCTTCAAGTGGTTAAAGGGAGTCCGTCAGCAGGAAACACCCTGTTACACCAGGCACCGTGCCTTGTAGGGCTAGCTCAGCTGAATGTAATGACATATTTCACTTAGTGATCCATTGCTTAGTTCTGGAGGAAAATATGCAAATGACCAGTTAAGTGCACTGAGGGCGGGCCCAAGCCAGTCTGTACACCCGGGCTCCTCCTCCTTCCACTGCCAGACATTCCCTCTCCTTGATTGGCAGGACAAGGCAAGATGACGATGCAGGAACCTGACCCTGTAAATCAAGACGGGGGCTGGCAGAGGAAGCAGGTGGAGCCAGGGTGCACAGAGCGGCTTGGGCCTGCCCTCAGTGCACTTAAAAAGTACTTTTTCTCCATAATAAAGCAATGGATCGCTAAGTGAAAGTTATAATTCCACTCAGCTGAGCTGGCTCCACAGGGCTGGATTAACAGACAATTACCTGCAGACGGACTCTTTAACAGAAGGTCGTTGACTATACGGCCATATAGTCACCGGTGTACGGGCGGCCTACAGGCTCTTAATAGGCGAGAGGTTGTCTCTTTAAATAAGGACACCACAAGTTTTTACAAGAGGAGATCTAAAGCCGGCGAACGACCTACGGCTCCGCTCAATAAAGGGCGTCCTGATTGTCCCCTGAGGGCAGATTTCAGGAGGAAATAGGCTGGGGCCTGGTGGAGGTCAGATGTCCCGGCTGCCGCTCCGCTTTGACATCTTGCAGCTCAGCTAGTAACGCGCGCGGCTGAGGGTGAGCGGCCCTCGTTTGTCTAAATCAATAATTGGGAAGAATCTGTCGGCGTCACCTCGGTCAGCAGCCGTCTCATGGAGGTGTTCTCTCCCAGCAGGTGGTAGATCTGCTCTTCACTGTACATGGACCTTATACTCTTGCAAGGACTGTTGAAATATTTGGCCATCTGCACGTTGGTCTGACTTGGCTCTTCTTTGAACTGCTTCCACTGCAAAAGCTGAGGAGACAGAGCAGATACACGCGTCCATTACAAAATGTATTCAGAGAGTGGACGGCAATACTATGTGAGGGAGGCCATCACTGCTGAGTGCACCCGGCGGGCGCCATGTCCATGGTCACGCAGATTAGCGAGGAGCACTGCAGGCTGCTGCACCATGATACACCACTAAATAGCGGAGTCATGCTCCGATCCTTCAGGCCCGCCACCTGGTATAACACCTCGTATCCGACTATTGCTTTTACACAACCCTGTGCTTATATAGTAAGGGGGATAAAGGCTTGAAAGATGTGAGAATGGGGTGGCACTTCTGCCCCTACAAGTCAGCAGGTGGCTGCAGCGCTCCTATGTCTTCTAAGCTCTGATGCATAAGAGCCGAGTGCGGCCTCCTCCCCATTACCTTCTATAGGGACCCCCATTGTCCCTGCGGTGGGACTGCACCTATCAGGCCTTTATAGTGTGTGCCATACCCCTCACTTATGCGAGAAATCTGACATTTGTAGAAGTTTGTACTGTGTAAAAATAAGATGGGAAAAAAAGATTCCTCAGTGGTTGACTCCTAATGGCTAACTGAGAAGATGACTAAACTGCAAGCTTTCGAGGCTACTCGGGCCTCTTCGTCAGACGTCTCTTAAGAAAGTAGCTGAGTTGCGACCACCCTACAATCCAGCAGTCATGGTCATGCTTGCTCACTGCAAGAAAAAGTTCCGGCTTATGGACACTCCTGCGGTCCCGGCCACCACATAGGCCAGTGGCTTTTCCTATAGCAGTGGTCAGCAACCATCGGCACTCGAGCTGCTGTGAAACTACAACTCCCAGCATGCACACATACTTGGCTGTCTTTTTTAACTTCCATAAAAGTGAAAAGAAGATTCTGATAGTTGTAGTTTCAGAATAGCTGAGTTGTAGTTTCAGACGGCTGATGATCTCTGTCCTGTAGTGTGCAAGCACGACCACCGTGTCTGGGTTACAGGGTGGTCGTAACCTCGGGATATGAGCAGTGTATTATGGGATGGAAAAATAAATCAAGGCAGTAAAGGAGGCAACACGGAGTAAAGGCCTTGTATTAACTCTGCCTACATAATAAATGCCATTTGCTGGAAAGAGAGGACCCTTTAAGGAATGTGGCCCTCAGATCTCTTGGGTTCATCACATTCTTGGACTGGACATCAATAAAACGTTCACACTTTTCTATAATCTTCCTGTATAATTGCTCCAACAATTTACTGCTACAGCTGTTTGTTTCCTCCTCCTCACATTGACCTCCTTTCCATCACTTGTCTCCTCCACCTCATTAGTCCTCTCCTGACGGCGAGGCCCCAGAAGCCTTGAGAGCCTGCACCATCTTCTCAGCCATTAGAAGGTATCAACCACTGAGGAATCTGTTGAATGCATTTCAGGTCACGGATTAGAGGTTGATGTGATGAGATCTGGTGTTCGCCTTAGAGGTTAGACCAGACGTGAGGTTTGGACTGAGCAGTTTTGGGCTGGAGGTCGCGCAGGGTTTAGGGTTTGGATTGGATCAGGGATTTGGCACGGCTTGAAGTTGGGATGAGTCAGAACGGAAGGTGGAGCCGCTTTGGCACTTTGTGTGGTTTTCGATGTGAAGTCGGATTTGTGATCGATTTATGAAGAGTAATGGAGCGGAGCAAGGTTTGGGTTTGGATGACAGACAGATTTGGTTTGCATTAGAAGTGGCTAGATAAAAAAAATCTCAAAAATCCCTCCTGCGGCTGAATGTGTGTTATGTGCAGATTTTGGGTCTTTGTTTCGTACATTGACTTCCTGGTGTAATGTCAGCGCCGTGCTTTGTGCTCTCAGACGTGTCCCCTAGCTGCTCCCTCTCCTCTCTCACAGCATGCACTCACAGACACTGATGCTGCAGCTGCATCCCCCTCCTCCCTGTTAGTGTTTGATCTGGATGTTCTCTGCCGCTTCTACAACCACTGTCCGGATTAAGAATATTCTCCATGTTTTCTTCTATATTTAAGTCGTTTGGCAGTGGCTTCTCTAACTGGCCTATAAGACGCCTTGTCCTCCTGCATATAGATCCAGAGCACCCGATTATTCGTCTGTCATCTACAAGGTAGGTGAGAGCTCCAGTCTGTGACCCATGACACCAGATACTTCCATGACAATGCATGTGTTCTTAAAGGGGTTATCCAATATTGGAGAAACATGGCTGCCTCACAGCCGTCCACTGGTGCAGTGTTGCAGCTCAGCCTCTTTGAAGAGAATAGGACAGGGCTGTAGTACCCAACACAACCTGTGGACGGGTGTGAAGCCTTGTTACCGAAATCCTGGACACCCCCTGTACAGGGGCCCCTTCCCACGTAACATCTCAGACCCTTCTATTTGGAGAGTTTGGCATTTTTTTTTTTAAAGAACTTTCTATTATTTAAATTTTTTATTATTACATGCGGTTTTGTACCTGCGATTCTGTGATTGTTCTATACCGCAGTGTATTATACCTGTCATTTCCCACAGAAAGGCAGCCTATTACACCCTGCCTCTGGAAAAGCTGAATCGTATTCTACCTGGCAGACCAGGAGGTATATGTTCGGCCTCCGGCTGCCATAACGACTGTCGGCACCTGGAGAAGGGCTGATGGGTGGCAGAAGGAGGCCCCTGCTTCTCAAACCACTTACATGATGCGGTTGCTATTGACTGTGGCAACTAAATGGTTAAATGACCAGGATGTAATGGTATAACAGACTTCGGTAATTCCTAATAGGACGCGCAGCGTCTGGCCGCACACCTGGCCTCAGAGAGGTATGTGAGAGCTGCAGGTGACTCAGGATCGGCTGAGAGCAGGATGCCTGATGTTCCTGTAAATGCTGATGTCAGTGTAGCCTCCAGTACATAATACGAGGATCTGCGTCCTGCCATGTCCTCCGCCGCCCCCTACTGGAAGCAAGAACCACAGACTCCGATATCCGCTTCAGTATCTGCTGCACAGTTCACTGAGGACATATTTTTTTCCAGTGGCTGACATGTTGTGGTGACAGACGACCGTGTGCCCAAAACTAAGAGCAGCAGAGACAGATGGAAGAAAGAGGAACAGGAACTTTACCGCATTGCACAATGAAAAGTCTGTGTCCAAGGCAAGGCTGATAGCAAGGAGCTAAGGATCCGAAACACGTGTATTACTGAAGGATGACCACACAGCAAGATGTCCTCATTATACTGAGAAGCATTACTATACCCGGCAATAACTGTCAGCTCTCATGGAGGTGAAACCTGAATATGTACTGTATTGTACAAAACACTACTATAATACTGCTCCTATGTACCAGAATATAACTACTATAATACTGCTCCTATGTACCAGAATATAACTACTATAATACTGTCTCCTATGCACAAGAATATAACTACTATAATACTGTCTCCTATGTACAAGAATATAACTACTATAATACTGCTCCTATGTACAAGAATATAACTACTATAATACTGCTCCTATGTACAAGAATATAACTACTATAATACTGCCTCCTATGTACAGGAATATAACTACTATAATACTGCCTCCTATGTACAGGAATATAACTACTATAATACTGCTCCTATGTACAAGAATATAACTACTATAATACTGTCTCCTATGTACAAGAATATAACTACTATAATACTGCTCCTATGTACAGGAATATAACTACTATAATACTGCTCCTATGTACAGGAATATAACTACTATAATACTGCTACTATGTACAAGAATATAACTACTATAATACTGCTCCTATATACAAGAATATAACTACTATAATACTGCTCCTATGTACAAGAATATAACTACTATAATACTGCCTCCTATGTACAAGAATATAACTACTATAATACTGCCTCCTATATACAAGAATATAACTACTATAATACTGCTCCTATCTACAAGAATATAACTACTATAATACTGCTCCCATGTACAAGAATATAACTACTATAATACTGCTCCTATGTACAAGAATATAACTACTATAATACTGCTCCTATGTACAGGAATATAACTACTATAATACTGCCTCCTATGTACAGGAATATAACTACTATAATACTGCTCCTATGTACAGGAATATAACTACTATAATACTGCTCCTATATACAAGTATATAACTACTATAATACTGCCTCCTATGTACCAGAATATAACTACTATAATACTGCTCCTATGTACAAGAATATAACTACTATAATACTGCTCCTATGTACAGGAATATAACTACTATAATACTGCTCCTATGTACAAGAATATAACTACTATAATACTGCTCCTATGTACAAGAATATCACTACTATAATACTGCTCCTATATACAAGTATATAACTACTATAATACTGCCTCCTATGTACAAGTATATAACTACTATAATACTGCTCCTATGTACAAGAATATAACTACTATAATACTGCTCCTATATACAAGAATATAACTACTATAATACTGCTCCTATGTACAGGAATATAACTGCTATAATATTACCTCCTATGTACAAGAATATAACTACTATAATACTGCTCCTATGTACAAGAATATAACTACTATAATACTGCCTCCTATGTACAAGAATATAACTACTATAATACTGCTCCTATGTACAAGAATATAACTACTATCTGTCTGGCGCAAGTTACGCGACTTCTCCACAGCAGACTTTATCTCTGAGGCAGCGGGTCAACTACCGGATGACCACCCCTTGCGGTCCTTAATAGGCGCTTGCAACTTCTTGGACAGGGCCGAGTGTAGATCGGTGGGCAGGAGCCTAATATCTAGGAATCAACAAGTTGTTACCCACACTTGGTTTGAAAAATTACTGTCCTCACAATCTCCACGTAGGAAACTGATCTCATTGCTATACTTAGCTCTAAACGCTCCTAAGCCTAATGATAGGCCCCAATACTTGAAAGTGTGGGAGTCAGAACTTAATAAGTCATTTACTGAAACTGACATTCTGCGCATGAACTCACACTCACATGGTTTCTCGCGCTGTGTGAAAGTACAAGAACACTCGTATAAAGTCCTGACCCAGTGGTACAGAACTCCCAAACAACTCTTCCTGTGTGGCCTTAGCGCTAATGATAAATGTTGGAGGTGTAAGGAGGCAGAGGGAACGCTTTCACATATATTTTGGTATTGCCCTAACATTCAGCCATATTGGGCTGAGATCTCGAAGGCCATTCCCAATGTCACCAGCTCTGATATCAAATTGACCCCTGAGTTGGTCCTTCTCTGGCTTCCCTCCACGGCCTTTTCCCCCTCCAAAGGAAACCTGGCCACTCATCTGATTCAGGCCGCAAGGTTACTTATTCCACAAAGGTGGCTCAGTCCTGACCCTCCTACCCTGCTCCATTGGTGGCACAAAGTGGATCAATTATACCGTCTAGAGGAGCTGGCCAGTTGGGAAGCCAGATCACATGCCAAGTTTGTGAGCTTGTGGTCCCCTTGGAAATTATATAGGTCACGAACACCTACTCCTGCCTCTGACGTTGCTGACACCTCGTCACCGACGCCTAGTTAACCTTGTCCATTAGCGCATGCTGCAATCATACACCTAGCCAGCCCCGCATGTGTCACCTAGAGACCAAGTTCGATTTGCATATCTTTTCTGTTCACTAGTTAATTGGTTTGTATTGTTTATGTAACTACCTCAAGTACTATCAGTATTTCAAGGACTGTAACTGCATGGCTCGCTGAGAGAACAATACCACAGCACAGTCTCTTCTATATGGGACTCCTTCCTGGACTGCAGATATGCCATGTCTTCTGTTTTATCGTCCTGACTGCTTTCACTACTTGGGCCTGCGAGCCCTTTATTGCTGCACTGATGTATGTGCATTACTTTCTTTTTGCTCAATAAAAAGATGATTGACAAAGAATATAACTACTATAATACTGCTCCTATGTACAAGAATATAACTACTATAATACTGCTCCTATGTACAGGAATATAACTACTATAATACTGCCCCTATGTACAAGAATATAACTACTATAATACTGCCTCTTATGTACAAGAATATAACTACTATAATACTGCTCCTATGTACAAGAATATAACTACTATAATACTGCCTCTTATGTACAAGAATATAACTACTATAATACTGCTCCTATGTACAGGAATATAACTACTATAATACTGCCCCTATGTACAAGAATATAACTACTATAATACTGCCTCTTATGTACAAGAATATAACTACTATAATACTGCTCCTATGTACAAGAATATAACTACTATAATACTGCCTCTTATGTACAGAAATATAACTACTATAATACTGCCTCTTATGTACAAGAATATAACTACTATAATACTGCTCCTATGTACAAGAATATAACTACTATAATACTGCCTCCTATGTACAAGAATATAACTACTATAATACTGCCTCCTATGTACAAGAATATAACTACTATAATACTGCTCCTATGTACAAGAATACAACTACTATAATACTGCTCCTATGTACAAGAATATAACTACTATAATACTGCCTCCTATGTACAGGAATATAACTACTATAATACTGCTCCTATGTACAGGAATATAACTGCTATAATACTGCTCCTATGTACAAGAATATAATTACTATAATACTGTCTCCTATGTACAAGAATATAACTACTATAATACTGCCTCCTATGTACAAGAATATAACTACTATAATACTGCCTCCTATGTACAAGAATATAACTACTATAATACTGCCCCTATGTACAGAATATAACTACTATAATACTGCTCCTATGTACAAGAATATAACTAATATAATACTGCCTCCTATGTACAGGAATATAACTACTATAATACTGCTCTTATGTACAAGAATATAACTACTATAATACTGCTCCTATGTACAAGAATATAACTACTATCATACTGCCTCCTATGTACAGGAATATAACTACTATAATACTGCCTCCTATGTACAAGAATATAACTGCTATAATACTGCCTCCTATGTACAAGAATATAACTGCTATAATACTGCTCCTATGTACAAGAATATAACTACTATAATACTGCCCCTATGTACAGGAATATAACTACTATAATACTGCCTCCTATGTACAGGAATATAACTACTATAATACTGCCTCCTATGTACAAGAATATAACTACTATAATACTGCCTCTTTTGTACAAGAATATAACTACTATAATACTGCTCCTATGTACAAGAATATAACTACTATAATACTGCCTCCTATGTACAAGAATATAACTACTATAATACTGCTCCTGTGTACAAGAATATAACTACTATAATACTGCCTCCTGTGTACAAGAATATAACTACTATAATACTGCCTCCTATGTACAAGAATATAACTACTATAATACTGCCTCTTATGTACAGAAATATAACTACTATAATACTGCTCCTATGTACAAGAATATAACTACTATAATACCGCTACTATGTACAAGAATATAACTACTATAATACTGCTCCTATGTACAAGAATATAACTACTATAATACTGCTCCTATGTACAAGAATATAACTACTATAATAGTGCTCCTATGTACAAGAATATAACTACTATAATACTGCCTTCTATGTACAAGAATATAACTACTATAATACTGCTCCTATGTACAAGAATATAACTGTTATAATAATGTTCCTATGTACAAGAATATAACTACTATAATACTGCTCCTGAGTACAAGAATATAACTACTATAATACTGCTCCTATATACAAGAATATAACTACTATAATACTGCCTCCTATGTACAAGAATATAACTACTATAATACTGCTCCTATGTACAAGAATATAACTACTATAATACTGTTCCTATGTACAAGAATATAACTACTATAATACTGCCCCTATGTACAAGAATATAACTACTATAATACTGCCTCCTATGTACAAGAATATAACTACTATAATACTGCTCCTATATACAAGAATATAACTACTATAATACTGCTCCTATATACAAGAATATAACTACTATAATACTGCCTCCTATGTACAAGAATATAACTACTATAATACTGCTCCTATGTACAAGAATATAACTACTATAATACTGCTCCTATGTACAGGAATATAACTACTATAATACTGCTCCTATGTACAAGAATATAACTACTATAATACTGCTCCTATGTACAGGAATATAACTACTATAATACTGCTCCTATGTACAAGAATATAACTACTATAATACTGCTCCTATGTACAAGAATATAACTACTATAGTACTGCTCCCATGTACAGGAATATAACTACTATAATACTGCTCCTATATACAAGAATATAACTACTATAATACTGCTCCTATGTACAAGAATATAACTACTATAGTACTGCTCCCATGTACAGGAATATAACTACTATAATACTGCTCCTATGTACAGGAATATAACTACTATAATACTGCTCCTATGTACAGGAATATAACTACTATAATACTGCTCCTATGTACAAGAATATAACTACTATAGTACTGCTCCCATGTACAGGAATATAACTGCTATAATACTGCTCCTATATACAAGAATATAACTACTATAATACTGCTCCTATGTACAAGAATATAACTACTATAGTACTGCTCCCATGTACAAGAATATAACTACTATAATACTGCTCCTATATACAAGAATATAACTACTATAATACTGCTCCTATATACAAGAATATAACTACTATAATACTGCTCCTATGTACAAGAATATAACTACTATAATACTGCCTCCTATGTACAAGAATATAACTACTATAGTTCTGCTCCCATGTACAGGAATATAACTGCTATAATACTGCCCCTATGTCCAGGTGTTTATGGTCAGACCTACCTGCGGGATGAAGATGAGACACGTGATGGTCGTGGTGCAGAGCAGGACGCTTCCAGCTGTCACCCCATAGACCAGGCTGGACCAGTTGTAGAAGAAACGTGAGACTGATAGGACGGTCACAGTGGCCACAATCACCAGGCTGCTGCCCACCGTGATGACCAGGGATTGGTTGACCGGGGGAGTGCTGATATTCTTGGTCAGGCCGGCCAGGTAAGTGCCGTACACCAGAAACATGCCCTGAGATGAAAAGAAAGCCATTCACTGAAACCTCCCGACCACAGATGGAGCTCGCAGGACTCCATATACAGGATATTATCTTTTTTTCTGGGAGGGGCTAGAGCTGTGTCCATCTTCAGCCTATTGGTTCATGACTACAATGCCAGGATTATAGTAAAGACTGACACACACAGTACAGATCATTTGGCTGGACACAGACAGACCCTTGTTGCAGAGTTTATACCTTGAACCCCAGCAGAAGAGCGATCCAGAAGTCCGAGTACTTGGAGGAGCAGAGGTGCGTCCTGGTGACTTCACAGAATGTGGCGCGTTCTGCAGCCTGGAGTGGAGAGAAAGTAAATGACTCGTCTGACCTAAAACTGGGGACTGTGCCTCGTCTGACCTAAAACTGGGGACTGTGCCTCGTCTGACCTAAAACTGGGGACTGTGCCTCGTCTGACCTAAAACTGGGGACTGTGCCTCGTCTGACCTAAAACTGGGGACTGTGCCTCGTCTGACCTAAAACTGGGGACTGTGCCTCGTCTGACCTAAAACTGGGGACTGTGCCTCGTCTGACCTAAAACTGGGGACTGTGCCTCGTCTGGCCTAAAACTGGGGACTGTGCCTCGTCTGACCTAAAACTGGGGACTGTGCCTCGTCTGACCTAAAACGGGACTGTGCCTCGCCTGACCTAAAACTAGGGACTGTGCCTCATCTGACGGAATACTGGGGGCTGTGCCTCATCTGATGCAAAACTGGGGACTGTGCCTCATCTGATGGAATACTGGGGGCTGTGCCTCATCTGAAGGAATACTGGGGGCTGTGCCTCATCTGACGGAATACTGGGAGCTGTGCCTCATCTGACGGAATACTGGGGGCTGTGCCTCATCTGATGCAAAACTGGGGACTGTGCCTCATCTGATGGAATACTGGGGGCTGTGCCTCATCTGAAGGAATACTGGGGGCTGTGCCTCATCTGACGGAATACTGGCGGCTGTGCCTCATCTGACGACCGAATACTGGCGGCTGTGCCTCATCTGACGGAATACTGGGGGCTGTGCCTCATCTGACGGAATACTGGGGGCTGTGTCTCATCTGACGGAATACTGGGGGCTGTGCCTCATCTGATGGAATACTGGGGGCTGTGCCTCATCTGACGGAATACTGGGGGCTGTGCCTCATCTGACGGAATACTGGGGGATGTGCCTCATCTGACGAAATACTGGGGGATGTGCCTCATCTGACGGAATACTGGGGGCTGTGCCTCATCTGACGGAATACTGGGGGCTGTGCCTCATCTGACGGAATACTGGGGGCTGTGCCTCATCTGACGGAATACTGGGGGCTGTGCCTCATCTGACCTAGAACTGGGGACTGTGCCTCGTCTGACCTAGAACTGGGGACTCCTCCAGACTTCTATATCCCCTCTTCCAGACTACTCTGTCCTTTTCTCCAGAATCCTCTGGTCCATCCTTTACACTCCTCTGGCTCCTTCTTCCAGACTCCGCTGGTCCTCTCCCCAGACTCCTCTGGCTCTTTCTCCAGACTCCTCTGTCCCCTTCTTCAGACACCGCTGTTCCCACCTCCAGTCTCCTTTGTCCTCTCCTCCAGTCTCCTATGTCTCTTCCCTTAGACTCCTCTGTACCCTCCTCCAGACTCCTCTGTTCCCTCCTTCAGACACCTCTGTCCCCTTCTTCAGACACGGCTGTTCCCTCCTCCAGTATCCTCTGTCCTCTTCTCCAGTATCCTCTGTCCTCTTCTCCAGTGTCCTCTGTCCTCTTCTCCAGTGTCCTCTGTCCTCTTCTCCAGTGTCCTCTGTCCTCTTCTCCAGTGTCCTCTGTCCTCTTCTCCAGTATCCTCTGTCCTCTTCTCCAGTGTCCTCTGTCCTCTTCTCCAGTGTCCTCTTTCCTCTTCTCCAGTCTCCTCTGTCCTCTTCTCCAGTCTCCTCTGTCCTCTTCTCTAGTATCCTCTGTCCTCTTCTCCACTATCCTCTGTCCTCTTCTCCAGTCTCCTCTGTCCTCTTCTCCAGTCTCCTCTGTCCTCTTCTCCAGTCTCCTCTGTCCTCTTCTCCAGTCTCCTCTGTCCTCTTCTCTAGTATCCTCTGTCCTCTTCTCCAGTATCCTCTGTCCTACTCTCCAGTATCCTCTGTCCTCTTCTCCAGTATCCTCTGTCCTCTTCTCCAGTATCCTCTGTCCTCTTCTCCAGTATCCTCTGTCCTCTTCTCCAGTGTCCTTTGTCCTCTTCTCCAGTATCCTCTGTCCTCTTCTCCAGTATCCTCTGTCCTCTTCTCCAGTGTCATTTGTCCTCTTCTCCAGTATCCTCTGTCCTCTTCTCCAGTATCCTCTGTCCTCTTCTCCAGTCTCCTATGTCTCTTCCCTTAGACTCCTCTGTACCCTCCTCCAGACTCCTCTGTTCCCTTCTTCAGACACGGCTGTTCCCTCCTCCAGTATCCTCTGTCCTCTTCTCCAGTATCCTCTGTCCTCTTCTCCAGTGTCCTCTGTCCTCTTCTCCAGTGTCCTCTTTCCTCTTCTCCACTATCCTCTGTCCTCTTCTCCAGTCTCCTCTGTCCTCTTCTCCAGTCTCCTCTGTCCTCTTCTCTAGTATCCTCTGTCCTCTTCTCCAGTCTCCTCTGTCCTCTTCTCCAGTGTCCTCTGTCCTCTCCTCTAGTATCCTTTGTCCTCTTCTCCAGTATCCTCTGTCCTCTTCTCCAGTATCCTCTGTCCTCTTCTCCAGTGTCCTCTGTCCTCTTCTCCAGTGTCCTCTGTCCTCTTCTCCAGTGTCCTCTGTCCTCTTCTCCAGTGTCCTCTGTCCTCTTCTCCAGTGTCCTCTGTCCTCTTCTCCAGTGTCCTCTGTCCTCTTCTCCAGTGTCCTCTGTCCTCTTCTCTAGTGTCCTCTGTCCTCTTCTCCAGTATCTGGTCCCTCTCCCACACTCCTCTGGTCCCTCTTCCACACTCCTCTGGTCCCTCTTCCACGCTTCTCTGGTCCCTCTTCCACACTCCTCTGGTCCCTCTTCCACGCTCCTCTGGTCCCTCCTCCACGCTCCTCTGGTCCCTCTTCCACGCTCCTCTGGTCCCTCTCCCACCCTCCTCTGGTCCCTCTTCCACGCTCCTCTGGTCCCTCTCCCACGCTGCTCTGGTCCCTCTCCCACGCTCCTCTGGTCCCTCTTCCACGCTCCTCTGGTCCCTCTTCCACGCTCCTCTGGTCCCTCTTCCACGCTCCTCTGGTCCCTCTTCCACGCTCCTCTGGTCCCTCTTCCACGCTCCTCTGGTCCCTCTTCCACGCTCCTCTGGTCCCTCTTCCACACTCCTCTGGTCCCTCTTCCACACTCCTCTGGTCCCTCTTTCACACTCCTCTGGTCCCTCTTCCACACTCCCCTGGTCCCTCTTCCACACTCCCCTGGTCCCTCTTCCACACTCCCCTGGTCCCTCTTCCTCTGGTCCCTCTGTGGCGGCAGTCTTATAAATGCTTTTGCGGTCCTGCACAGCTTTATAAGCACTAATCGCATACACTGACCACCCCTCGTGTACTGGTCTCCTGCATCACCTTAATGCTGGCGCTCACATTCTGGACGCAGGTCACGGGGTCAGATAACACCCAGGAGAGAAGCAGCAGAGAGTCCACGAAGAGCAGCGCAGCTTCCAGCCCCAGCAGCGAGATGTCCTTTATAATCTACAGGGGACAGAGCAGTCCGTAATCAGGAGACATGACTATCACTTCCACCCAACACCCACCACACAAGAAATATCATGGGTCACCTGAACAAGTTAGATTCTGGCCTCTGTTATACTCAAGAGCTGCAATCACAATTCACCTGTTTGTAAGAAACAGCTAGTAAATATGTAAACATGAACGTCCCTAACAATGAGGCTGAGCTCCTATAATACAGGTAATGAAGGGAGTAAAGACGAGTCTACGCAGAATGCAGATCCCCAGAGGAAGCTCTGTGCAGACACTGAACAGGCAGGGAAAAGTACAGCTGTAGAGTATGACACAGGGCGTAACTTCAGATCAGTACAGGATAAGTAATGTATGTACACAGTGACTGCACCAGCAGAATAGTGAGTGCAGCTCTGGGGTATAATACAGGATGTAACTTCAGATCATTACAGGATAAGTAATGTATGTACACAGTGACTGCACCAGCAGAATAGTGAGTGTAGCTCTGGAGTATAATACAGGCTGTAACTCAGGATCAGTACAGGATAAGTAATGTATGTACACAGTGACTGCACCAGCAGAATAGTGAGTGCAGCTCTGGAGTATAATACAGGATGTAACTCAGATCAGTACAGGATAAGTAATGTATGTACACAGTGACTGCACCAGCAGAATAGTGAGTGCAGCTCTGGAGTATAATACAGGATGTAACTCAGGATCAGTACAGGATAAGTAATGTATGTACACAGTGACTGCACCAGCAGAATAGTGAGTGCAGCTCTGGAGTATAATACAGGATGTAACTCAGGATCAGTACAGGATAAGTAATGTATGTACACAGTGACTGCACCAGCAGAATAGTGAGTGCAGCTCTGGAGTATAATACAGGATGTAACTTCAGATCAGTACAGGATAAGTAATGTATGTACACAGTGACTGCACCAGCAGAATAGTGAGTGCAGCTCTGGAGTATAATACAGGATGTAACTCAGGATCAGTACAGGATAAGTAATGTATGTACACAGTGACTGCACCAGCAGAATAGTGAGTGCAGCTCTGGAGTATAATACAGGATGTAACTCAGGATCAGTACAGGATAAGTAATGTATGTACACAGTGACTGCACCAGCAGAATAGTGAGTGCAGCTCTGGAGTATAATACAGGATGTAACTCAGAATCAGTACAGGATAAGTAATGTATGTACACAGTGACTGCACCAGCAGAATAGTGAGTGCAGCTCTGGAGTATAATACAGGATGTAACTCAGGATCAGTACAGGATAAGTAATGTATGTACACAGTGACTGCACCAGCAGAATAGTGAGTGCAGCTCTGGAGTATAATACAGGATGTAACTCAGGATCAGTACAGGATAAGTAATGTATGTACACAGTGACTGCACCAGCAGAATAGTGAGTGCAGCTCTGGAGTATAATACAGGATGTAACTCAGGATCAGTACAGGATAAGTAATGTATGTACACAGTGACTGCACCAGCAGAATAGTGAGTGCAGCTCTGGAGTATAATACAGGATGTAACTCAGGATCAGTACAGGATAAGTAATGTATGTACACAGTGACTGCACCAGCAGAATAGTGAGTGCAGCTCTGGAGTATAATACAGGATGTAACTCAGGATCAGTACAGGATAAGTAATGTATGTACACAGTGACTGCACCAGCAGAATAGTGAGTGCAGCTCTGGAGTATAATACAGGATGTAACTCAGGATCAGTACAGGATAAGTAATGTATGTACACAGTGACTGCACCAGCAGAATAGTGAGTGCAGCTCTGGAGTATAATACAGGATGTAACTCAGGATCAGTACAGGATAAGTAATGTATGTACACAGTGACTGCACCAGCAGAATAGTGAGTGCAGCTCTGGAGTATAATACAGGATGTAACTCAGGATCAGTACAGGATAAGTAATGTATGTACACAGTGACTGCACCAGCAGAATAGTGAGTGCAGCTCTGGAGTATAATACAGGATGTAACTCAGGATCAGTACAGGATAAGTAATGTATGTACACAGTGACTGCACCAGCAGAATAGTGAGTGCAGCTCTGGAGTATAATACAGGATGTAACTCAGGATCAGTACAGGATAAGTAATGTATGTACACAGTGACTGCACCAGCAGAATAGTGAGTGCAGCTCTGGAGTATAATACAGGATGTAACTCAGGATCAGTACAGGATAAGTAATGTATGTACACAGTGACTGCACCAGCAGAATAGTGAGTGCAGCTCTGGAGTATAATACAGGATGTAACTCAGGATCAGTACAGGATAAGTAATGTATGTACACAGTGACTGCACCAGCAGAACTAGTGAGTGCAGCTCTGGAGTATAATACAGGATGTAACTCAGGATCAGTACAGGATAAGTAATGTATGTACACAGTGACTGCACCAGCAGAATAGGGAGTGCAGCTCTGGAGTATAATACAGGATGTAACTCAGGATCAGTACATGATAAGTAATGTATGTACACAGTTACTGCACCAGCAGAATAGTGAGTGCAGCTCTGGAGTATAATACAGGATATAACTCAGGATCAGTACTGGATAAGTAATGTGTGTACACAGTGACTCCACCAGCAGAATAGTGAGTGCAGCTCTGGAGGATAATACAGGATGTAACTCAGGATCAGTACAGGATAAGTAATGTATGTACACAGTGACTGCACCAGCAGAATAGTGAGTGCAGCTCTGGAGTATAATACAGGATGTAACTTCAGATCAGTACAGGATAAGTAATGTATGTACACAGTGACTGCATCAGCAGAATAGTGAGTGCAGCTCTGGAGTATAATACAGGATGTAACTCAGGATCAGTACAGGATAAGTAATGTATGTACACAGTGACTGCACCAGCAGAATAGTGAGTGCAGCTCTGGAGTATAATACAGGATGTAACTCAGGATCAGTACAGGATAAGTAATGTATGTACACAGTGACTCCAGCAGAATAGTGAGTGCAGCTCTGGAGTATAATACAGGATGTAACTCAGGATCAGTACAGGATAAGTAATGTATGTACACAGTGACTGCACCAGCAGACTAGTGAGTGCAGCTCTGGAGTATAATACAGGATCATTAATGTAAGGTATTACACAGTACACTGGATCCCGGGCATATAATCCAATCAGTTAAAGTCACGGCGCCCCCAGTATTACTCACCACTCGTTTATCCGGCACCCGATGAGTGAACACTCGGTAAAGTCTCCAGCTCTTCCCCAGCAGAGGCCCAAACACAAGGCTGAGCCCCACATAGAGGAGACTGACCCGGGCCTGAAAGCAGAGATAAAATGAGCGCTTTCAAGTACAAGTTTATGATGCAGGTTTGGATGTGACTGGAGGTCGGGTACCAGTATTAATTTGGGTTGCGGAGGGTTTTTCTGATAAATCACCCTAAATAGTTACAAATTTACAGGAATCTGCAACAGAGTCAGCACTGCTACATACCTGAATTATCGTTTCCATGGAGACAGTGTGCCCTTGCGCAGCAAACATGAAGGCGCTGATGTAGGAGAAGACGCTGCCCAGCACGATGACCAGGTTCAGGTTGGGACTGGACATCTTCACTATCCTAATACACACAGACACAGGTGACCCACAGGACGGCCCCCTACTCATCCTGAGCAACCCTATACTCCAGTCACACCCAGAGCTGCAATCACAATTCTGCTGTTATGTCTTATACTCCAGTCACACCCAGAGCTGCAATCTCAGTTCTGCTGGATGACACGGAGTCTGTCTTTCCCATAAAAGCACTGCGCTATGCTGAAATGTGCTGTGGGAGATGCAGCTGCACGTACTACAATACACTACGCGTCCTAATAACCCCGTGCGCCGGCTCCGCTGAAGTTATGAACTTTACATCCAGCGCCGACTTTAAAGGTAAGTCTCTGAGCGGTCTTACATTTACACCATTTTCTACGACTAAACCAGACATAGAAAATGAATGAGCCGGGCCTGCCGATTCCCGATCCCCCTTCCCCACCCATGCCACGCCCACATTTTTAGACCTGGTGTAAACAGGGTGAAGTCGCAGATTGCGGCGCAAAGGATCTTCGCGCAGCCATCTACGATAATAAATTACCCCCTATATCGCCAGTGGGGCAGCAGTAAGATTTAAGCTTGTCTAGGAGCTCTGGACGTGACCCCAGTATAAGACATAACAGCAGAATTATGCATGCAGCTCTGGATGTAGCTGGCATATAAGACATGATAGAATAGTAGAATTATGCATGCAGCTCTGGATGTGGCTGGCATATAGGACATGATATAACAGCAGAATTATGCATGCAGCTCTGGATGTGGCTGGAACATAAGACATAATATAACAGCAGAATTATGCATGCAGCTCTGAATAAGGATTTACAGAGTAAGGCCCCTTTCACACGGGCGAGTTTTCCGCGCGGGTGCAATGCGTGAGGAGGACGCATTGCACCCGCACTGAATCCGGACCCATTCATTTCTATGGGGCTGTGCACATGAGCGGTGATTTTCACGCATCACTTCTGCGTTGCGTGAAAATCGCAGCATGCTCCAGTTTCTGCTTTTTTAACGGCACGCAGGCCCCATAGAAGTGAATAGGGATCATGTGCGGATGCGTTGCGATTTTCCCGCATGGTTGCTATGCAACCATCGGGATGTGTAACCGGTTCTGTATTATTTCACATTATAACATAGTTATAATGTAAAATATACCCTTAGTCATCTTCTAATGTTTAAACCGGTGCAGAATGGGTTAAAAATAATAAACTAATAATAACTTACCTGTTCCATTTGATCGCGAAGCCCGGCCTCCTCTCCGTTAGCTTGCTAGTAGGAAAAGGACCTGTGATGATGTCACAGCATCACATGGCCCAATCACCTGCTCCATCACTATGGTGATGGAGCATGTGATTGGTCCATGTGACCATGTGACATCATCACAGGTCCTTTTCCTACAAGCAAGCTAACGGAGAGGAGGCCGGGCTTCGCGATCAAATGGACCAGGTAAGTTATTATTAGTTAATTATTTTTAACCCATTCTGCACCGGTTTAAACATTAGGAAGATGGCCAAGGGTATTATTTTACATTATAACTATGTTATAATGTGAAATAATACCAGCGGGACAATTTCTGACCCGAACATGCACTTCTGTGAAGAAGTGCAGGTTCGGGTCTGGGTACCAAAAGTGCCGATTTTTCTCCCGCGCGTGCAAAACGCATGACAGCGCTTTGCACTCGCAGGGAAAAATCGCGGCGATTCCCGCAACGCACCCGCACTGTTTGACGGAGTGCACCCGCAACGCCCGTGTGAAAGAGGCCTAACTGACCAGGAAATGTAGAGTGAGTCTGTAATAGAGGCACTAAAGGAACTGTTTTCTGAGGGCCACATCAAGAAGGGCCCCCGAGGTGGAGTCACCAGGGACTTACACCCTAAGGCCTCATGCACACGACCCTATGCCCTCCGAGGTCTGTGAGCGGCATTGATCGTGCGCATGGGAGCGCTCAGCACAATAGATTACAATGATGCTGTGCCCGTGGGGCCGTCGGCGGGGCTATTGTCCTCCGCACATTGTAATCTATGATGCTGAGCGCTCCCATGCTCACGATCAATGCCGCTCACAGACCTCGGAGGGCATAGGGTCCTGTGCAAGAGCCCTTAGGAGGGGCCCCTATTACATTCACACCTTCCTACCTGACACTGACTTACCTGTTTTTCCGGAAGCGAATAGTGAAGATGAAGAAAAAGATGGACAAGAAAAGTCCACAGGTGAGAAGAGACCCGAGGACCCCCTGCACCGCCACAGAAATGTGCACGACGTCCGGTGCCTGCGGGAGGAGCAAACACCGCGAGTGAGCTGTATCTAATCCCCTCCTGTGTGATACAGTCTGCTGAGCTGTGTATCTAATATTATCCTGTGTGATACTGTCTGCTGAGCTGTGTATCTAATCCTCTCCTGTGTGATACTGTCTGCTGAGCTCTGTATCTAATCCTATCCTGTGTGATACTGCCTGCTGAATGTGTATCTAATCCTATCCTGTGTGATACTGTTTGCTGAGCTGTGTATCTAATCCTATCCTGTGTGATACTGTCTGCTGAGCTCTGTATCTAATCCTATCCTGTGCGATACTGTCTGCTGAGCTGTGTATCTAATCCTATCCTGTGTGATACTGTCTGCTGAGCTGTGTATCTAATCCTGTCCTGTGTGATACTGTCTGCTGAGCTGTGTATCTAATCCTATCCCGTGTGATACTGTCTGCTGAGCTGTGTATCTAATTCTGTCCTGTGTGATACTGTCTGCTGAGCTGTGTATCTAATCCTTTCCTGTGTGATACTGTCTTCTGAGCTGTGTATCTAATCCTCTCCTGTGTGATACTGTCTGCTGAGCTGTGTATCTAATCCTATCCCGTGTGATACTGCCTGCTAAATGTGTATCTAATCCTATCCCGTGTGATACTGCCTGCTGAGCTGTGTATCTAATCCTGTCCTGTGTGATACTGTCTGCTGAGCTGTGTATCTAATCCTCTCCTGTGTGATACGGTTCCTCTTACCCTCGATGCCCGGCACAGATCCTGTAATATTCCCACAGCTTCCAGTTTGTCCAGTCTTGGGTGCAGGTGACACTGGTGCAGGGCGCTGCAGTTCAGGGCGGGCTCCATATCCTGTGCCCGGTGCCCGGCTCACCCACTGGCATCCAGAACCTGCCACAGTCTCCCAGTCATAGAAGTGGCAGATCCCAGCACAGTCCTGTTAGGACGAGGTCAGAGGTGTCCCTGCATTTTCCTCAGGGACTGGTCCGAACTGGGGGAGCAGCGTCCTCAGTGACTGGTCCGAACTGGGGGTGCAGCGTCCTCAGTGACTGGTCTGGACTGGGGGTGCAGCGTCCTCCTCAGTGACTGGTCTGGACTGGGGGTGCAGCGTCCTCCTCAGTGACTGGTCCGAACTGGGGGTGCAGCGTCCTCCTCAGTGACTGGTCCGAACTGGGGGTGCAGCGTCCTCCTCAGTGACTGGTCTGGACTGGGGGTGCAGCGTCCTCCTCAGTGACTGGTCTGGACTGTGAGTGCAGCGTCCTCCTCAGTGACTGGTCTGGACTGGGGGTGCAGCGTCCTCCTCAGTGACTGGTCTGGACTGTGGGTGCAGCGTCCTCCTCAGTGACTGGTCTGGACTGGGGGTGCAGCGTCCTCCTCAGTGACTGGTCTGGACTGTGGGTGCAGCGTCCTCCTCAGTGACTGGTCTGGACTGGGGGTGCAGCGTCCTCCTCAGTGACTGGTCTGGACTGGGGGTGCAGCGTCCTCCTCAGTGACTGGTCTGGACTGTGGGAGCAGCGTCCTCCTCAGTGACTGGTCTGGACTGGGGGTGCAGCGTCCTCCTCAGTGACTGGTCTGGACTGGGGGTGCAGCGTCCTCCTCAGTGACTGGTCTGGACTGGGGGTGCAGCGTCCTCCTCAGTGACTGGTCTGGACTGTGGGTGCAGCGTCCTTCTCAGTGACTGGTCTGGACTGGGGTGCAGCGTCCTCCTCAGTGACTGGTCTGGACTGGGGTGCAGCGTCCTCCTCAGTGACTGGTCTGGACTGGGGTGCAGCGTCCTCCTCAGTGACTGGTCTGGACTGGGGTGCAGCGTCCTCCTCAGTGACTGGTCTGGACTGGGGTGCAGCGTCTGGTCTGGGGGTGCAGCGTCCTCCTCAGTGAAGCGTCTGGTCTGGGGGTGCAGCGTCCTCCTCAGTGACTGGTCTGGACTGGGGGTGCAGCGTCCTCCTCAGTGACTGGTCTGGACTGGGGGTGCAGCGTCCTCCTCAGTGACTGGTCTGGACTGGGGTGCAGCGTCCTCCTCAGTGACTGGTCTGGACTGGGGTGCAGCGTCCTCCTCAGTGACTGGTCTGGACTGGGGTGCAGCGTCCTCCTCAGTGACTGGTCTGGACTGGGGTGCAGCGTCCTCCTCAGTGACTGGTCTGGACTGGGGGTGCAGCGTCCTCCTCAGTGACTGGTCTGGACTGGGGGTGCAGCGTCCTCCTCAGTGACTGGTCTGGACTGGGGGTGCAGCGTCCTCCTCAGTGACTGGTCTGGACTGGGGTGCAGCGTCTGGTCTGGGGGTGCAGCGTCCTCCTCAGTGAAGCGTCTGGTCTGGGGGTGCAGCGTCCTCCTCAGTGACTGGTCTGGACTGGGGGTGCAGCGTCCTCCTCAGTGACTGGTCTGGACTGGGGGTGCAGCGTCCTCCTCAGTGACTGGTCTGGACTGGGGGTGCAGCGTCCTCCTCAGTGACTGGTCTGGACTGGGGTGCAGCGTCCTCCTCAGTGACTGGTCTGGACTGGGGGTGCAGCGTCCTCCTCAGTGACTGGTCTGGACTGGGGGTGCAGCGTCTGGTCTGGGGGTGCAGCGTCCTCCTCAGTGAAGCGTCTGGTCTGGGGGTGCAGCGTCCTCCTCAGTGACTGGTCTGGACTGAGGGTGCAGCGTCCTCCTCAGTGACTGGTCTGGACTGGGGGTGCAGCGTCCTCCTCAGTGACTGGTCTGGACTGGGGGTGCAGCGTCCTCCTCAGTGACTGGTCTGGACTGGGGGTGCAGCGTCCTCCTCAGTGACTGGTCTGGACTGGGGGTGCAGCGTCTGGTCTGGGGGTGCAGCGTCCTCCTCAGTGACTGGTCTGGACTGGGGGTGCAGCGTCCTCCTCAGTGACTGGTCTGGACTGGGGGTGCAGCGTCCTCCTCAGTGACTGGTCTGGACTGGGGGTGCAGCGTCCTCCTCAGTGACTGGTCTGGACTGGGGGTGCAGCGTCCTCCTCAGTAATCTGCAGAATATGAATGGTCTTCAGAAGGACACGATATTGATGAGCTCAGGTCCTCACATACAGAGCTGCGACCACTGGTGGTGCAGTACCCAGGAATGACCACAGGGTGGCAGCACAGCTCACTCAGGTGAATTCAGGTGAATGGGCTTCTGTAGACAGAGATGTCACTCAAGAGGTGGGGGGGAATTAACCCCTGCAGTTCTGAAATGAGAAATGGATGAGGTCAGCTTCCATAATGCAAGAAGGTCCTTATGGATCATAATAACGTAGTCTGAAGGGCGGAAAGACGAACTGTCCATCCAGTTCAGCCTGATCCAGAGGAAGGCAAAAAAAAAACTTTCTAAAGTCGAGCCACCGTTACTTAGATATACCTAAAAAAAAACTCCCGACTCCAATGAGGCATCAGAATAAATCAGCGACCTGCAGACGTCTAGCACCTGTGTACGGTATATCTAAGCGGCGGGGCGGGTAGGCAAGGTGCCCACTCTTCACAGGTGCAGGGGGCGTTCACCTGAGCGTACCCCCATTGTATCACACCATACAGCCCCCCCTCCGGTACATCGTCTGGGAAAGCTGGGTGGTCTCCTGCGATGGAGATGGAGGGTGCGAAGCTTCTGCCCCTCACATTAATTACAGATTATAGCCAGGAGACGGCAAATATTCGCTCCTCTTGTTCTCGGGATAATTAAGGCCCCCCCCCCGGATCCCCGCAGCTAGATTTAATCATAGGAAGAAAAAATCCGCCCTGTGACACATGACCCAGACCGCGGTCTCCTGGGCGGCCGGGGCCCCTCTGCAGAGACTGCATTCAGGAGACTGGGGGAGATGGATGATGGCGGCCATTTAGGTGTTCATGCAACTTTCCCAGAGACAGATAAAAATGGCGACCAGGAGTCTGAAACATGGGAAGAAATACCGTCATACGGATATAATACTGCTATACAGTGTATAGGGCCACAAACTGGCCGACATTAACATAAAAAATATAACTCTGGTATGGCCATAATCGCCATGAGCCACAGAATGAAGTTATCATGTCATTTATACCGCGCGGTGAACGACGTGGAACCTAAACCCTAAGAAAAGTGACGGAAGTACCATCATCTGCCCCCAAACATGTTTCTGAATACATTATAGGTACCCCAAATCCGGTGCCCCAAAAAATCCCACCCTCATATGGCTATGGGGGGAAAAAGTGCAGAAAAACGGATGGTGCATAGACAGAAATTATCGTTAGCGGTGAGCGACGCCCTCGACGTGCCCCGTACCTATCACACCCATCATTCACCTTTCAGAGGGAAGTATTAGCACTCACTCAGACTCTCTTATTGGGGGTGCAGACCCCGATTCTCGGCCCTTCTTCTGCCGGTCCCGCGCTCTCTCCTCCGCTGCGTCTTCTGGCCACGGCTGCTTGAGAATACTGGGAGGGAGTGGGTATGTTGGGGGCAGCACCGACGATCCTGGGGGTGTCACCACTAATTCCCTGAGATTGACTTGTGCTGATATAATTCCCGGTGGGAGACGCGGCCTCACATGTCAGGACACTGACAGCCCCACATGCAGCGGCTCCGTTATATAATCTGCACATCGGGGGGCGACATTTATGAAACAGTCACAGTGTATAACATGTGCCGGATACAATGGATCAGCTCCTTTCCACCACTTTTCATACGTTTTCTGGGTGCCCGCTCCGCCATTGCTCTGCTGCCAATCTGTGTGGGCAGATCCTGATAGCGTTGTAGGGAGTGATTATTTATGCAACTGCCTGACATATGATGTAGAGTAATCAGGGGGTGTCAAGGAGTTCAGTAAAGATCTGTGCTAGCTTTCTGTGAATGGCTTCATAATTATGAGCTGAAATTCTGTTCTGACCCGAATACTTCTTGGGCTTCGTTCACATCAGCGTTCAGCCTTTCCGGTTTTCCTGTTCCGTTTAGGAGCAGGAGAACGGAAAGGACGGAGAGGGAACATAACTGCGCCAAAGGGAACCTAAAGACCCTATAGACTATAAGGGGGTCCTTAGGTTCTGTTCGGCTCAGTTATGCGCCGAATCCTATAACGGAGCAGGAAAACGGAGAGGCTGAACGCTGATGTGAACGAAGCCTTACAGTTGAGAGTTTGTTACAATTGCATCGTCTGGACTCCAGCTTGATACATTGTAACAAACAATCAGGAGAGGAGGGAGGTTTGTGCTAGACTGATACATTGTAACAAACTATCAGGAGAGGAGAGAGGTTTGTGCTAGACTGATACATTGTAACAAACCAAAGCTGTTGGATGGGGTTGAGGTCCGGGATCTGTGGCGCTGGTCAGGTTCTTCTAGACTCCCCCAACCAAGTCTTTGTGGAGCTTGTGCACCGGGGCGCAGTCATGGAGGAGCAGAAAAGGGCGTTCCCCAAACTGTCCCCATACAATTCTCCACAATGTCTCATCTGCTGAAGCTTTAAGGTTTCAATTGACTGGAACTAAGGGTCCAAGGCCGACCCATGCAGACCCCCCCATAGCAGTACCCCTCCTCTACCAGACTATACAGCGGGCACCATACAGGCAGGTAACATCCTCCTGGCATTGACCAGACTCAGACACAGATAGAGAAGTGAGATTGGTCACTGCACAGAAGACGTGTCCTCTGCTCCAGTGGTGGTGGCTTTACACCCTCCACCCCACGCCCGGCACTGTGGCATGCACCGACCATGGAGCCCGTGCCATGAGGCTCCCGGCACAGCACAGGTTTTATGCTGAATGTAATGGCAGAGGAGGTCACTGTGTGTCTGTACCTTTAAATGAGTTAAATCCTTCATTCTGTGGAATAACAGGTGGCAATTGTGGCCCTTTTTTGCCCCCACCTCTGGGACCGACACCTACGGCAAACTTCCGGAGGGCGCACCTCTCATGCGCGGCCGCCCTCCATTCATTCCTATAGAAGAGCTGAAAATAGCTGAGTTGTACGCTCCGCTATTTCCGGAAGTCCCATTGAAATGAATGGGAGGCGCACGATGGGAGCGCGGCCACCGCTTCACTTCTATGGGGCTGACGGGCTATTTTCAGTCACCCACAGGAATGAATGGAGGGCGGCCGTGCTTGTGTGCTGCGCCCTCTGCATTCTAAGCCCGCAATGTCTAACATGGGAATATCCCTTTAAGGTAGGAGGAGGGCAAATGTTGCACATGTTTGCTATACTGCATTTCCTTCTGAAATACTGGGTGGCTCCTGACCTTCTTCTGATAAAGAACGTGCTTTAATTAAACAGTTGATTGGAGAGAGAGAAAGGCCTTATTCACACGTCCGCAATGTTCGTCCGCACCCGTTCCGCAAATTTGCGGAACGGGTGCAGACCCATTCATTTTGAATGGGGACGTGATGGATGCGGAGAGCACACACTGTGCTCTCCGCATCTGCATTTGCGGAGCGCGCTGCCGATCTTCCGGACGGCGGCTCCGCAAAAAAGTAGAGCATGTCCTATTTTTGCCCGCAATTGCAGACAAGTATAGGCATCTCTATAGGGCCGGTGGCAAGGTGTTTTGCGGATCCGGGAAAGGTTATCTGGCACGCCCGCCGATCCGCTGGTTAAAGAGAAGGCCACGTTACGTGCGAGCGCAGCCTTCCCTTCATTGTTTACCTGCTCGCCTGTCGACTTCCATGCCGCTGTGGCTGGTGAGCTCAGAGGAGCGCCGGCGCCTTCTCAATCAGCTGATCGCGGGAGTCCCGGATGTTGGCCCCCCACCAATCAGATACTGAGGATAGGAACACCCCTTTAAGAATGGCGTGTGTCGGAATGTATGGGAACACCGATCTTGATAAAGGTCCCGCGCGGTGTCAGACCCCCCGGGCACGGAATTGAAGCCACGGTAAAGACAGTAAAGCAGGGTGGGGCAGATACGGGGCCGCGTCTCATACCAGTATGAACAGGTCAGAATACTGGAGGAGATCGCGTCCTGGGCTGGAGAAGAAATGCCCCTGACGTGGGGCCCCAACACCACAATGACCCAGAACCCACCAATAAGTGACAGACCACGGAGCGACCCCCGACATGTGGAATGTGGTCCAATCGTCCTGGGCTGGAGACCTGGTCAGAGGGGCCAGAAGTCGCGCGCTGTCAGGCAGTTTTCGGACACAATGGCGATGCCGCTGAATATCGGCTCAGAAAAGTGAAATCTCAAACAATTTTTCAGTTTATTCATTCAATTTTGGAGTTTTTAAAGAAAAAGTCTGCAGCTGCCACTTTTTTGAACAGCCTGATATTCCCCTTCTGTATGCTGTGTATCCGGTGATTTTCGGGCAGCCCTGGGGCCCGGGGCCGTTTGATGCTCACTTCATGGTTGTCCCAGTAACACAGATTCCCGCAGCCACAACAATGGGCGAGCGGCCGGGAGGATGTCATTACTGGGCCTCAGTCACACCAGCACTGATAGCTGCAGGGAAAACTGCCCCGTCAGGGTAATTACAGCCTGTGTCTCCTGGACAACAAGGGTTAAAGCTTCGGTAAGATACATTGTATCCACCATCTACTGAGCTCTCTGGTTACACAACCGCCAGAGGCAGCACTTAGGGCACTTTCACACTAGCGCTGGTGCGGATCCGTCTGTTTATTTGCACAGACGGATCCGCACCTATAATGCAAACGTTTGTATCCGTTCAGAACGGATCCGTTTGCATTAGTTAAAAGAAAAATTACAAAGTCCAAAACGGATCCGTTTTGAATTCCATTGAAAGTCAATGGGGAACGGATCCGTTTCTGTTGTGTCATATTGTGTCATTGAAAACGGATCCGTCCGCATTGACTTACATTGAAATTAAAAACGGATCCGTTAGGCTCCGCCTCTTCAGACGGACACAAAGAATAGTGAGTGCAGCTCCGGAGTATAATACTGGATGTAACTCAGGATCAGTACAGGATAAGTAATGTATGTACACAGTGACTGCACCAGCAGAATAGTGAGTGCAGCTCTGGAGTATAATACAGGATGTAACTCAGGATCAGTACAGGATAAGTAATGTATGTACACAGTGACTGCACCAGCAGAATAGTGAGTGCAGCTCTGGAGTATAATACAGGATGTAACTCAGGATCAGTACAGGATAAGTAATGTATGTACACAGTGACTGCACCAGCAGAATAGTGAGTGCAGCTCTGGAGTATAATACAGGATGTAACTCAGGATCAGTACAGGATAAGTAATGTATGTACACAGTGACTGCACCAGCAGAATAGTGAGTGCAGCTCTGGAGTATAATACAGGATGTAACTCAGGATCAGTACAGGATAAGTAATGTATGTACACAGTGACTGCACCAGCAGAATAGTGAGTGCAGCTCTGGAGTATAATACAGGATGTAACTCAGGATCAGTGCAGGATAAGTAATGTATGTACACAGTGACTGCACCAGCAGAATAGCGAGTGCAGCTCTTGAGTATAATACAGGATGTAACTCAGGATCAGTACAGGATAAGAAATGTATGTACACAGTGACTGCACCAGCAGAATAGTGAGTGCAGCTCTGGAGGATAATACATAACTTTTTAGGGTAGGTAACGTTATTTATATACAGTGGCCCCGCTTTGTTGTAGGTTCTGTATGTAACCGGTATAATGGACACTGGAGGTGGACATGCCCTGTAAGCGCCCGTGTGGGCCGGTTCTGTGCTGTACATGCAGAGCTGGAGGTGACGTTATATCCAGTATGTGAGGATCTGTTGGGGACGTCTGTAGGACACACGATACGTCGGCTTTGTACATTTTTCAGGAGATGCCGCTCTCCACATGTGACTGTGGTAACTCTAGACCGTCACGCCTTGTACTGAGGACTGTGGGTCCAGGGTTCTTCTGTTTGTACAGTGAGAGTTTGGGTGAATCTTATCTCCTTCATGGAAAAGGTCAACCCCGGCGTCCTACAGTCCCTGTATAACCAGGACTGACACATATATAGACCCCATATAGCCCCATTCCAAGAGGTGGAATGATGAGAATGAAGTTAGGATTCTCACAGCAGAGTTTCTGTCACAATAGACCAGCGCTGGTTATAATACTATTATACATGAAGACCAGGAGGACAGTGCAGGCAGTGGCTCTCATGAGTGAGGCACCAGGAGCCTCATACCTCAGGGTGTGCTCACAGGCACCTGCCCCACACATGTGAATAGGATTGCTTCAGACGCGTGTGATCTCTACAAACCCCATTCAGAAATTCCACAATGAATCTGCCGCCTCTTATTATTCAGTTCAAGGAAAAACTTCCTAACAGTTTGACAGTTTTTCTTTCTGACAGCAGCGATCAAGACATAAGTAATCAATAATGACTGCAGCGATCAAGACATAAGTAATCAATATAATGACTGCAGCGATCAAGACATAAGTAATCAATATCAATGACTGCAGCGATCAAGACATAAGTAATCAATAATGACTGCTGCGATCAAGACGTAAGTAATCAATAATGACTGCTGCGATCAAGACATAAGTAATCAATATCAATGACTGCAGCGATCAAGACATAAGTAATCAATAATGACTGCAGCGATCAAGACATAAGTAATCAATAATGACTGCAGCGATCAAGACGTAAGTAATCAATAATGACTGCAGCGATCAAGACATAAGTAATCAATATCAATGACTGCAGCGATCAAGACATAAGTAATCAATAATGACTGCAGCGATCAAGACATAAGTAATCAATAATGACTGCAGCGATCAAGACATAAGCAATCAATAATGACTGCTGCGATCAAGACATAAGTAATCAATAATGACTGCTGCGATCAAGACATAAGTAATCAATATCAATGACTGCAGCGATCAAGACATAAGTAATCAATATCAATGACTGCAGCGATCAAGACATAAGTAATCAATATCAATGACTGCAGCGATCAAGACATAAGTAATCAATATCAGTGACTGCAGCGATCAAGACGCAAGTGATCAATATCAATGACTGCAGCGATCAAGGCATGAATAATCAATGACTGCAGTGATTAAGACGTTAGTAATCAATAACCATTGAATGCAGCGATAGAGACATTAGTAATCAATTTTTAATTAGAAATAAAGAAGCGCCGCAGCGTCCCGTCCGCTGGTAACAATCATGGAAAGCTCTGCAACTATTTATCAATTAGTGTTTCGGTTGTTCATCACATTCCCAGTTTCTGATTGCTGTCAGTGAATAGAAGTATTCTTTATAAACAGTCTACAGCCATTACAATACTGTACACCCGCAGTTCCCGGCGCTCAGTCATATTGTGACCGTCTGACCGCAGCGGCAGAGCGGGGGCGTTACCATCCCGCTCACTCAGATACATTGTTAGGCCTCATTCACACATCCATGATGGGGGTCAGTGAGATTCATATGTGAAGATTTCCATGAAGAATCCATGTTTGGTCCGTGTGTCCGTTTTTTGTTCTGTATGTGTCATCCGTGTTCCACTGACACTGAATAGCTGAAAACTGATGTTCAGAACATTTCGTATAACGGTCTGTGTCCAGTCCGTGTTTTTCCCAGACCCATAGACTATAATGAGCGTGATGGATCCGTAAAACTGTGGACCACGCTAAAACATGGGAATACTCACAGAAAAATTAACGGGTACGTGTGCTGTCCAAGAATCACTGATGTGTGAGTAAGGCCTTAGTCACAGACACGTTTTCGCAGTCACACACATTGTTGCCCTCACAGATACATTGTTGCAGTCATACACATTGTTGCCCTCACAGATACATTGTTGCCCTCACAGATACTTTGTTGCAGTCAGTCACACACATTGTTGCACTCACAGATACTTTGTTGCCCTCACAGACACATTGTTGCACTCACATCATCACTGCTCCTCATCCTCCGTACGTGATCCCGTCGCTCGCTGATCTGCACCGTGTCGCTGTCGTATACAGTTACCAGGTCTCTGGCGGGTAACGTGACACCCGCATCGCCCTCTTCCATCCCTCGCATCCAGCGCTCATCACTTCTCTAATCCAAATCCACCCGCCTGGGTCACACCCTGTTACTTGCTGGGAGGGAGCAGCCCAGGTGTTGATGTTGTCGTGGAAACCTGGGCTGTCACTCACCTGTCGTCCTCCCTGACCAGTGACAACCACATTCCTGTCCGTCAGGTCCAGGTAACCCCCCCCCCCCCCCCAAACGCTGCAGGGCAAGAAAAGGAGGCAATGCCAGGGATTATAAAGAGGGGGCACTTACTTTTTGGACATCATTTATGGTCACATTGTGTCTTCACATAATTCCATGCTCCCCATAGTGCTCCTGGATCAAGAACATAATATCAGAACTACAGTGTAGACTGACACACAAGGAGGAACAATAAGAAGATAAAGAGCAGGGAAGGAATACGGGCAGATTACGAAGCCGTTCAGGGAGCAGGAAAAGCTGGGTGACAGCGGACGGCTTCTGACCTTCAACAAGATGATAAAAGCTTCACACAATAGGATGGGGCCATCAGTGCTGCTCACTTGTGGGGTGCCTGACCCGTGCCCCCCTGTTGTGTACTAGTCCCAGGGTCCCCTCGGTTGTGTGCATCAGCCCCGGTCCCCCCCCCCTCCCATTAGTCCCAGGCAGGGACCCCTCTGTTGTATTATGGCCCTGTGGTCCTTTCTGATTGCACTGACCCCATAGCCCCCGCTATTGTGCGCTTGCCCTGGGCTTCCCTCTGTTGTTTCCGGGGTCCCCTTGGTTGTGTGTTCCGCTCCCGGTGTACCCTCGGTTGTGTGTTCCGGCCCCGGGGTCCCCTCGATTGTGTGTTCCGGCCCTGGGGTCCCCTCTGTTGTGTGTTCCGGCCCCGCTGTCCCCTCGGTTGTATGTTCCGGCCCCGGGGTCCCCTCGGTTGTGTGTTCCGGCCCAGGGGTCCCCTCGGTTGTGTGTTCCGGCCCAGGGGTCCCCTCGGTTGTGTGATCCGGCCCAGGGGTCCCCTCGGTTGTGTGTTCAGGCCCCGGGGTCCCCTCGGTTGTGTGTTCAGGCCCCGGGGTCCCCTCGGTTGTGTGTTCTGCTCCCGGTGTCCCCTCGGTTGTGTGATCCGGCCCCGGGGTCCCCTCGGTTGTGTATTCCGGCCCCGCGGTCCCCTCGATTGTGTGTTCCGGCCCCGCGGTCCCCTCGATTGTGTGTTCCGGCCCCAGGGTCCCCTCGGTTGTGTGCTCCGGCCCCGCTGTCCCCTCGGTTGTATGTTCCGGCCCCTCGTTTGTGTGTTCCGCTCCCGGGGTCCCCTCGGTTGTGTGTTCCGCCCGGGGTCCCCTCGGTTGTGTGTTCAGGCCCCGGGGTCCCCTCGGTTGTGTGTTCAGGCCCGGGGTCCCCTCGGTTGTGTGTTCAGGCCCCGGGGTCCCCTCGGTTGTGTGTTCAGGCCCCGGGGTCCCCTCGGTTGTGTGTTCAGGCCCCGGGGTCCCCTCGGTTGTGTGTTCAGGCCCCGGGGTCCCCTCGGTTGTGTGTTCAGGCCCCGGGGTCCCCTCGGTTGTGCACTGGCCCCGTGGTTTCCCCTGTTGAGTGTCCTAGCCCCATGGTCCCCCTCTGACTGCACTGACCCCAGGCTCCCCTCTATTGTGCACCGGCCCCGGAGGTCACCTTTATTGTTAGCAGTGGCCCCCTCGGCTGTGTGTTGACCCCGTGGCCCTCTGGGTTGTGTACCATGGCGTCTGACATCTACCTTACCAGCCTCACATGCTGCAGCCAGCTAGTACACCAGAGCAGCGGCCTCTAACAGCCGGCACCTCAGACCCGTCTTCACCAGAAAGGCTCTGGAGTAAAAGGCGCCAGCTCAGGCCTGGTACATCGCTGCCACAATCTCATCCTTCTCACGGCTGGGGGTTTGTGACAGTTGCCACAATACCAATCTTCTAAAAGGAGAACACTGCAGCACAATCCACTTTGCTGTCCTGACAATGTATCTGCCAGGCTTTCCTAGGCTGAATACATTGTAACAAACCCTCAGCTGTGAGCGGCGCTGGGCTGCTGTGTGTCATATGTGACGCTTTTCCATGACTTCCGTTTTCTCCAGGAGATCCGTTCTGTCATCACTGCGTCACCACGCGATCAGAGCGTGTCAGGACAGCCATGCAACGTGCGGGGGAGGGAGCGGCGCCAGCTGGAAGGCAGTGCGAACCCGCACCCATTCTATTTGGAAGCCCTCTGGTTGCTGTCACTGAATGGAATCAGTCTTCTTTCAGACCTGGTAATCTTCTACTGCAAGGTTTGTTAAGGACGCCATCACACGCGGCAGAAAATTCGGATCTATTGATTATAATGGAGGCAGCGAGCGCACGGATTTCTGCGAGCCTCAATAAATGGATGATTTTCAGTTGCAGAATTTTCTGCCGCGTGTGAAGGCGTCCCTAAACATGTCAGCTCATGAATAACATTCACTACAGCAAGCAGAGATCTTGAAAATGACAAGAATCCCTAGGGGTTAGTTACATAAGGATCCCACTCTGGAGGCGTCTTATACAACATGGAGGCAACAGAGCGCGAGGCAAAGCTACCCAACTTTATTCATCGCGTTGCTTTCCGTCACATTGGGGCTGATAATACTGGCGGTAACACCACCTCTCACCTACAGGGGGCAGCGGCTCAAAAACGGTGCAACTCAAGGTGTCAAGCAAGAGCCGGATGGTGAGAAACTACAACTCCCAGCATGCTCAATTCATTATTATTAAAGTTCAGAGCAAGTGTGGATGCTGAGAGTTGTAGTTTCAGAACAGCTGGAGGTTGGTGGTGCTTGTCTGCAGCAACACAGAGGCCGTCAGCGGTCCCATCGGGCTAAGGAAGCGGATCCGAGAAACAAGGAGCGACTAATGGTCGCAGGCTCCTCCCTGACAGGCACAGGCCACGCCCAACCAATAAGCCCCACCCCTTTGGGTGATCAGGACTTATTTTTTTCTTTAAATTAGTACAGGACGTAGAAGACACACGTACGACCCGGGGCCAAGCAGATCGGATGTAGTAAGGAAGGCCGGCCACTAGGGGCCACTGCAATAGTTCCTTTCCATAAACATCTATTCCCACTATGAACATTAAGGCACAGTCTATAGAACAGTCAGGACACGGTGGGAGTTGTAGTCTCAGAACAGCGTTATAGGCGCAGGTTACTTTCTCAAACGTCCAGGTAAAGTGCTAGAACGCGGGGGTCTTCCCAGGACACGGCTCCAGTGAGGCCACGGAGTCCTGAAGTCAGGCGCTCACCGGAATCAATGTGAAGACTGTACAAATACGAGAAGCGAGTCACATGACCAGCACCGCCGCCATCGCTACGGCCACCGGCTAACAGTTACGTTTCCTCCTCTTTACGGAAGATAAAGGTTCCATGACGGCCGGTGCAGCGGGACGTGGCGAGGTCAGATCCTGGATCACAGGACAGTCTTAAAGGATCTGTGGATCCCGGGCAGATCCAGATTCCAGTCCATGGAAGGCGTTCAGCCCAGCAGTACCTTCTGCATCCTGCGGGCGGCGACGATGGCCTCGTCCTCAGAGTCGGACTCGCTCTGCGAGGAGACAGAGCTGCAGGGAGACGAGCACTCCGGGGAGCAGAGGTAATGCATCAGCGGCAGGCGGTACTTCCCACAGAAATCCACAAACTTTATGTGACGCACACAGCTGTCAAAGTACACGCCTGTGAGGGGAGAGAAGACGTGTCAGCGGGGGTCATTCACCGCCGTTACCCAGAATCCTCCTGCTCCACAAACGCTTCCCACTATAGAGTATCAGCCATCACCTCCAATCAATGCAAGACCACAGAACCCAACAATGTTTACATGTACCGATCCCGAGTTATATCCTGTATTATACTCCAGAGCCGCACTCACTATTCTGCTGGTGCAGTCACTGTGTACATACATTACTTATCCTGTACTGATCCTGAGTTACATCCTGTATTACACTCCAGAGCTGCACTCACTATTCTGCTGGTGGAGTCACTGTGTACATACATTACTTATCCTGTACTGATCCTGAGTTACATCCTGTATTATACTCCAGAGCTGCACTCACTATTCTGCTGGTGCAGTCACTGTGTACATACATTACTTATCCTGTACTGATCCTGAGTTACATCCTGTATTATACTCCAGAGCTGCACTCACTATTCTGCTGGTGCAGTCACTGTGTACATACATTACTTATCCTGTACTGATCCTGAGTTACATCCTGTATTATACTCCAGAGCTGCACTCACTATTCTGCTGGTGTAGTCACTGTGTACATACATTACTTATCCTGTACTGATCCTGAGTTACATCCTGTATTATACTCCAGAGCTGCACTCACTATTCTGCTGGTGCAGTCACTGTGTACATACAGTACTTATCCTGTACTGATCCTGAGTTACATCCTGTATCATACTCCAGAGCTGCACTCACTATTCTGCTGGCTGTCAGCAGGTTTGTCATCTCCTACAGATGACTGTACAGTGTAAAGATGGCAGTGAGCTCTGTGCAGACACTGACCCAGCATGGATCACCCGTACTGGATGATATTTACTCTCATGTGACCCCCTCTTTGGGTCGGGGGTCTCTTGCCCCTTAATCTCACCTCCGCACTTGGGGTTGGGACACTTGCTGGCGAGGTCGAGATATCTCACTAGGTTCTCGGGCAGCTCCCAGGGTCTGTAGGGGATCCCGCGGCTCTTGATGGTGCGGCCCGCCAGCTCTAGTAAGGTGGGCGGCATGTAGGTCAGGTCCCTGACAAACCTCACCACCAGAGGATTCCCGCGCAGGCTGAGCTCCTGCAGGCGCACCAGGCTCAGGATCTCACGGGGAAGGTAGGTGAGGAGGTTGTTGTGGAGGCTGAGGGACCGCAAGGAGTGCAACCTGGAAGCAGAAGACACACATTCAATGACAGCAAGCAGCGATCTTATAAACTGTAAAACACAGTTGCAGAACTTTTTATTCTAGGAAGATGAAGCTCCTGGAGTTGATGACACTTCAGTCCTGTGATCCGGGCTAACGAAGCTGAGCGCCCCCTAGAGGAGGAGACAGGGGGTACTTACTGCGCCAGCTGAGGGGGCACGCTCTGTATCCGGTTGTCACACAGCACCAGGTAGCTCAGGTGGGACAGGTTGGCAAGCTCCGGGGGGATGTACGAGATGAGATTCCCTCCCAGGTACAGGAACTCCAGGCTGCAACACAAAGAACGGACGGATGAAGAGATCCCCACATAAACCAGGACAGACCACCCCAGAAGGACCCCCAAAACATGGCAGTCTCCATACTGTGACAGATTCTACTAGCCATCAAGTATGAGGAGCAGTTACATGAAAAACTGTATTAAAGTGGAACACCGCCTTCCATAAATCGGTCCAACATTCTGCACAGATGAAATTCTCCACAGTGGTCGGAGCTTCACTGCATGAGCATAATTCATGATAAAATTCTGCCACCACTAGAGGGAGCTCTAGCGGTGACTGTATAATCTGTATGTAGCGAGCTCCCCCTAGTGGTGGCTGTATAATCTGTATGTAGCGAGCTCCCCCTAGTGGTGGCTGTATAATCTGTATGTAGCGAGCTCCCCCTAGTGGTGGCTGTATAATCTGTATGTAGCGAGCTCCCCCTAGTGGTGGCTGTATAATCTGTATGTAGTGAGCTCCCTCTAGTGGTGGCTGTATAATCTGTATGTAGTGAGCTCCCTCTAGTGGTGGCTGTATAATCTGTATGTAGTGAGCTCCCTCTAGTGGTGGCTGTATAATCTGTATGTAGTGAGCTCCCTCTAGTGGTGGCTGTATAATCTGTATGTAGTGAGCTCCCTCTAGTGGTGGCTGTATAATCTGTATGTAGTGAGCTCCCTCTAGTGGTGGCTGTATAATCTGTATGTAGTGAGCTCCCTCTAGTGGTGGCTGTATAATCTGTATGTAGTGAGCTCCCTCTAGTGGTGGCTGTATAATCTGTATGTAGTGAGCTCCCTCTAGTGGTGGCTGTATAATCTGTATGTAGTGAGCTCCCTCTAGTGGTGGCTGTATAATCTGTATGTAGTGAGCTCTCTCTAGTGGTGGCTGTATAATCTGTATGTAGTGAGCTCCCTCTAGTGGTGGCTGTATAATCTGTATGTAGTGAGCTCCCTCTAGTGGTGGCTGTATAATCTGTATGTAGTGAGCTCCCTCTAGTGGTGGCTGTATAATCTGTATGTAGTGAGCTCCCTCTAGTGGTGGCTGTATAATCTGTATGTAGTGAGCTCCCTCTAGTGGTGGCTGTATAATCTGTATGTAGTGAGCTCCCTCTAGTGGTGGCTGTATAATCTGTATGTAGTGAGCTCCCTCTAGTGGTGGCTGTATAATCTGTATGTAGTGAGCTCCCTCTAGTGGTGGCTGTATAATCTGTATGTAGTGAGCTCCCTCTAGTGGTGGCTGTATAATCTGTATGTAGTGAGCTCCCTCTAGTGGTGGCTGTATAATCTGTATGTAGTGAGCTCCCTCTAGTGGTGGCTGTATAATCTGTATGTAGTGAGCTCCCTCTAGTGGTGGCTGTATAATCTGTATGTAGTGAGCTCCCTCTAGTGGTGGCTGTATAATCTGTATGTAGTGAGCTCCCTCTAGTGGTGGCTGTATAATCTGTATGTAGTGAGCTCCCTCTAGTGGTGGCTGTATAATCTGTATGTAGTGAGCTCCCTCTAGTGGTGGCTGTATAATCTGTATGTAGTGAGCTCCCTCTAGTGGTGGCTGTATAATCTGTATGTAGTGAGCTCCCTCTAGTGGTGGCTGTATAATCTGTATGTAGTGAGCTCCCTCTAGTGGTGGCTGTATAATCTGTATGTAGTGAGCTCCCTCTAGTGGTGGCTGTATAATCTGTATGTAGTGAGCTCCCTCTAGTGGTGGCTGTATAATCTGTATGTAGTGAGCTCCCTCTAGTGGTGGCTGTATAATCTGTATGTAGTGAGCTCCCTCTAGTGGTGGCTGTATAATCTGTATGTAGTGAGCTCCCTCTAGTGGTGGCTGTATAATCTGTATGTAGTGAGCTCCCTCTAGTGGTGGCTGTATAATCTGTATGTAGTGAGCTCCCTCTAGTGGTGGCTGTATAATCTGTATGTAGTGAGCTCCCTCTAGTGGTGGCTGTATAATCTGTATGTAGTGAGCTCCCTCTAGTGGTGGCTGTATAATCTGTATGTAGTGAGCTCCCTCTAGTGGTGGCTGTATAATCTGTATGTAGTGAGCTCCCTCTAGTGGTGGCTGTATAATCTGTATGTAGTGAGCTCCCTCTAGTGGTGGCTGTATAATCTGTATGTAGTGAGCTCCCTCTAGTGGTGGCTGTATAATCTGTATGTAGTGAGCTCCCTCTAGTGGTGGCTGTATAATCTGTATGTAGTGAGCTCCCTCTAGTGGTGGCTGTATAATCTGTATGTAGTGAGCTCCCTCTAGTGGTGGCTGTATAATCTGTATGTAGTGAGCTCCCTCTAGTGGTGGCTGTATAATCTGTATGTAGTGAGCTCCCTCTAGTGGTGGCTGTATAATCTGTATGTAGTGAGCTCCCTCTAGTGGTGGCTGTATAATCTGTATGTAGTGAGCTCCCTCTAGTGGTGGCTGTATAATCTGTATGTAGTGAGCTCCCTCTAGTGGTGGCTGTATAATCTGTATGTAGTGAGCTCCCTCTAGTGGTGGCTGTATAATCTGTATGTAGTGAGCTCCCTCTAGTGGTGGCTGTATAATCTGTATGTAGTGAGCTCCCTCTAGTGGTGGCTGTATAATCTGTATGTAGTGAGCTCCCTCTAGTGGTGGCTGTATAATCTGTATGTAGTGAGCTCCCTCTAGTGGTGGCTGTATAATCTGTATGTAGTGAGCTCCCTCTAGTGGTGGCTGTATAATCTGTATGTAGTGAGCTCCCTCTAGTGGTGGCTGTATAATCTGTATGTAGTGAGCTCCCTCTAGTGGTGGCTGTATAATCTGTATGTAGTGAGCTCCCTCTAGTGGTGGCTGTATAATCTGTATGTAGTGAGCTCCCTCTAGTGGTGGCTGTATAATCTGTATGTAGTGAGCTCCCTCTAGTGGTGGCTGTATAATCTGTATGTAGTGAGCTCCCTCTAGTGGTGGCTGTATAATCTGTATGTAGTGAGCTCCCTCTAGTGGTGGCTGTATAATCTGTATGTAGTGAGCTCCCTCTAGTGGTGGCTGTATAATCTGTATGTAGTGAGCTCCCTCTAGTGGTGGCTGTATAATCTGTATGTAGTGAGCTCCCTCTAGTGGTGGCTGTATAATCTGTATGTAGTGAGCTCCCTCTAGTGGTGGCTGTATAATCTGTATGTAGTGAGCTCCCTCTAGTGGTGGCTGTATAATCTGTATGTAGTGAGCTCCCTCTAGTGGTGGCTGTATAATCTGTATGTAGTGAGCTCCCTCTAGTGGTGGCTGTATAATCTGTATGTAGTGAGCTCCCTCTAGTGGTGGCTGTATAATCTGTATGTAGTGAGCTCCCTCTAGTGGTGGCTGTATAATCTGTATGTAGTGAGCTCCCTCTAGTGGTGGCTGTATAATCTGTATGTAGTGAGCTCCCTCTAGTGGTGGCTGTATAATCTGTATGTAGTGAGCTCCCTCTAGTGGTGGCTGTATAATCTGTATGTAGTGAGCTCCCTCTAGTGGTGGCTGTATAATCTGTATGTAGTGAGCTCCCTCTAGTGGTGGCTGTATAATCTGTATGTAGTGAGCTCCCTCTAGTGGTGGCTGTATAATCTGTATGTAGTGAGCTCCCTCTAGTGGTGGCTGTATAATCTGTATGTAGTGAGCTCCCTCTAGTGGTGGCTGTATAATCTGTATGTAGTGAGCTCCCTCTAGTGGTGGCTGTATAATCTGTATGTAGTGAGCTCCCTCTAGTGGTGGCTGTATAATCTGTATGTAGTGAGCTCCCTCTAGTGGTGGCTGTATAATCTGTATGTAGTGAGCTCCCTCTAGTGGTGGCTGTATAATCTGTATGTAGTGAGCTCCCTCTAGTGGTGGCTGTATAATCTGTATGTAGTGAGCTCCCTCTAGTGGTGGCTGTATAATCTGTATGTAGTGAGCTCCCTCTAGTGGTGGCTGTATAATCTGTATGTAGTGAGCTCCCTCTAGTGGTGGCTGTATAATCTGTATGTAGTGAGCTCCCTCTAGTGGTGGCTGTATAATCTGTATGTAGTGAGCTCCCTCTAGTGGTGGCTGTATAATCTGTATGTAGTGAGCTCCCTCTAGTGGTGGCTGTATAATCTGTATGTAGTGAGGCTCCCTCTAGTGGTGGCTGTATAATCTGTATGTAGTGAGCTCCCTCTAGTGGTGGCTGTATAATCTGTATGTAGTGAGCTCCCTCTAGTGGTGGCTGTATAATCTGTATGTAGTGAGCTCCCTCTAGTGGTGGCTGTATAATCTGTATGTAGTGAGCTCCCTCTAGTGGTGGCTGTATAATCTGTATGTAGTGAGCTCCCTCTAGTGGTGGCTGTATAATCTGTATGTAGTGAGCTCCCTCTAGTGGTGGCTGTATAATCTGTATGTAGTGAGCTCCCTCTAGTGGTGGCTGTATAATCTGTATGTAGTGAGCTCCCTCTAGTGGTGGCTGTATAATCTGTATGTAGTGAGCTCCCTCTAGTGGTGGCTGTATAATCTGTATGTAGTGAGCTCCCTCTAGTGGTGGCTGTATAATCTGTATGTAGTGAGCTCCCTCTAGTGGTGGCTGTATAATCTGTATGTAGGGAGCTCCCTCTGGTGGTGGCTGCAGACGATTCGTATTGTTTTATGGGCGTCTCTTCGGGGTGCGCTGGTGTTTTTTTTTTTGGCGGGGGGGGGGGGGCAGGGGACGACGACTGTGCTATAGAGAAACGTAGTGGCGGCCCGAAGGGTTAACACGGGGGCGCTTCGTCGGCGGATCACCGTCTCCTGCTGCCGTCACCTTTATGACACTTTCCTTTGGACCCGGTGAACCTGGAGTCAGCAGCTGGTGGGGGAGGGGCGCTGCTAACCCTTTCCAGGAAAGTCCGCAGATTACATTCCATGAAGTTCAGCACATTCCCTACATGTGACCGACAGGCAGAGGGCGCCGCCCGGTGGACATCACTGGAACAGCAGCCATTGTGAATCCTATGGGAAGTCCTGAGGGGCGTCCACAGGAGAGGAGTCGGGAGCCCCCCATATGGTGGTCGCCTCAGTACCTCGCGGCAGGACAGTCGGGGGCCGGGAATCTGTAGCATCACCTGCGAAGGGAGCGGGCACCGGTCACATCCCAGCGCAAGCGCCTAAAAATCCTCAGGATCATCCGAAGAGGAGCAGCACAGACCCTCACTGCCAACACATGCACACTTCCCGAACAGAATGTCAGTACTACAGTGAACACCGACACAGGCAGAAAACAGGACAGAGGGAGCAAAGGAGAATTTATGGGTCACGGGGCTGTGAGGGGAGTCAGCTGACAACTCTAATGGATAAGACACCGTATGGGGCAAGGTGTCAGAGTGCAAGGGGAGGTTCCACCCGTGATGGAAGAGGCAGGGCACTGAGAAGAATACCTGTGCATGATGGGAGTAGTAGTGGCGGGATATGTAGCGTCTACTGTCACTAAGGAGAGACGCAAAGTGACTGCATCCTGAGAGAGCGTCACTCGGGCGTACACCGCCAGATAATCCGGATCCGACTGCGGCCTGTCTGTTCTTAAAGGGCCATACATCGCATCTGACCACGCTGTCAGAGCATGCTGGGAGCTGTAGTCCCACCACCCCATGCATGGTCCAATAATACCCAGAGATTTAGGATACCGCGGCATGCTGGGAGTTGTAGTCACAGCACCCTATACCTCCAGAGCTGTACGGTGCCGCGGCATGCTGGGAGTTGTAGTCACAGCACCCTATACCTCCAGAGCTGTACGATGCCGCGGCATGCTGGGAGTTGTAGTCACAGCACCCTATACCTCCAGAGCTGTACGATGCCGCGGCATGCTGGGAGTTGTAGTCACAGCACCCTGTACCTCCAGAGCTGTACGATGCCGCGGCACGCTGGGAGTTGTAGTCCCGCCGCCCTGTGCCCCGAGAGCTGCAGGATGCTGTGAGCAGCAGGATGCTGCGGTCCCTGCCTGGGCCCTCCCCCCTGCGGTCCCTGTCTGGGGCCTCCCCCCTGCGGTCCCTGTCTGGGGCCTCCCCCCTGCGGTCCCTGTCTGGGGCCTCCCCTGCGGTCCCTGTCTGGGGCCTCCCCCCTGCGGTCCCTGTCTGGGGCCTCCCCCGCGGGGCCCACCTGCTGATGTTCTCGATCTCGGCCGGGATGCTCTTCAGCCGGTTGCCCCCCATGGACAGCGTCTTCAGGCCGGGCATCTGCAGCAGTTGTGCCGGCAGCTCCTCGAACTGGTTCCCGCTGAAGTTGACCACCTCCAGCCGCAGCGCCGCCAGGTCCTTGGGCAGGGAGTCGGCGTCCAGCCGGTTGTTCTTGGCCAGCAGGGTCCTGAGGCGGCTCAGCGCCAGCAGCTCGTCCCCCAGGTGCGCCAGGCCGTTACTGCTGACGTCCAGGAGCTGCAGCTGGGAGAAGGCGGCCACGGCGGGCGGCAGCAGCAGCAGGCGGTTGTGGGGCAGCAGCAGCTGCTGGACCTCCCGCTTCCGCTCCTCCGGCACCTGCTCCAGGCTCAGGCTCTCCAGGCCCAGGCGGGACAGGTCCACCACCAGCTCGCCGTCCGCAGCCTCCGGGCCCTCCATGCTTCCCTCCGGGGCCACAACCCCCGGCGGCGGACTCTTCCTCTTCAGACGGAGTCCCTGCGGCTGAGGAGCCGTCACCTGCTCGGTCCCTACTGCTGCAATCTCCCCGCAATCTTATGCAAGTCCCACGGAGCCCAGCCCCGGAACATGAATAACTGTAATGAGCCAGCCCCGGAACATGAATAACTGTAATGAACCGGCCACGGAAGCTGTGTTACAGGAGCGGACATAAGGCAACGGCCAGGGAGCTGTGGTTATTATTATACAGAAGACAGGGCGGAGGGGGGGCGGTCACATGGGGATACCATGGTTGAGTCTAAACTCCATGCGGGGAAGGGACCTTGTGATGTCACAGGGCTGGGCGAAACGCCAAATGTCACGTGGGTTTGAAGCAACCAAGGGCTGTGTAACTACCTGAGCCAGCGGAACATTACTCAGCAGAAAAGCCACGGTCACGTGACACGCGCGCTGATCTCCGCCCTCACCTGCACTGACGCCGCTTATCTCTGGGATAATGTTAATACCGGCGGTTTCTCACTATATAACACTGACACCTGCAGAACACTGACAACTTCTGCAGGTGACTCAAGGGGGGAAAGCGAATGACAGAGGGGGAAAGAAAATGACAAGGGGGGGAAAGAGAATGACAAGGGGGAAAGAGAATGACAAGGGGGAAAGAGAATGACAAGAGGGGGAAAGAGAATGACAAGAGGGGGAGAGAATGACAAAGGGGGAAAAGAGAATGACAAGGGGAAGAGAATGACAAGAGGGAAGAGAATGACAAGAGGGGAAAGAGAATGACAAGAGGAGGAAAGAGAATGACAAGGGGAAGAGAATGACAAGAGGGGGAAAGAGAATGACAAGGGGGAAAGAGAATGACAAGAGGGGAAAGAGAATGACAAGAGGGGGAAAGAGAATGACAAGGGGAAAGAGAATGACAAGAGGGGAAAGAGAATGACAAGAGGGGAAAGAGAATGACAAGAGGGGGAAAGAGAATGACAAGAGGGGAAAGAGAATGACAAGAGGAGGAAAGAGAATGACAAGAGGGGAAAGAGAATGACAAGAGGGGAAAGAGAATGACAAGAGGGGAAAGAGAATGACAAGAGGGGAAAGAGAATGACAAGAGGAGGAAAGAGAATGACAAGGGGGAAAGAGAATGACAAGAGGGGGAAAGAGAATGACAAAGGGGGAAAGAGAATGACAAGAGGGGAAAGAGAATGACAAGAGGGGGAAAGAGAATGACAAGGGGGAAAGAGAATGACAAGGGGAGGAAAGAGAATGACAAGGGGGAAAGAGAATGACAAGAGGGAGAAAGAGAATGACAAGAGGGAAAGAGGAATGACAAGAGGGGGAAAGAGAATGACAAGGGGGAAGAGAATGACAAGGGAGAAAGAGAATGACAAGGGGGAGAGAGAATGACAAGAGGGGGAAAGAGAATGACAAGAGGGGGAAAGAGAATGACAAGGGGGGAAAGAGAATGACAAGAGGAGGAAAGAGAATGACAAGAGGGGAAAGAGAATGACAAGAGGAGGAAAGAGAATGACAAGAGGGGAAAGAGAATGACAAGAGGGGGAAAGAGAATGACAAGAGGGGGAAAGAGAATGACAAGAGGGGAAAGAGAATGACAAGAGGGGAAAGAGAATGACAAGAGGGGAAAGAGAATGACAAGAGGAGGAAAGAGAATGACAAGAGGGGAAAGAGAATGACAAGAGGGGAAAGAGAATGACAAGAGGGGAAAGAGAATGACAAGAGGGGAAGAGAGAATGACAAGAGGGGAAGAGAGAATGACAAAGGGGAAAGAGAATGACAAGAGGGGAAAGAGAATGACAAGAGGAGGAAAGAGAATGACAAGAGGGGAAAGAGAATGACAAGAGGGGAAAGAGAATGACAAGAGGGGAAAGAGAATGACAAGAGGGGGAAAGAGAATGACAAGAGGGGGAAAGAGAATGACAAGAGGGGAAAGAGAATGACAAGAGGGGAAAGAGAATGACAAGGGGGGAAAGAGAATGACAAGAGGGGGAAAGAGAATGACAAGAGGGGAAAGAGAATGACAAGGGGAAAGAGAATGACAAGGGGGAAAGAGAATGACAAGAGGGGGAAAGAGAATGACAAGAGGGGAAAGAGAATGACAAGAGGGGGAAAGAGAATGACAAGAGGGAGAAAGAGAATGACAAGAGGGGAAAGAGAATGACAAGAGGGGAAAGAGAATGACAAGAGGGAAAGAGAATGACAAGAGGAGAGAATGACAAGGGAAGAGAATGACAAGAGGGGAAAGAGAATGACAAGAGGGGGAAGAGAGAATGACAAGAGGGGAAAGAGAATGACAAGAGGAGGAAAGAGAATGACAAGAGGGGAAAGAGAATGACAAGAGGGGGAAAGAGAATGACAAGGGGGAAAGAGAATGACAAGGGGGAAAGAGAATGACAAGAGGAGGAAAGAGAATGACAAGAGGGGGAAAGAGAATGACAAGGGGGAAAGAGAATGACAAGAGGGGAAAGAGAATGACAAGAGGGGAAAGAGAATGACAAGGGGGAAAGAGAATGACAAGAGGGGAAAGAGAATGACAAGGGGGAAAGAGAATGACAAGGGGGAAAGAGAATGACAAGAGGGGAAAGAGAATGACAAGAGGGGAAAGAGAATGACAAGAGGGGGAAAGAGAATGACAAGAGGGGGAAAGAGAATGACAAGAGGGGAAGAGAATGACAAGAGGGGAAAGAGAATGACAAGAGGGGAAAGAGAATGACAAGAGGGGGAAAGAGAAATGACAAGGGGGAAAGAGAATGACAAGAGGGGAAAGAGAATGACAAGAGGGGAAAGAGAATGACAAAGGGGAAGAGAATGACAAGGGGGAAAGAGAATGACAAGAGGGGAAAGAGAATGACAAGAGGGGAAAGAGAATGACAAGAGGGGGAAAGAGAATGACAAGAGGGGGAAAGAGAATGACAAGAGGGGAAGAGAATGACAAGGAAGAGAATGACAAGAGGGGGAAAGAGAATGACAAGAGGGGGAAAGAGAATGACAAGAGGGGGAAAGAGAATGACAAGAGGGGAAAGAGAATGACAAGAGGAGGAAAGAGAATGACAAGGGGGAAAGAGAATGACAAGAGGGGAAAGAGAATGACAAGAGGGAAAGAGAATGACAAGGGGGAAAGAGAATGACAAGAGGGGGAAAGAGAATGACAAGGGGGAAAGAGAATGACAAGAGGGGGAAAGAGAATGACAAGAGGGGGAAAGAGAATGACAAGAGGGGAAAGAGAATGACAAGAGGGGAAAGAGAATGACAAGAGGGGGAAGAGAATGACAAGAGGGGAAAGAGAATGACAAGAGGGGGAAAGAGAATGACAAGGGGGAAAGAGAATGACAAGAGGGGAAAGAGAATGACAAGAGGGGAAAGAGAATGACAAGAGGGGGAAAGAGAATGACAAGAGGGGAAAGAGAATGACAAGAGGGGGAAAGAGAATGACAAGAGGGGGAAAGAGAATGACAAGAGGGGAAAGAGAATGACAAGAGGGGGAAAGAGAATGACAAGGGGGGAAAGAGAATGACAAGAGGGAAAGAGAATGACAAGGGGGAAAGAGAATGACAAGAGGGAAAGAGAATGACAAGAGGGGAAAGAGAATGACAAGAGGGAAAGAGAATGACAAGGGGGAAAGAGAATGACAAGAGGGGGAAAGAGAATGACAAGGGGAAAGAGAATGACAAGAGGGGGAAAGAGAATGACAAGAGGGGGAAAGAGAATGACAAGGGGGAAAGAGAATGACAAGAGGGGAAAGAGAATGACAAGGGGGAAAGAGAATGACAAGAGGGGAAAGAGAATGACAAGAGGGGAAAGAGAATGACAAGAGGGGGAAAGAGAATGACAAGAGGAGGAAAGAGAATGACAAGAGGGGAAAGAGAATGACAAGAGGGGGAAAGAGAATGACAAGAGGGGGAAAGAGAATGACAAGGGGGAAAGAGAATGACAAGAGGGGGAAAGAGAATGACAAGGGGGAAAGAGAATGACAAGAGGGGAAAGAGAATGACAAGAGGGGAAAGAGAATGACAAGAGGGGGAAAGAGAATGACAAGAGGGGAAAGAGAATGACAAGAGGGGAAAGAGAATGACAAGAGGGGAAAGAGAATGACAAGAGGGGGAAAGAGAATGACAAGAGGGAAAGAGAATGACAAGGGGAAAGAGAATGACAAGGGGGAAAGAGAATGACAAGAGGGGGAAAGAGAATGACAAGAGGGGGAAAGAGAATGACAAGAGGGGGAAAGAGAATGACAAGGGGGAAAGAGAATGACAAGAGGAGGAAAGAGAATGACAAGGGGGAAGAGAGAATGACAAGGGGGAAAGAGAATGACAAGAGGGGAAAGAGAATGACAAGAGGGGGAAAGAGAATGACAAGAGGGGGAAAGAGAATGACAAGGGGGAAAGAGAATGACAAGAGGGGGAAGAGAATGACAAGGAGGAAAGAGAATGACAAGAGGGGAAAGAGAATGACAAGAGGGGAAAGAGAATGACAAGAGGGGAAAGAGAATGACAAGAGGGGAAAGAGAATGACAAGAGGGGAAAGAGAATGACAAGAGGGGAAAGAGAATGACAAGAGGGGGAAAGAGAATGACAAGAGGGGAAAGAGAATGACAAGAGGGGGAAAGAGAATGACAAGAGGGGGAAAGAGAATGACAAGAGGGGAAAGAGAATGACAAGAGGGGAAAGAGAATGACAAGAGGGGGAAAGAGAATGACAAGAGGGGAAAGAGAATGACAAGAGGGGGAAAGAGAATGACAAGAGGGGAAAGAGAATGACAAGAGGGGAAAGAGAATGACAAGAGGGGAAAGAGAATGACAAGAGGGGAAAGAGAATGACAAGAGGGGAAAGAGAATGACAAGAGGGAAAGGGAATGACAAGGGGGAAAGAGAATGACAAGAGGGGAAAGAGAATGACAAGAGGGGAAAGAGAATGACAAGAGGGGTAAAGAGAATGACAAGAGGGGAAAGAGAATGACAAGAGGGGGAAAGAGAATGACAAGAGGGGGAAAGGGAATGACAAGGGGGGGAAAGAGAATGACAAGGGGGGAAAGTGAATGACAAGAGGGGAAAGAGAATGACAAGAGGAGGAAAGAGAATGACAAGGGGGGGAAGAGAATGACAAGAGGGGTAAAGGGAATGACAAGAGGGGAAAGAGAATGACAAGAGGAGGAAAGAGAATGACAAGGGGGGGGGGGATGGGAATGACAAGAGGCGGGAAGAGAATGACAAGAGGGGGGAAGAGAATGACAAGAGGGGAAAGAGAATGACAAGGGGGAGAAGAGAATGACAAGGGGGAGAAGAGAATGACAAGAGGGGGAAAGAAATGACAAGGGGGGGACGAGAATGACAAGAGGGGTAAAGGGAATGACAAGAGGGGGAAAGAGAATGACAAGAGGGGGAGAGAGAATGACAAGAGGGGGAAAGAGAATGACAAGGGGGGAAAGAGAATGACAAGAGGGGGAAAGAAAATGACAAGAGGAGGAAAGGGAATGACAAGAGGAGGAAAGAGAATGACAAGGGGAGGAAGTGAATGACAAGAGGGGGAAAGAGAATGACCAGAGGAGGAAAGAGAATGACAAGAGGAGGAAAGAGAATGACAAGGGGGGAAAGAGAATGACAAGGGGGGAAAGAAAATGACAAGAGGGGGAAAGAGAATGACAAGAGGGGGGAAAGTGAATGACAAGGGGAGAAAGTGAATGACAAGAGGGGAAAGAGAATGACAAGAGGGGGTAAAAGAAAATGACCAGAGGAGGAAAGATTATGACAAGAGGGGGAAAGAGAATGACAAGGGGGGAAAGAGAATGACAAGGGGGGAAAGAGAATGACAAGGGGGGAAAGTAACTGACAAGGGGGAAAGGGAATGACAAGGGGGGAAGTGAATGACAAGAGGGGAAAGGGAATGACAAGAGGGGGAAAGGGAATGAAAAGAGGGTGAAAGAGAATGTCAAGAGGGGAGGGAATGACAAGGGGGGAAAGTGAATGACAAGAGGGGGAGAAACAGAATGACGAGGGGGGGAAACAGAATGACGAGGGGGGAAAGGGAATGACAAGAGGGGAAAGGGAATGACAAGAGGGGGGAAAAAGAATGACAAGGGGGGAGAGAGAATGACAAGAGGAGGAAAGAGAATGACAAGAGGTGGAAAGAGAATGACAAGAGGGGGAAAGAGAATGACAAGAGGGGGAAAGAGAATGACAAGGGGGAAAGAGAATGACAAGAGGGGGAAAGAGAATGACAAGAGGGGGGAAAGAGAATGACAAGGGGGGAAAGGGAATGACAAGCGGGGGAAAGTGAATGACAAGAGGGGTAAATAGAATGACAAAGGGGGAAAGAGAATGACAAGAGGGGGAAAGAGAATGACAAGAGGGGGAAAGAGAATGACAAGGGGGGAAAGAGAATGACAAGAGGAGGAAAGAGAATGACAAGAGGGGAAAGAGAATGACAAGAGGGGAAAGAGAATGACAAGAGGGGAAAGAGAATGACAAGGGGGAAAGAGAATGACAAGAGGGGAAAGAGAATGACAAGGGGGGAAAGAGAATGACAAGGGGGAAAGAGAATGACAAGGGGGAAAGAGAATGACAAGAGGGGAAAGAGAATGACAAGAGGGGAAAGAGAATGACAAGAGGGGGAAAGAGAATGACAAGAGGGGGAAAGAGAATGACAAGGGGGAAAGAGAATGACAAGGGGGGAAAGAGAATGACAAGAGAAGGAATGACAAGGGAAAGAGAATGACAAGAGGGGAAAGAGAATGACAAGGGGGGAAAGAGAATGACAAGAGGGGGAAAGAGAATGACAAGAGGGGGAAAGAGAATGACAAGAGGGGAAAGAGAATGACAAGGGGGAAAGAGAATGACAAGAGGGGGAAAGAGAATGACAAGAGGGGAAAGAGAATGACAAGAGGGAAAGAGAATGACAAGAGGGGAAGAGAATGACAAGGGGGAAGAGAATGGGGGAAAGAGAATGACAAGAGGGGGAAAGAGAATGACAAGGGGGGAAAGAGAATGACAAGGGGGAAAGAGAATGACAAGGGGGAAAGAGAATGACAAGAGGGGGAAAGAGAATGACAAGAGGGGAAAGAGAATGACAAGAGGGGAAAGAGAATGACAAGAGGGGAAAGAGAATGACAAGGGGAGAAAGAGAATGACAAGGGGGAAAGAGAATGACAAGAGGGAAAGAGAATGACAAGAGGGGAAAGAGAATGACAAAGGGGGAAAGAGAATGACAAGGGGGAAAGAGAATGACAAGGGGGAAAGAGAATGACAAGAGGGGAAAGAGAATGACAAGAGGGGGAAAGAGAATGACAAGAGGGGAAAGAGAATGACAAGGGGGAAAGGAATGACAAGGGGGAAAGAGAATGACAAGGGGGAAAGAGAATGACAAGAGGGGAAAGAGAATGACAAGAGGGGAAAGAGAATGACAAGAGGGGGAAAGAGAATGACAAGAGGGGGAAAGAGAAATGACAAGAGGGGAAAGAGAATGACAAGAGGGGAAAGAGAATGACAAGGGGGAAAGAGAATGACAAGGGGAAAGAGAATGACAAGAGGGGAAAGAGAATGACAAGAGGGGAAAGAGAATGACAAGGGGGAAAGAGAATGACAAGAGGGGGAAAGAGAATGACAAGGGGGAAAGAGAATGACAAGAGGGGAAAGAGAATGACAAGAGGGGGAAAGAGAATGACAAGGGGGAAAGAGAATGACAAGAGGGGAAAGAGAATGACAAGGGGGAAAGAGAATGACAAGAGGGGAAAGAGAATGACAAGGGGGAAAGAGAATGACAAGGGGGGAAGAGAATGACAAGAGGGGAAAGAGAATGACAAGAGGGGGAAGAGAATGACAAGAGGGAAAGAGAATGACAAGAGGGGGAAAGAGAATGACAAGAGGGGGAAAGAGAAATGACAAGGGGGAAAGAGAATGACAAGAGGGGAAAGAGAATGACAAGAGGGGAAAGAGAATGACAAGGGGGGAAAGAGAATGACAAGAGGGGGAAAGTGAATGACAAGAGGGGGAAAGAGAATGACAAGGGGGAAAGAGAATGACAAGAGGGGGAAAGAGAATGACAAGGGGGAAAGAGAATGACAAGAGGGGAAAGAGAATGACAAGGGGGAAAGAGAATGACAAGAGGGGGAAAGAGAATGACAAGGGGGGAAAGTGAATGACAAGGGGGAAAGAGAATGACAAGAGGGGAAGAGAATGACAAGGGGGAAAGAGAATGACAAGGGGGAAAGAGAATGACAAGGGGAAAGAGAATGACAAGAGGGGGAAAGAGAATGACAAGAGGGGGAAAGAGAATGACAAGAGGGGGAAGAGAATGACAAGAGGGGAAAGTAGAATGACAAGAGGGAAAGGAATGACAAGAGGGGGAAAGAGAATGACAAGAGGGGAAAGAGAATGACAAGGGGGAAAGAGAATGACAAGGGGGAAAGAGAATGACAAGAGGTGGAAAGTGAATGACAAGGGGGAAAGTGAATGACAAGAGGGGAAAGAATGACAAGGGGGAAAGAGAATGACAAGAGGGGGAAAGAGAATGACAAGGGGGAAAGAGAATGACAAGAGGGGGAAAGAGAATGACAAGAGGGGAAAGAGAATGACAAGAGGGGAAAGAGAATGACAAGAAGGGGGAAGGGAATGACAAGGGGAAAGAGAATGACAAGGAGGGAAGGTGAATGACAAGGGGGAGGGAATGACAAGGGGGAAAGAGAATGACAAGAGGGGGAAAGAGAATGACAAGGGGGAAAGTGAATGACAAAGGGGGAAAGAGAATGACAAGAGGGGAAAGCGAATGACAAGAGGGGGAAGTGAATGACAAGAGGGGAAAGGAAATGACAAGAGGGGAAAGAGAATGACAAGAGGGGGAAAGAGAATGACAAGAGGGAGAGAGAATGACAAGGGGGAAAGAGAATGACAAGAGGGGGAAAGAGAATGACAAGGGGGAAAGAGAATGACAAGAGGGGGAAGAGAATGACAAGGGGGAAATTGAATGACAAGAGGGGAAAGTGAATGACAAGGGGGAAAGAGAATGACAAGGGGGGAAAGAGAATGACAAGGGGGAAAGAGAATGACAATGGGGGAAGAGAATGACAAGAGGGGGAAGAGAATGACAAGAGGGGAAAGAGAATGACAAGAGGGGAAAGAGAATGACAAGAGGGGGAAAGAGAATGACAAGAGGGGGAAAGTGAATGACAAGAGGGGAAAGAGAATGACAAGGGGGGAAAGAGAATGACAAGAGGGGGAAAGGGAATGACAAGAGGGGAAAGTGAATGACAAGAGGGGAAAGAGAATGACAAGAGGGGAAAGAGAATGACAAGAGGGGAAAGAGAATGACAAGAGGGGAAAGAGAATGACAAGAGGGGAAAGAGAATGACAAGAGGGGAAAGAGAATGACAAGAAGGGGAAAGAGAATGACAAGAGGGGAAAGAGAATGACAAGAGGGGAAAGTGAATGACAAGAGGGGAAAGAGAATGACAAGGGGGAAAGAGAATGACAAGAGGGGAAAGGGAATGACAAGAGGGGAAAGAGAATGACAAGAGGAGGAAAGAGAATGACAAGAGGGAAAGTGAATGACAAGAGGGGAAAGAGAATGACAAGGGGGAAAGAGAATGACAAGAGGGGAAAGGAATGACAAGAGGGGAAAGAGAATGACAAGAGGGGGAAAGAGAATGACAAGGGGGGGAAACGTGAATGACAAGGGGGGAAAGGGAATGACAAGGGGGGAAAGTGAATGACAAGTGGGGGAAGTGAATGACAAAGGGGGGAAAGTAAACGACAAGGGGGGAAAGTGAATAACAAGAGGGGGAAAGAGCTGGGGGTTATAGTGATTCGGGGACTGCAGAGGCTGAGCCCCAGGTGGGAGTTGTAGTGATGTGGGGACTGCAGAGGCTGAGCGCCAGCTGGGGGTTGTAGTGCTCAGTAAAGTGTCATGGTGCCCACTGTGTTTATTCCCTCTGGACCCGTCTGCCCTCTCCTCTGGACCCCTCTGCCCTCTCCTCCGGACCCTTCTGCCCTCCCCTCCGGACCCCTCTGCCCTCCCCTCCAGACCCCTCTGCCCTCTCCTCCGGACCCTTCTGCCCTCCCCTCCGGACCCCTCTGCCCTCCCATCCGGACCATGTAATCCTTGTAAGGGTTTCCACATGTCATGGCGGCCGCCAGGGGCGATCGCTTAGATGCTGGCAGCGTCTGACGTGTCATATAACCAATTGAAGAGGGGAAGCACTATGGGAGCCCTATACTACCGCACATTATGGGGGGCACTATGGAGAAGAGGGGAAGGACCACTATGGGGGCCCTATGTACTGGCATGCATCATTGGTTGGCTCTATGGAGAAGTGGGGGGGGGAGGAGAAGCACTATGGGGGCATCTACTGGGGGCTTTATGACGAGGCTCTGTCTGGCTCCTAACTTTTTTAGCTGGCTCCTAGATTCCAAGGAAATTTGTCAAGCCCTGTGGTAAAGGCCTCTTGCACACGACCGTATGGCTTTTTCAGCTTTTTGTGGTCCGCAAAAGACAGGTCTGCAAAAAATACAGATGACGTCCGTGTGCATTCCGTTTTTTTGCGGCCCCTGATGACAATCCTTGTCCGTTATGCAGATAATAATAGGACATGTTCTATCTTTGAACTAAACGGAAGGCATACAGAGTAGCTTCCGTTTTTTTTGCGGATCCATTGAAATTAATGGTTCCGTATATGGAACGCATAAACTAGAACGTAAACGGGAAAAAAAAGCGTTCCTGTGCAAGAGGCCAACCTGTGATTGAATACCAATGAAATAGATTTAAGATCTAATCTAATATCTTATTGGACATCTTCCTCTCCTCACGGTCCGGATACGGTAGTTTCACTTATTCATCTTATGTATGACTGACATAAAGTCTACGATAGATCCGTACGTAGATGAGGTGCGCGCCTTATATTGGATTGTATCAGATTATCCCAATGATGTTCATATAGAAGATCTATCACTTCTTACTACTTGTGGTGACACAGCTTTCCTGGGCACAGATTTTGACTCATATGTCAGGAATTCCTTGGTCTTCTTCGGAAGCGTCATGTAACGCGCACAGCGGCGACGTCTTTGTCATTCCGCTTCTTTCTCACCAGTTATAATTTGGTAGAAAATTATAAGGAATTTGGAGCACCTCTCCATTCAGCCGCATCTGAGGATTTCACGCTCTCGGCCGGACTGTTCACAATCAAGAGAAGTGAACGTCGTCTTTTAATAAAACCTTTATCTTTAGCATCACAAGTAGCCGATTCCTGAGCGCCACAGATTCACAGAGGAGCTTATGGCAATCCAATAGAATAGCGAACAACAACCGAGGCCGAACATAGGCGCTAAATACCTCACTTCTTGAACCCTAGCTATTCTAACCCTAAATCACTTACTGAAGCTCCTCAGCGCTCCTTCTGTCTCAGCGCTCCTTCTGTCTCAGCGCTCCTTCTGTCTCAGCGCTCCTTCTGTCTCAGCGCTCCTTCTGTCTCAGACCTCCTTCTGTTTCAGACCTCCTTCTGTCTCAGCGCTCCTTCTGTCTCAGCGCTCCTTCTGTTTCAGCGCTACTTCTGTCTCAGCGCTCCTTCTGTCTCAGCGCTCCTTCTGTCTTAGCGCTCCTCTCTCAGACCTCCATCTGTCTCAGCGCTCCTTCTTTCGCAGCGCTGCTTCTGTCTCAGCGCTCCTTCTCTCTCAGCGCTCCTTCTCTCTCAGCGCTCCTTCTGTCTCAGCGCTCCTTCTGTCTCAGCGCTCCTTCTCTCTCAGCGCTCCTTCTGTCTCAGCGCTCCTTCTGTCTCAGCGCTCCTTCTGTCTCAGCGCTCCTTCAGTCTCAGCGCTCCTTCTCTCTCAGACCTCCTTCTGTCTCAGACCTCCTTCTGTCTCAGCGCTCCTTCTGTCTCAGCGCTCCTTCTGTCTCAGCGCTCCTTCTCTCTCAGCGCTCCTTCTGTCTCAGACCTGCTTCTGTCTCAGACCTGCTTCTGTCTCAGCGCTCCTTCTGTCTCAGACCTGCTTCTGTCTCATTGCTGCTTCTCCCTCAGCGCTCCTTCTCTCTCAGCGATCCTTCTGTCTCAGACCTGCTTCTGTCTCAGCGCTCCTTCTGCCTCAGCGCTGCTTCTCTCTCAGCGCTCCTTCTGTCTCAGACCTCCTTCTCTCTCAGCGCTCCTTCTGTCTCAGCGCTCCTTCTGTCTCAGCGCTCCTTCTGTCTCAGACCTGCTTCTGTCTCAGCACTCCTTCTGTCTCAGCGCTGCTTCTGTCTCAGCGCTCCTTCTGTCTCAGCGCTCCTTCTGTCTCAGCGCTCCTTCTGTCTCAGCGCTCCTTCTGTCTCAGACCTCCTTCTGTCTCAGCGCTCCTTCTGTCTCAGCGCTCCTTCTGTCTCAGCGCTCCTTCTGTCTCAGCGCTCCTTCTGTCTCAGCGCTCCTTCTGTCTCAGCGCTCCTTCTGTCTCAGCGCTCCTTCTGTCTCAGACGCTCCTTCTGTCTCAGCGCTCCTTCTGTCTCAGCGCTCCTTCTGTCTCAGCGCTCCTTCTGTCTCAGCGCTCCTTCTGTCTCAGCGCTCCTTCTGTCTCAGCGCTCCTTCTGTCTCAGCGCTCCTTCTGTCTCAGCGCTCCTTCTGTCTCAGCGCTCCTTCTGTCTCAGCGCTGCTTCTGTCTCAGCGCTCCTTCTGTCTCAGCGCTCCTTCTGTCTCAGCGCTCCTTCTGTCTCAGCCTCCTTCTGTCTCAGCGCTCCTTCTGTCTCAGCGCTCCTTCTGTCTCAGCGCTCCTTCTGTCTCAGCGCTCCTTCTGTCTCAGCGCTCCTTCTGTCTCAGACGCTGCTTCTGTCTCAGCGCTCCTTCTGTCTCAGCGCTCTTCTGTCTCAGCACTCCTTCTGTCTCAGCGCTCCTTCTGTCTCAGCGCTCCTTCTGTCTCAGCGCTCCTTCTGTCTCAGCGCTCCTTCTGTCTCAGACGCTGCTTCTGTCTCAGCGCTCCTTCTGTCTCAGCGCTCCTTCTCTCTCAGACCTCCTTCTGTCTCAGCGCTCCTTCTGTCTCAGCGCTCCTTCTGTCTCAGCGCTCCTTCTGTCTCAGCGCTCCTTCTGTCTCAGCGCTCCTTCTGTCTCAGCGCTCCTTCTGTCTCAGAGCTCCTTCTGTCTCAGCGCTCCTTCTCTCTCAGCGCTCCTTCTGTCTCAGCGCTCCTTCTCTCTCAGCGCTCCTTCTCTCTCAGACCTCCTTCTGTCTCAGCGCTCCTTCTGTCTCAGCGCTCCTTCTGTCTCAGCGCTCCTTCTGTCTCAGCGCTCCTTCTGTCTCAGCGCTCCTTCTGTCTCAGCGCTCCTTCTGCTCTCAGCGCTCCTTCTGTCTCAGCGCTCCTTCTGTCTCAGCGCTCCTTCTGTCTCAGCCCTCCTTCTGTCTCAGCTCTCCTTCTGTCTCAGCGCTCCTTCTGTCTCAGACTCTCCTTCTCTCTCAGACCTCCTTCTGTCTCTGCGCTCCTTCTCTCTCAGCGCTCCTTCTGTCTCAGCGCTCCTTCTGTCTCAGCGCTGCTTCTGTCTCAGCGCTCCTTCTCTGTCAGCGCTCCTTCTGTCTCAGCGCTCCTTCTGTCTCAGCGCTCCTTCTGTCTCAGCGCTCCTTCTCTCTCAGCGTTCCTTCTGTCTCAGCGCTCCTTCTCTCTCAGCGCTCCTTCTGTCTGAGACCTCCTTCTCTCTCAGCGCTCCTTCAGTCTCAGCGCTGCTTCTTTCTCAGGGCTCCTTCTGTCTCAGCGCTCCTTCTGTCTCAGCGCTCCTTCTTTCTCAGTGCTCCTTCTGTCTCAGCGCTGCTTCTGTCTCAGCGCTCCTTCTGTCTCAGCGCTCCTTCTGTCTCAGCGCTCCTTCTGTCTCAGCGCTCCTTCTCTCTCAGCGCTCCTTCTGTCTCAGCGCTCCTTCTCTCTCAGCGCTCCTTCTGTCTCAGCGCTCCTTCTGTCTCAGACCTCTTTCTGTCTCAGCGCTGCTTCTGTCTCAGCGCTTCTTCTGTCTCAGCACTCCTTCTGTCTCAGACCTCCTTCTGTCTCAGCGCTCCTTCTGTCTCAGCGCTCCTTCTCTCTCAGCGCTCCTTCTGTCTCAGCGCTGCTTCTGTCTCAGCGCTTCTTCTGTCTCAGAGCTCCTTCTCTCTCAGACCTCCTTCTATCTCAGCGCTCCTTCTGTCTCAGCGCTCCTCTGACCTCCTTCTCTCTCAGACCTGCTTCTGTCTCAGCGCTCCTTCTATCTCAGCACTCCTTCTGTCTCAGCACTCCTTCTGTCTCAGCGCTCCTTCTGTCTCAGCGCTCCTTCTGTCTCAGCGCTCCTTCTCTCTCAGCGCTGCTTCTGTCTCAGCGCTTCTTCTGTCTCAGACTTCCTTCTCTCTCAGCGCTCCTTCTGTCTCAGCGCTCCTTCTGTCTCAGTGCTCCTCAGACCTCCTTCTCTCTTAGACCTGCTTCTGTCTCAGCTCTCCTTCTGTCTCAGCGCTCCTTCTGTCTCAGCGCTCCTTCTGTCTCAGCGCTCCTTCTCTCTCAGCGCTCCTTCTGTTTCAGCGCTCCTTCTCTCTCAGCGCTGCTTCTGTCTCAGCGCTCCTTCTGTCTCAGCGCTCCTTCTGTCTCAGACCTCCTTCTGTCTCAGACCTCCTTCTGTCTCAGCGCTACTTCTGTCTCAGCGCTCCTTCTGTCTCAGCGCTCCTTCTGTCTCAGCGCTCCTTCTGTCTCAGCGCTCCTTCTTTCTCAGCGCTCCTTCTGTCTCAGCGCTCCTTCTGTCTCAAGCGCTGCTTCTGTCTCAGCGCTCCTTCTGTCTCAGCGCTCCTTCTGTCTCAGACGCTCCTTCTGTCTCAGCGCTCCTTCTGTCTCAGCGCTCCTTCTGTCTCAGACCTCCTTCTGTCTCAGCGCTCCTTCTGTCTCAGCGCTCCTTCTGTCTCAGCGCTCCTTCTGTCTCAAGCGCTCCTTCTGTCTCAGCGCTCCTTCTGTCTCAGCGCTCCTTCTGTCTCAGCGCTCCTTCTGTCTCAGCGCTCCTTCTGTCTCAGCGCTCCTTCTGTCTCAGAGCTCCTTCTGTCTCAGCGCTCCTTCTGTCTCAGCGCTCCTTCTGTCTCAGCGCTCCTTCTCTCTCAGCGCTCCTTCTGTCTCAGCGCTCCTTCTGTCTCAGCGCTCCTTCTGTCTCAGCGCTCCTTCTGTCTCAGCGCTCCTTCTGTCTCAGCGCTCCTTCTGTCTCAGCGCTCCTTCTCTCTCAGCGCTCCTTCTGTCTCAGCGCTCCTTCTGTCTCAGGCTCCTTCTGTCTCAGCGCTCCTTCTGTCTCAGCGCTCCTTCTGTCTCAGCGCTCCTTCTGTCTCAGCGCTCCTTCTGTCTCAGCGCTCCTTCTGTCTCAGCGCTCCTTCTGTCTCAGCGCTGCTTCTGTCTCAGCGCTCATTCTGTCTCAGCGCTCCTTCTGTCTCAGCGCTCCTTCTGTCTCCGACCTCCTTCTGTCTCAGACCTCCTTCTCTCTCAGCGCTGCTTCTGTCTCAGCGCTGCTTCTGTCTCAGCGCTCCTTCTTTCTCAGAGCTGCTTCTGTCTCAGCGCTGCTTCTGTCTCAGCGCTCCTTCTGTCTCAGAGCTCCTTCTGTCTCAGCGCTCCTTCTGTCTCAGCGCTCCTTCTGTCTCAGCGCTTCTTCTGTCTCAGCGCTCCTTCTGTCTCAGACCTCCTTCTGTCTCAGTGCTCTTTCTGTCTCAGCGCTCCTTCTCTCTCAGAGCTCCTTCTGTCTCAGACCTGCTTCTGTCTCAGCGCTGCTTCTGTCTCAGCGCTTCTTCTGTCTCAGACCTCCTTCTCTCCTTCTCTCTCAGTGCTCCTTCTGTCTCAACGCTCCTTCTGTCTCAGCGCTCTTCTGACCTCCTTCTCTCTCAGACCTGCTTCTGTCTCAGCGCTCCTTCTGTCTCAGCGCTCCTTCTGTCCCAGCACTCCTTCTGTCTCAGCGCTCCTTCTCTCTCAGCGCTGCTTCTGTCTCAGCGCTTCTTCTCTCTCAGACTTCCTTCTCTCTCAGCGCTCCTTCTGTCTCAGCGCTCCTTCTGTCTCAGCGCTCCTCAGACCTCCTTCTCTCTTAGACCTGCTTCTGTCTCAGCTCTCCTTCTGTCTCAGCACTCCTTCTGTCTCAGCACTCCTTCTGTCTCAGTGCTCCTTCTCTCTCAGCGCTCCTTCTGTCTCAGCGCTCCTTCTCTCTCAGCGCTGCTTCTGTCTCAGCGCTCCTTCTCTCTCAGCGCTCCTTCTCTCTCAGACTTACTTCTGTCTCAGCACTCCTTCTGTCTCAGCGCTCCTTCTCTCTCAGCGCTCCTTCTCTCTCAGACCTCCTTCTGTCTCAGCGCTCCTTCTGTCTCAGCGCTCCTTCTGTCTCAGCGCTCCTTCTGTCTCAGCGCTCCTTCTCTCTCAGCGCTCCTTCTCTCTCAGCGCTCCTTCTGTCTCTGCGCTCCTTCTCTCTCAGCGCTGCTTCTGTCTCAGCGCTGCTTCTGTCTCAGCGCTGCTTCTGTCTCAGCGCTCCTTCTGTCTCAGCGCTCCTTCTCTCTCAGCATTCCTTCTGTCTCAGCGCTCCTTCTCTCTCAGCGCTCCTTCTGTCTCAGACCTCCTTCTGTCTCAGACCTGCTTCTGTCTCAGCGCTGCTTCTGTCTCAGGGCTCCTTCTGTCTCAGCGCTCCTTCTGTCTCAGCGCTCCTTCTCTCTCAGCGCTCCTTCTGTCTCAGCGCTTCTTCTGTCTCAGCGCTTCTTCTGTCTCAGTGCTCCTTCTCTCTCAGACCTCCTTCTTTCTCAGCGCTCCTTCTGTCTCAGCGCTCCTTCTGTCTCAGCGCTCCTTCTGTCTCAGCGCTCTTTCTGTCTCAGCGCTGCTTCTGTCTCAGCGCTCCTTCTGTCTCAGTGCTCCTTCTGTCTCAGACCTCCTCCTGTCTCAGTGCTCCTTCTCTCTCAGCGCTCCTTCTCTCTCAGCGCTCCTTCTCTCTCAGCGCTCCTTCTGTCTCAGCGCTCCTTCTCTCTCAGACCTTCTTCTGTCTCAGCGCTCCTTCTGTCTCGGCGCTCCTTCTCTCTCAGTGCTCCTTCTGTCTCAGCGCTCCTTCTGTCTCAGCGCTCCTTCTCTCTCAGACCTCCTTCTGTCTCAGCGCTCCTTCTGTCTCAGCGCTCCTTCTGTCTCAGCGCTCCTTCTCTCTCAGTGCTCCTTCTGTCTCAGACCTCCTTCTGTCTCAGACCTGCTTCTGTCTCAGCGCTCCTTCTGTCTCAGCGCTGCTTCTGTCTCAGCACTCCTAGTGTCTCAGATCTCCTTCTCTCTCAGCGCTCCTTCTATCTCAGCGCTCCTTCTGTCTCAGACCTGCTTCTGTCTCAGCGCTCCTTCTGTCTCAGCGCTCCTTCTCTCTCAGACCTGCTTCTTTCTCAATGCTCCTTCTGTCTCAGCGCTCCTTCTGTCTCAGCGCTCCTTTCTGTCTTAGCGCTCTTTCTGTCTCAGCGCTTCTTCTGTCTCAGCGCTCCTTCTCTCTCAGCGCTGCTTCTGTCTCAGCGCTCCTTCTGTCTCAGCGCTCCCTCTGTCTCAGCGCTCCTTCTGTCTCAGCGCTCCTTCTCTCTCAGCGCTTCTTCTGTCTCAGCGCTCCTTCTCTCTCAGCGCTTCTTCTGTCTCAGCGCTGCTTCTGTCTCAGCGCTCCTTCTGTCTCAGCGCTCCTTCTGTCTCAGCGCTCCTTCTGTCTCAGCGCTCCTTCTGTAACCTGTTTATCTTTATTCCTTCAGTCATGTATCTTTTTTTATGTTTGTGGAATTTTATTAATAAAAATTATTGTAATTGAATTGATCACAAAATATATTTCTTTACAGTAAAACCAAATCTTTACCTTTTTAATAAAGTAATATTCTGCATGAGATATTACATATTACGCTATTAAATATCATTGTGCTCTTCTTCTTCTTCTTTAAAATATTACACAGCTATAAATATAAAACTTTGTTTAGAAAAGCAACACGTATGTATTAACACGATCCCCATGTCGGGATATGCTTCCAATACAGTTGACCCGTATATTTAAATGACCATTAATGAGGTTCAATTCCCGTCAGTGATCCGGGATTAACTCCTTCCATGTTTGGATCCTCTCTAGAATACAATATGTCAGATAACACCTGTAGTAACTCCAGGATCACCTAGTTCATGTGTTATACTCACTTATCCTGATTAGATGATTGGTTCATATAATTGTGTCATAGATAACTATAATATTTCGATATGCTCTTGCTCAAGTTTACTAATTATTTTGAGACTTTTACTTTTGGGAGACTACGCCTCGGCCCTCGCTCCTGTACAACCAAAACATGAGCGCTTCACCATGAAGTAAACGAAGAATCTTGAAATCCTTACAAATGTTCAATTCGAATATATAAAATATTCATTCACATCAAGAGCCATATATTACTATCGTGTATAAAGTATATAATATCTTCCTATATGTGAGGATATAGTTGTGTATGAATGTGTAGTATCAATAATAAATCATCACTAGAGATAAATAAAACCACTTTTGAAAAACTAAAATAAAACAAACAAACAATCTCAAAGAAAGTAAATCTCCTAAAAATATTCCCCTAAGTCATTTACCTGCAGATCTTTATGATTCTTTATACGGGATCATCCAATATTTAACTAAGGCTTCGTTCACATCACCGTTCAGCCTTTCCTTCCCCTCCTCCGTTTAGGATTCAGCACATACCGGAGCCGAACGGACCCTAAAGACCCCATAGACCGTAAGGTTTCTGCTCAGAAGATGATTTTGGAGCGGAGACAAGAGTCCTGCAGGCACTACTTTTATCTTCGCTCCAAAATCATCTTCTGAGTGAAAACCTTACGGACCCCCTTATGGTCTATGGGGTCTTTAGGCTCCGTTCGGCTCCGGTATGTGCTGAATCCTAAACGGAGGAGGGGAAGGAAAGGCTGAACGGTGATGTGAACGAAGCCTTAATATAACTGATAATGTTATAGAACATTGAACCTACAACACTAGGGTCAAGCGTCTCGTTGGACAGATGTGTCACATACTATTATAAGGCCCCAAAATGATCCTTACTCTTAGCACAATTTAGACAAATTTCCTTAATCTCATTTCCAGTATAAATGTCAGATATATAAATGTTAACACAAATATTGAAATATGTTGTATAATCCCACAATATATCTGACGTCATTCTAAGTAATATGATCTCTTTTAACCAGGGGCGTAGAAGAAGTGACTGGGCCCCACAGCAAATTTTTGTATGGGCATCCGCCCCCCCCCCCCCTCCCACGAAGCTTTGCAACTCCCTTCCCCTGTTTAAGCGACAAGGGCAAGGGACGGGGCACAGAAAAGGGCCAGGGGCCAGGGAGGCATAGATAGAGGCCAGGGGGGGCTCAGGCTTGGGCCAGGGGCACAGATAAGGGTCAGGGTCCATGGGCGCAGACAGGGGCCAGGGAGGGCACAGAAAGGGCCAGGGTGGCGCACACAGGGGCCAAGTGGGAAGAGACAAGGGCCAGGGAGGTGCAGACAGGAGCCAGTGGCACAGACAAAGGTCAGGGGGGCACAGATAAAGGCCTGGTCCCAGGGGCGCATATAGGGCCCAGGGAGGCGCAGACAGTGGCCTGGGGGCCACAGGCCAGGGCGGGTACAGACAATGGCCACAGGGGTACACATGATGGTCAGCCACTGAGCCACTGCTCTCCTGAAAAAGCCAACCAGGGAGGCACAGTCACAGGGGCCAGGCAGGGCTGCGCTAACAAGGGCAACTTGGGCAAGGAGGGTTACAGGCAGCGGGCACACATACCTGAAAAGCCCAGTGAGTCAGTCACTAATGTGCGCTCTGCACTGCTGTGCCGCTGCCGCGTGTTGCTCCTTTTGCCTGCCGAGCTTTTTTGCTGCTTCCTCTGGTCAGGACTACTCGGTGGGCGTGCCTAATTAGAACAGAGCGCAATGCCGAGTGCCCGCTTGAATCCTGTGTGTCGCTCTCGCCAGGGCTTTACTCCGTCTCTCCTGGGGGGCCCCGTGCCCCCTGACTTAGGGGCCCGGTCGCAATTGCGACCGCTGCGACCCCTATAGCTACGCCACTGCTTTTAACCCCTCAAGGACTGGAGGTTTTTTATCTTTTGCATTTTCGTTTTGCGCTCCCTGCCCTACCAGAGCCATAACTTTTTTATTTTTCGGTTCACATGGCCATATGAGGGCTTGTTTTTTGCGGGACAAGTTGTACTTTTCAACAACACAATTTAATATTGCATATGATGTAGTGGGAAGCGGGAAAAAAATTCCAAATGGGGTGAAATTGCAAAAAAAAAGCAATTCCAACACAGTTTTGCGGGTTTTTAAATTCCAACGTTCGATGTGCGATAAAACTGACTGGTTAATTTTACTCTACAGGTGAAAAAAAATTCAAAAGTGGGAAAAAATCAGTTTTACTTTTTTGTCACCATGTTTTGACCCCTATAACTTTTTTGTAATTTTCTGTACAGAGCTGTTTGGGGGCTCATTTTTTGCGTCATAATCCTATCTTTTTATTGATACCATTCTGGGATGTGTATGACTTTTTGACCACCTTTTATGTAATTTTTTGTGGAAAATGAAAAGACCAAAAATGGCGAATCCGCCATTTGGACACTTTTTTTCTGTTTCTGTTTGACGTATGGGGAATATTTTTTTATATTTTTATAGTATGGGCGTTTTCACACATTGCGACACCCATGATGTGTATTTTTTTATTTTTTTATTTTTTTATTTTAGCAAAAGGGGGGCGATTTAAACTTTTATGTTTTATAATTTTTTTTTTATTTTTTTTTACTTTTATATATTTCCTATAGGGAACTATAAGTTACAATCATCTGATTGCGATTTTCATACATTTCAATGTAATAGCATTGGAATATATGAAAAAATTGCATATTTTCTATGGAGCCTATTACAGGCTGTGGCTCCATCGGAAATACTGCAGAGCTGCCTGGGTCTCATTCATAGAGCCCCGGCTACTACAGGCGCGCTCCCGCTCCTCCGATCGCCACACGGGGAGCCTGAGCACAACCGAAAGTAAAACTTTCGGTTTGTGCACGCTCTGATGTCGTGGTCAGGATTGACCACGGCATCTGAGGGGTTAAATGTCTGCAATCGGGTGCGCGGGTGTCTACTACAAGAACCATGCGGACACCCGCGGCTAAGGCGCCCGCATGAAGCAGGAGCGGGCACCATCTTGAAAGGCTGGACACAGGACGTACGGGTACGTCCTGTGTCCTTAAGAGGTTAAAGGGGTTGTCCCATCTCAGACAATGGGGGCATATCACTAGGATAAGCCCCCATTCTCTGATAGGTACGGGTCCCACACCTATATCGAGGACGGAGCCCCGAAAGTGAAGGAGGGCGCACTGTGCATGCGCAGCTACCCTCCATTCATTTTCTATGGGGCCGCCGAATATAGCTGAGTGCTGGCTCGGCTATTTCCATCGGGCCCATAGAAATGAATGGGAGCGGGGGCCGTGTATGCGCGGTACGCTCTCCCATTCACTTCTATGGGAGCAGACCTTGGTGGTGGACGGACCCCAGTGTTTTCCCGCCCTGTTCTCGATATAGATCCGGGTTCCAGCGGTGGGACCCACACCTATCAGACAGTGGGGGCATATCCTAGCGATTGACCCCCATTGTCTGAGATGGGAAAACCCCTTTAACTATCCATTTCTAACTCAAATACTGTATGCTCGGTCTTCGAATAGCATTCATACTCACATGGCAGCTGCCCACATCACTCTTACGCCAATTAACTCCAATTAATAAAATGATATCATTTGACCCATATGTATCGATTATTATGTAATGCGCATTATAAAAGAAATGTCAGCTACAAACCTGAAATACTAAGATCCTTGAATTTCTAGAATTCGGCCTCTCCATAACATAGACAGAGCATTAACCTAATCTTAGATCACCAATGTCATCGCGCGCTCCGCTCCATCGACTGACCGCCTGCTTTCTCGCCATGGCTGAGCAGAAGACGACCCAGGCCTCATGCACAGTGTGAATTACAACCTCTTTATTCTCACCTTGTTACATAGATTAACAGTTTGATTACTGGACATTCCGTGCAATTATCAAACTTCTTGTTTTTTAATGTGGAGAAGATTCGGTGAAATGCTGCTTCTCAAGAAAATTTCTACTGGAGAAAATATAGAAATAGAAAACTTTAGACCCAGCAATATTATCTGTATAAAGAATATACAAAAATCCTATCGTCTATTCTCTGACCCTCAGTATAGGGAGAGATCTTTAGACTCATTCAAGAGAGAACGGATCCTGTTATTTCTATGGTTATGGCCTCCGTCCTCTTTACCGTAGAATTACAGCGACTAAAACGTCATCAATTTTATTTCTTGTTGCCTTTTACATCTATAAGGAGCCAAACTCTACGTGTCCTTATAGACGGAGAGAGAAGAGAGGACGGAGCCATGAACCTAATTCACGGTTTATCCTACAATAAGCGTCGCATTCCCCTCTATACACCTATGGATCCCATATAATAATTACCTCACACATTGTCTTATAATTAATCAGAACTTTTATGTCGCTAACCTAATGGGAAAAACCAAATCTTATCCGTATTCAGGCCAAAGCCATCACCCATATCTGTCCCCACTGGAGCTATTTGTAGCCAATGCTTAATTAACCCTTTTCTTATACCTTCTCTATTGATGAGATCGCGGAATATCCTGCCCAATGCGACTGGTTTAGAAATGTCCAAAAATCTCTTAATTCATTTTAGAAATCCATTGACTGCATTTTCTTACAGGATAATCACAGACCCATCTGGTTCTGAGTCTCTTACCTTTGGGGCTGGTACGTTCCGTAGAGATCTGACCTCTGTAGATCCTGCTCCGGAGTCGGACGATCTGTAGATGGATGACGCGGAGAGTTCTGTTTAGCTACGGTTGGTGTCCGTGTCGGGTTTTATCATATGACGGGGTCTAAACATCACGTGTCACTTTCTGCGTTCCTCATAAACAGTATCTTTCATTCTTTTACACGTATCTGATAGTTTAGTCTTTTAAGGCCGGATTTTGTCTATTTTTACACCTTCTGATATGTGATGGAGACGTGTTCTGCTTCTTATTTTCCTCATAATGTCCAGAAACTTTCCAGCCTGAAATAATGAAGGTTTCTCTGAAGCCAACACTAAGGCCCCTTTCACACAGGCGAGTTATCCGCGCGGGAGCAATGCGTGATGTGAACGCATTGCACCCGCACTGAATCCGGACCCATTCACTTCTATGGGGCTGTGCACATGACAGTTGATTTTCACGCATCACTTTTGCGTTTCGTGAAAATCGCAGCATGCTCTATCTTCTGCGTTTTTAACGGAACGCAGGCCCCATAGAAGTGAATGGGGCTGCGGGAAAATCGCAAGCATCCGCAAGCAAGTGCGGATGCTTTGCGATGTTCCCGCATGGTTGCTATGCAACCATCGGGATGTGTAACCGGTTCTGTATTATTTCACATTATAACATAGTTATAATGTAAAATAATACCCTTGGCCATCTTCCTATTGTTTAAACCGGTGCAGAATGGGTTAAAAATAATTAACTAATAATAACTTACCTGGTCCATTTGATCGCGAAGCCCGGCCTCCTCTCCGTTAGCTTGCTAGTAGGAAAAGGACCTGTGATGATGTCACATGGTCACATGGACCAATCACATGCTCCATCACCATAGTGATCCGCAATGTCTGTTGTACTGACCCTTACTCATCTATAGGGTTACGGTCACCTTCCGCAGAGATCCGCAATGTCTGTTCTACTGACCCTTACTCATCTATAAGGTTACGGTCACCTTCCGCAGAGATCCGCAATGTCAGTTCTACTGACCCTTACTCATCTATAAGGTTACGGTCACCTTCCGCAGAGATCCGCAATGTCTGTTCTACTGACCCTTACTCATCTATAGGGTTACGGTCTCCTTCCGCAGAGATCCGCAATGTCTGTTCTACTGACCCTTACTCATCTATAAGGTTACGGTCACCTTCCGCAGAGATCCGCAATGTCTGTTCTACTGACCCTTACTCATCTATAAGGTTACGGTCACCTTCCGCAGAGATCCGCAATGTCTGTTGTACTGACCCTTACTCATCTATAAGGTTACGGTCACCTTCAGCAGAGATCCGCAATGTCTGTTCTACTGACCCTTACTCATCTATAGGGTTACGGTCACCTTCCGCAGAGATCCGCAATGTCTGTTGTACTGACCCTTACTCATCTATAAGGTTACGGTCTCCTTCAGCAGAGATCCGCAATGTCTATTGTACTGACCCTTACTCATCTATAAGGTTACGGTCTCCTTCCGCAGAGATCCGCAATGTCTGTTCTACTGACCCTTACTCATCTATAAGGTTACGGTCACCTTCCGCAGAGATCCGCAATGTCTGTTCTACTGACCCTTACTCATCTATAAGGTTACGGTCACCTTCCGCAGAGATCCGCAATGTCTGTTGTACTGACCCTTACTCATCTATAGGGTTACGGTAACCTTCCGCAGAGATCCGCAATGTCTGTTCTACTGACCCTTACTCATCTATAAGGTTACGGTCACCTTCCGCAGAGATCCGCAATGTCTGTTGTACTGACCCTTACTCATCTATAAGGTTACGGTCACCTTCCGCAGAGATCCGCAATGTCTGTTCTACTGACCCTTACTCATCTATAAGGTTACGGTCACCTTCCGCAGAGATCCGCAATGTCTGTTCTACTGACCCTTACTCATCTATAAGGTTACGGTCACCTTCCGCAGAGATCCGCAATGTCTGTTCTACTGACCCTTACTCATCTATAAGGTTACGGTCACCTTCCGCAGAGATCCGCAATGTCTGTTCTACTGACCCTTACTCATCTATAGGGTTACGGTCACCTTCCGCAGAGATCCGCAATGTCTGTTCTACTGACCCTTACTCATCTATAAGGTTACGGTCACCTTCCGCAGAGATCCGCAATGTCTGTTCTACTGACCCTTACTCATCTATAAGGTTACGGTCACCTTCCGCAGAGATCCGCAATGTCTGTTGTACTGACCCTTACTCATCTATAAGGTTACGGTCTCCTTCAGCAGAGATCCGCAATGTCTGTTCTACTGACCCTTACTCATCTATAAGGTTACGGTCTCCTTCCGCAGAGATCCGCAATGTCTGTTGTACTGACCCTTACTCATCTATAAGGTTACGGTCACCTTCCGCAGAGATCCGCAATGTCTGTTGTACTGACCCTTACTCATCTATAGGGTTACGGTCACCTTCCGCAGAGATCCGCAATGTCTGTTGTACTGACCCTTACTCATCTATAGGGTTACGGTCACCTTCCGCAGAGATCCGCAATGTCTGTTCTACTGACCCTTACTCATCTATAGGGTTACGGTCACCTTCCGCAGAGATCCGCAATGTCTGTTGTACTGACCCTTACTCATCTATAGGGTTACGGTCACCTTCCACAGAGATCCGCAATGTCTGTTCTACCGACCCTTACTCATCTATAAGGTTACGGTCACCTTCCGCAGAGATCCGCAATGTCTGTTCTACTGACCCTTACTCATCTATAAGGTTACGGTCACCATCCGCAGAGATCCGCAATGTCTGTTCTACTGACCCTTACTCATCTATAAGGTTACGGTCACCTTCCGCAGAGATCCGCAATGTCTGTTCTACCGACCCTTACTCATCTATAAGGTTACGGTCACCTTCCGCAGAGATCCGCAATGTCTGTTCTACTGACCCTTACTCATCTATAGGGTTACGGTCACCTTCCGCAGAGATCCGCAATGTCTGTTGTACTGACCCTTACTCATCTATAGGGTTACGGTCACCTTCCGCAGAGATCATACATACGTGTTTCATGTCATTCTGCTGAGTTCTCAAATCCTCATTATTCTTACTTTCCTGAACTTTCTCACCATTTCCACCCTCAGTTGATGCTTCTTCACAGATCACAGCGTCTGCGGTTGGAACGTCACTGGTACAATTATACATGGATCTATCTGACACTAGTCTGTGAAAGACCTTCACCGTATGGTCTCTTTACTGACTGAAATACGCTTATATTCTATCGTCTTATTCTCCTGTTCACATTCTGCATATAAGGGTCCATTCACACGTCCACGGATCCGCAAAACATGGACACTGGCAATGTGCGTTCCGCATTTTGTGGACCGCACGTCGCCGGCATTCTCATAGAAAATGCCTTTTCTTGTCCGGAATAGAATAGGACATGTTCTATTTTTTTGCGGAACGGAAGTGTGGATCCCCAATCCCCAAGAGTGTCCCCATAGGAATGAATGGGTCCGCAATTCCGTTCCGCAAAATGCAGAACAGAATTGCGGACGTGTGAATGGGGCCTAAATCAAACCATATCTTCTGCAGATCTTAACTGTTCACTAGGCAGAAACGTAAATTGTAATCTACTCGTATCAGTAGATTCACGTCTCGGTACGTCTGGCACTTGTTGTCCGCCTTCAGAAGAATCTTCTCAGATTCTCCGACTTAATAAAGCTTGATAATTCTTTTTGAGTTCAAGCTTTTATATAGCGGGATGGTAGCTCGCCAAATGTAATATAAATATGTATGAAAATATCAAACTGATTTGGTTCTCCTCTCAGATTTATTGTACGAGTTTGTATGAATTGCACCGAGAAGCGTTGACTAGATAAAAGCACAGCATAGAGGATGAGCGATCCAGTTTCACGCTTTCATAATTGACATGTATTGTCTGCGATATTTGGAGTAAAGAACCCCGGAGGATCCAGCCAGAGTTCTATAAAAAAATGGACAATGCGATTTATTTTTCTGTCTTCATAAAAGTTGAATAATTACAAAAACAGGTTAGAAAACGTATTCTATTGTCCATGCGTGAATATGACAGTCCCTCCATCATCTTCAGCAGCAACAACAACCCCCAGCAGAGTGAGAGGACGACCGCCATGTCTGTCCCTGTCACTCATACCATAGATACCGGCGTCTCACACATGTCTGGGCTTCTACACGTCATATATGGAGACTTCAGACACAGGTCCTTATGTTCCCGCACTGACCTCCCGTCCTCCATGTGCGTCACTAGAGATGGCGTCAGTCTGTAGCGTAATAAATCCTTTATATTATGTCACATATTATTTAACTCTCTTCTTGTTGCTGTGAGGGGGTGCAGCTGCAGCTTCTCTGTTTCTCTCTGCTCCCCATCCCCCCTTGACCAGCTACATCCGCTGACTGGTGGCGATTCTGCCGCGAAATCACCGGCACCACCCAGCAGAACCGAACCGACCTGGAGACCCTGCTCCCCCCACTATGTAACTGTGACCCCCACAGGATCAGCGCACTGCTCTCCTGAAATCCTCTGTGCTGCTGGGACCCTGCTCCTCCCACTATGTAACTGTGACCCCCACAGGATCAGCGCACTGCTCTCCTGAAATCCTCTGTGCTGCTGGGACCCTGCTCCTCCCACTATGTAACTGTGACCTCCACAGGATCAGCGCACTGCTCTCCTGAAATCCTCTGTCCTGCTGGGAGGACCCTGCTCCTTCCACTATGTAACTATCAGCCTGTGACCTCCACAGGATCAGCGCACTCCTCTCCTGAAATCCTCTGTGCTGCTGGGACCCTGCTCCTCCCACTATGTAACTCTCACCCTGTGACCTCCGCAGGATCAGCACACTCCTCTCCTGAAATCCTCTGTGCTGCTGGGACCCTGCTCCTTCCACTATGTAACTCTCATCCTGTGACCTCCACAGGATCACTGCACTCCTCTCCTGAAATCCTCTGTGCTGCTGGGACCATGCTCCTTCCACTATGTAACTCTCATCCTGTGACCTCCACAGGAACAGCACACTCCTCTCCTGAAATCCTCTGTGCTGCTGGGACCCTGCTCTTTCTACTATGTAACTCTCACCCTGTGACCTCCACAGGATCAGCGTACTCCTCTCCTGAAATCCTCTGTGCTGCTGGGACCCTGCTTCTGCCACTATGTAACTCTCATCCTGTGACCTCCACAGGATCAGCGCACTCCTCTCCTGAAATCCTCTGTGCTGCTGGGACCCTGCTCCTTCCACTATGTAACTCTCATCCTGTGACCTCCACAGGATCAGCGCACTCCTCTCCTGAAATCCTCTGTGCTGCTGGGACCCTGCTCCTCCCACTATGTAACTCTCAGCCTGTGACCTCCACAGGATCAGCACACTCCTCTCCTGAAATCCTCTGTGCTGCTGGGACCCTGCTCCTCCCACTATGTAACTCTCAGCCTGTGACCTCCACAGGATCAGCGCACTCCTCTCCTGAAATCCTCTGTGCTGCTGGGACCCTGCTCCTCCCACTATGTAACTCTCAGCCTGTGACCTCCACAGGATCAGCACACTCCTCTCCTGAAATCCTCTGTGCTGCTGGGACCCTGCTCCTCCCACTATGTAACTCTCATCCTGTGACCTCCACAGGATCAGCGCACTCCTCTCCTGAAATCCTCTGTGCTGCTGGGACCCTGCTCCTCCCACTATGTAACTCTCATCCTGTGACCTCCACAGGATCAGCACACTCCTCTCCTGAAATCCTCTGTGCTGCTGGGACCCTGCTCCTTCCACTATGTAACTCTCAGCCTGTGACCTCCACAGGATCAGCACACTCCTCTCCTGAAATCCTCTGTGCTGCTGGGACCCTGCTCCTCCCACTATGTAACTCTCATCCTGTGACCTCCACAGGATCAGCGCACTCCTCTCCTGAAATCCTCTGTGCTGCTGGGACCCTGCTCCTCCCACTATGTAACTCTCAGCCTGTGACCTCCACAGGATCAGCACACTCCTCTCCTGAAATCCTCTGTGCTGCTGGGACCCTGCTCCTCCCACTATGTAACTCTCAGCCTGTGACCTCCACAGGATCAGCGCACTCCTCTCCTGAAATCCTCTGTGCTGCTGGGACCCTGCTCCTCCCACTATGTAACTCTCATCCTGTGACCTCCACAGGATCAGCGCACTCCTCTCCTGAAATCCTCTGTGCTGCTGGGACCCTGCTCCTTCCACTATGTAACTCTCATCCTGTGACCTCCACAGGATCAGCGCACTCCTCTCCTGAAATCCTCTGTGCTGCTGGGACCCTGCTCCTCCCACTATGTAACTCTCATCCTGTGACCTCCACAGGATCAGCGCACTCCTCTCCTGAAATCCTCTGTGCTGCTGGGACCCTGCTCCTCCCACTATGTAACTCTCATCCTGTGACCTCCACAGGATCAGCACACTCCTCTCCTGAAATCCTCTGTGCTGCTGGGACCCTGCTCCTTCCACTATGTAACTCTCATCCTGTGACCTCCACAGGATCAGCACACTCCTCTCCTGAAATCCTCTGTGCTGCTGGGACCCTGCTCCTTCCACTATGTAACTCTCAGCCTGTGACCTCCACAGGATCAGCGCACTCCTCTCCTGAAATCCTCTGTGCTGCTGGGGACCCTGCTCCTTCCACTATGTAACTCTCATCCTGTGACCTCCACAGGATCAGCACACTCCTCTCCTGAAATCCTCTGTGCTGCTGGGACCCTGCTCCTTCCACTATGTAACTCTCAGCCTGTGACCTCCACAGGATCAGCGCACTCCTCTCCTGAAATCCTCTGTGCTGCTGGGACCCTGCTCCTTCCACTATGTAACTCTCATCCTGTGACCTCCACAGGATCAGCGCACTCCTCTCCTGAAATCCTCTGTGCTGCTGGGACCCTGCTCCTTCCACTATGTAACTCTCATCCTGTGACCTCCACAGGATCAGCGCACTCCTCTCCTGAAATCCTCTGTGCTGCTGGGACCCTGCTCCTTCCACTATGTAACTCTCATCCTGTGACCTCCACAGGATCAGCGCACTCCTCTCCTGAAATCCTCTGTGCTGCTGGGACCCTGCTCCTTCCACTATGTAACTCTCAGCCTGTGACCTCCACAGGATCAGCACACTCCTCTCCTGAAATCCTCTGTGCTGCTGGGACCCTGCTCCTCCCACTATGTAACTCTCATCCTGTGACCTCCACAGGATCAGCACACTCCTCTCCTGAAATCCTCTGTGCTGCTGGGACCCTGCTCCTTCCACTATGTAACTCTCATCCTGTGACCTCCACAGGATCAGCACACTCCTCTCCTGAAATCCTCTGTGCTGCTGGGGACCCTGCTCCTTCCACTATGTAACTCTCACCCTGTGACCTCCACAGGATCAGCACACTCCTCTCCTGAAATCCTCTGTGCTGCTGGGACCCTGCTCCTCCCACTATGTAACTCTCATCCTGTGACCTCCACAGGATCAGCGCACTCCTCTCCTGAAATCCTCTGTGCTGCTGGGACCCTGCTCCTCCCACTATGTAACTCTCACCCTGTGACCTCCACAGGATCAGCGCACTCCTCTCCTGAAATCCTCTGTGCTGCTGGGACCCTGCTCCTCCCACTATGTAACTCTCATCCTGTGACCTCCACAGGATCAGCGCACTCCTCTCCTGAAATCCTCTGTGCTGCTGGGACCCTGCTCCTCCCACTATGTAACTCTCATCCTGTGACCTCCACAGGATCAGCGCACTCCTCTCCTGAAATCCTCTGTGCTGCTGGGACCCTGCTCCTCCCACTATGTAACTCTCATCCTGTGACCTCCACAGGATCAGCGCACTCCTCTCCTGAAATCCTCTGTGCTGCTGGGACCCTGCTCCTCCCACTATGTAACTCTCATCCTGTGACCTCCACAGGATCAGCACACTCCTCTCCTGAAATCCTCTGTGCTGCTGGGACCCTGCTCCTTCCACTATGTAACTCTCACCCTGTGACCTCCACAGGATCAGCACACTGCTCTCCTGAAATCCTCTGTGCTGCTGGGACCCTGCTCCTCCCACTATGTAACTCTCATCCTGTGACCTCCACAGGATCAGCGCACTCCTCTCCTGAAATCCTCTGTGCTGCTGGGACCCTGCTCCTCCCACTATGTAACTCTCACCCTGTGACCTCCACAGGATCAGCACACTCCTCTCCTGAAATCCTCTGTGCTGCTGGGACCCTGCTCCTCCCACTATGTAACTCTCAGCCTGTGACCTCCACAGGATCAGCGCACTCCTCTCCTGAAATCCTCTGTGCTGCTGGGACCCTGCTCCTCCCACTATGTAACTCTCATCCTGTGACCTCCACAGGATCAGCGCACTCCTCTCCTGAAATCCTCTGTGCTGCTGGGACCCTGCTCCTTCCACTATGTAACTCTCATCCTGTGACCTCCACAGGATCAGCGCACTCCTCTCCTGAAATCCTCTGTGCTGCTGGGACCCTGCTCCTTCCACTATGTAACTCTCATCCTGTGACCTCCACAGGATCAGCACACTCCTCTCCTGAAATCCTCTGTGCTGCTGGGACCCTGCTCCTCCCACTATGTAACTCTCATCCTGTGACCTCCACAGGATCAGCGCACTCCTCTCCTGAAATCCTCTGTGCTGCTGGGACCCTGCTCCTCCCACTATGTAACTCTCATCCTGTGACCTCCACAGGATCAGCGCACTCCTCTCCTGAAATCCTCTGTGCTGCTGGGACCCTGCTCCTCCCACTATGTAACTCTCAGCCTGTGACCTCCACAGGATCAGCGCACTCCTCTCCTGAAATCCTCTGTGCTGCTGGGACCCTGCTCCTCCCACTATGTAACTCTCAGCCTGTGACCTCCACAGGATCAGCGCACTCCTCTCCTGAAATCCTCTGTGCTGCTGGGACCCTGCTCCTCCCACTATGTAACTCTCAGCCTGTGACCTCCACAGGATCAGCGCACTCCTCTCCTGAAATCCTCTGTGCTGCTGGGACCCTGCTCCTCCCACTATGTAACTCTCATCCTGTGACCTCCACAGGATCAGCACACTCCTCTCCTGAAATCCTCTGTGCTGCTGGGACCCTGCTCCTCCCACTATGTAACTCTCATCCTGTGACCTCCACAGGATCAGCGCACTCCTCTCCTGAAATCCTCTGTGCTGCTGGGACCCTGCTCCTCCCACTATGTAACTCTCATCCTGTGACCTCCACAGGATCAGCACACTCCTCTCCTGAAATCCTCTGTGCTGCTGGGACCCTGCTCCTTCCACTATGTAACTCTCAGCCTGTGACCTCCACAGGATCAGCGCACTCCTCTCCTGAAATCCTCTGTGCTGCTGGAGACCCTGCTCCTTCCACTATGTAACTCTCAGCCTGTGACCTCCACAGGATCAGCACACTCCTCTCCTGAAATCCTCTGTGCTGCTGGGACCCTGCTCCTTCCACTATGTAACTCTCATCCTGTGACCTCCACAGGATCAGCACACTCCTCTCCTGAAATCCTCTGTGCTGCTGGGACCCTGCTCCTCCCACTATGTAACTCTCATCCTGTGACCTCCACAGGATCAGCACACTCCTCTCCTGAAATCCTCTGTGCTGCTGGGACCCTGCTCCTCCCACTATGTAACTCTCATCCTGTGACCTCCACAGGATCAGCACACTCCTCTCCTGAAATCCTCTGTGCTGCTGGGACCCTGCTCCTCCCACTATGTAACTCTCATCCTGTGACCTCCACAGGATCAGCGCACTCCTCTCCTGAAATCCTCTGTGCTGCTGGGACCCTGCTCCTTCCACTATGTAACTCTCACCCTGTGACCTCCACAGGATCAGCGCACTCCTCTCCTGAAATCCTCTGTGCTGCTGGGACCCTGCTCCTCCCACTATGTAACTCTCATCCTGTGACCTCCACAGGATCAGCACACTCCTCTCCTGAAATCCTCTGTGCTGCTGGGACCCTGCTCCTCCCACTATGTAACTCTCACCCTGTGACCTCCACAGGATCAGCGCACTCCTCTCCTGAAATCCTCTGTGCTGCTGGGACCCTGCTCCTCCCACTATGTAACTCTCATCCTGTGACCTCCACAGGATCAGCACACTCCTCTCCTGAAATCCTCTGTGCTGCTGGGACCCTGCTCCTTCCACTATGTAACTCTCAGCCTGTGACCTCCACAGGATCAGCGCACTCCTCTCCTGAAATCCTCTGTGCTGCTGGGACCCTGCTCCTCCCACTATGTAACTCTCATCCTGTGACCTCCACAGGATCAGCGCACTCCTCTCCTGAAATCCTCTGTGCTGCTGGGACCCTGCTCCTCCCACTATGTAACTCTCAGCCTGTGACCTCCACAGGATCAGCACACTCCTCTCCTGAAATCCTCTGTGCTGCTGGGACCCTGCTCCTCCCACTATGTAACTCTCATCCTGTGACCTCCACAGGATCAGCGCACTCCTCTCCTGAAATCCTCTGTGCTGCTGGGACCCTGCTCCTCCCACTATGTAACTCTCAGCCTGTGACCTCCACAGGATCAGCACACTCCTCTCCTGAAATCCTCTGTGCTGCTGGGACCCTGCTCCTTCCACTATGTAACTCTCACCCTGTGACCTCCACAGGATCAGCACACTCCTCTCCTGAAATCCTCTGTGCTGCTGGGACCCTGCTCCTCCCACTATGTAACTCTCATCCTGTGACCTCCACAGGATCAGCGCACTCCTCTCCTGAAATCCTCTGTGCTGCTGGGACCCTGCTCCTCCCACTATGTAACTCTCACCCTGTGACCTCCACAGGATCAGCGCACTCCTCTCCTGAAATCCTCTGTGCTGCTGGGACCCTGCTCCTCCCACTATGTAACTCTCATCCTGTGACCTCCACAGGATCAGCGCACTCCTCTCCTGAAATCCTCTGTGCTGCTGGGACCCTGCTCCTCCCACTATGTAACTCTCATCCTGTGACCTCCACAGGATCAGCGCACTCCTCTCCTGAAATCCTCTGTGCTGCTGGGACCCTGCTCCTTCCACTATGTAACTCTCATCCTGTGACCTCCACAGGATCAGCGCACTCCTCTCCTGAAATCCTCTGTGCTGCTGGGACCCTGCTCCTTCCACTATGTAACTCTCATCCTGTGACCTCCACAGGATCAGCGCACTCCTCTCCTGAAATCCTCTGTGCTGCTGGGACCCTGCTCCTCCCACTATGTAACTCTCATCCTGTGACCTCCACAGGATCAGCGCACTCCTCTCCTGAAATCCTCTGTGCTGCTGGGACCCTGCTCCTCCCACTATGTAACTCTCATCCTGTGACCTCCACAGGATCAGCACACTCCTCTCCTGAAATCCTCTGTGCTGCTGGGACCCTGCTCCTCCCACTATGTAACTCTCATCCTGTGACCTCCACAGGATCAGCGCACTCCTCTCCTGAAATCCTCTGTGCTGCTGGGACCCTGCTCCTTCCACTATGTAACTCTCATCCTGTGACCTCCACAGGATCAGCGCACTCCTCTCCTGAAATCCTCTGTGCTGCTGGGACCCTGCTCCTCCCACTATGTAACTCTCATCCTGTGACCTCCACAGGATCAGCACACTCCTCTCCTGAAATCCTCTGTGCTGCTGGGACCCTGCTCCTCCCACTATGTAACTCTCATCCTGTGACCTCCACAGGATCAGCGCACTCCTCTCCTGAAATCCTCTGTGCTGCTGGGACCCTGCTCCTCCCACTATGTAACTCTCACCCTGTGACCTCCACAGGATCAGCACACTCCTCTCCTGAAATCCTCTGTGCTGCTGGGACCCTGCTCCTTCCACTATGTAACTCTCAGCCTGTGACCTCCACAGGATCAGCACACTCCTCTCCTGAAATCCTCTGTGCTGCTGGGAGACCCTGCTCCTCCCACTATGTAACTCTCATCCTGTGACCTCCACAGGATCAGCACACTCCTCTCCTGAAATCCTCTGTGCTGCTGGAGGACCCTGCTCCTTCCACTATGTAACTCTCAGCCTGTGACCTCCACAGGATCAGCACACTCCTCTCCTGAAATCCTCTGTGCTGCTGGGAGGACCCTGCTCCTTCCACTATGTAACTCTCATCCTGTGACCTCCACAAGATCAGCACACTCCTCTCCTGAAATCCTCTGTGCTGCTGGAGGACCCTGCTCCTTCCACTATGTAACTCTCATCCTGTGACCTCCACAGGATCAGCACACTCCTCTCCTGAAATCCTCTGTGCTGCTGGGAGCCCTGCTCCTCCCACTATGTAACTCTCAGCCTGTGACCTCCACAGGATCAGCACACTCCTCTCCTGAAATCCTCTGTGCTGCTGGGACCCTGCTCCTCCCACTATGTAACTCTCATCCTGTGACCTCCACAGGATCAGCACACTCCTCTCCTGAAATCCTCTGTGCTGCTGGGACTCTGCTCCTCCCACTATGTAACTCTCACCCTGTGACCTCCACAAGATCAGCACACTCCTCTCCTGAAATCCTCTGTGCTGCTGGGACCCTGCTCCCTCCACTATGTAACTCTCATCCTGTGACCTCCACAGGATCAGCGCACTCCTCTCCTGAAATCCTCTGTGCTGCTGGGACCCTGCTCCCTCCACTATGTAACTCTCATCCTGTGACCTCCACAGGATCAGCACACTCCTCTCCTGAAATCCTCTGTGCTGCCGGCGATGCTTAATAACGACTCGTGGATCTTTTTAGTTTTTTATTTGGTTGTTACAGAATAAAAAAATACTGATATAAAACACGTTACGGTGCAGAATACGCGGGATCGGGCAGCGCTCGGCACACGGAGCGGCGGGTGGTAATATTATCTATATATGTGTGCACTGGTTGTAAGGGGGTGCCATGGGGGAGGGGCGGGGGGCACCTACAATGAGAAGCATGTCTGGCGGCTGCCCCCTCCCAGGGGCATTCCGGAAGATGGAGCCCCCACCACCCCAGCGGATTATAGCGCCCTCCCCCGCCAGGCGAGGGTATAATGACTGGACGATGCCGGAAGCCGAGCCGCGTGACGCGCGATACAGGGAGAGCTTGTGCCGCTATGTCTACAATATCACACCTATATATAACACACAACATAAAATACAGTGTGGCCCCGGGGCCCAAAATCATAGCACCTTAAAGGGAGACTGTGAAATGTGGAGGAAGGGGTTAACCGGGTGCTGGAACGCTCATCGTAAAATATTCTGGTCTTTGGCAAAACGGAACAATCAAAGGGCGCCAAAGCGGCCGGTCTGTACACAGAGCACATACCGCCATCTATAGACTCCGCCCATGGACACGCCTCCTCGCGGATACAGTATTACTATAGGAGTATAAGGGAGGAGGCGATAAGGCACTCAGTACCGGAGTCATGGCCGCCGGGCGCCTTATTACCCGCTACCTCAGGGAAGGAGGAGGTCGTGATGTATCGGGAGAGTTTTTGGCGGGGTCGGGGGCGCGGTTACACTCATAAGCCCCGCCCCTTGCCTATTCTTTGCACCTATGCCCTACATATGGTTGATTGTTTCTCATTGATAAAAGCTAAGAAGAGATTCTCCTGCGCGTCCGATGGCGGCGCGCGGGGCGAGCGGCGGGGGTCCGCTTCTCCTCCTTAGATGTCCTTGCTGCTCACAGACTTGGCTTTCACGGCCGTTTCCTGGAGGAAGAAGAGGAGGCGTCAGTATACATGTATACAGGAGGAGTGCTGCCATATACCGCGCAGGCGTCCTGAGTACCTGGTGCTTCCTCAGCTCATCCACGTATCGGCTCACATCTCCATGCTGGTTGTCTTCACCTGGAAACAGACATGACTGATGAGCAGAGGCCGACGAGGACACGCCCCCCACCCCGCCAACACTCAGATATGGAGACGCACTGGGGTAGGTGAGCGTCAGGGCAGAATGAACCGCCACATAGTGCACAGGACTGGACAGATCACACACATATCACATGTTAAAGGTGGACACGTATGTAGCATGTGACTTTACTGCCTCCCATGGCGCTCACCTTCACAGGACATGGCAGTGCACACCCAGTTCCCACAGGCGCAGACGCAGCGGTTGCACTGGACTTGTGTCTCTGCTCCGTCCTCGTAATTCTCATCTTCAAGGGCGCACTCTGTGGAACAGATATGGGGTGAGAATACCGCAGTCACAGGGCGGATATACCGCAGTCACAGGGCGGATATACCGCAGTCACAGAGCGGATATACCGCAGTCACAGGGCGGATATACCGCAGTCACAGAGCGGATATACCGCAGTCACAGGGCGGATATACCGCAGTCACAGGGCGGATATACCGCAGTCACAGAGCGGATATACCGCAGTCACAGGGCGGATATACCGCAGTCACAGAGCGGATATACCGCAGTCACAGGGCGGATATACCGCAGTCACAGGGCGGATATACCGCAGTCACAGAGCGGATATACCGCAGTCACAGGGCGGATATACCGCAGTCACAGGACTGATATACCGCAGTCACAGAGCGGATATACCGCAGTCACAGGGCGGATATACCGCAGTCACAGGGTGAATATAACGCAGTCACAGGACTAATATACCTCAGTCACAGGGCGGATATACCTCAGTCACAGGGCGGATATACCGCAGTCACAGGGCGATATACCGCAGTCACAGAGCGGATATACCGCAGTCACAGGGCGGATATACCGCAGTCACAGAGCGGATATACCGCAGTCACAGGGCGGATATACCGCAGTCACAGGGCGAATATACCGCAGTCACAGGGCGGATATACCGCAGTCACAGGGCGGATATACCGCAGTCACAGGGCGGATATACGCAGTCACAGGGCGGATATACCGCAGTCACAGGGCGGATATACCGCAGTCACAGGCGGATATACCGCAGTCACAGGGCGGATATACCGCAGTCACAGGGCTGATATGCAGTCACAGGGCAATATGCAGTCACAGGGCGGATATACCGCAGTCACAGGGGATATACCGCAGTCACAGGGTACGAGTACAGGCGGATATGCCGCAGTCACAGGGCGGATATACCGCAGTCACAGGGCGGATATACCGCAGTCACAGAGCGGATATACCGCAGTCACAGGGCGGATATACCGCAGTCACAGGGTGAATATACCGCAGTCACAGGACTAATATACCACAGTCACAGGGCGGATATACCGCAGTCACAGGGCGGATATACCGCAGTCACAGGCGGATATACCGCAGTCACAGAGCGGATATACCGCAGTCACAGAGCGGATATACCGCAGTCACAGGGCGGATATACCGCAGTCACAGGGCGGATATACCGCAGTCACAGAGCGGATATACCGCAGTCACAGGGCGGATATACCTCAGTCACAGGCGGATATACCGCAGTCACGGATATACCGCAGTCACAGAGCGGATATACCGCAGTCACAGGGCGGATATACCGCAGTCACAGGACTGATATACCGCAGTCACAGAGCGGATATACCGCAGTCACAGGGCGGATATACCGCAGTCACAGGGTGAATATAACGCAGTCACAGGACTAATATACCTCAGTCACAGGGCGGATATACCGCAGTCACAGGGCGGATATACCGCAGTCACAGAGCGGATATACCGCAGTCACAGAGCGGATATACCGCAGTCACAGGGCGGATATACCGCAGTCACAGGACTGATATACCGCAGTCACAGAGCGGATATACCGCAGTCACAGGGCGGATATACCGCAGTCACAGGGTGAATATACCGCAGTCACAGGACTAATATACCACAGTCACAGGGCGGATATACCGCAGTCACAGGGCGGATATACCGCAGTCACAGAGCGGATATACCGCAGTCACAGGGAGGATATACCGCAGTCACAGGACTGATATACCGCAGTCACAGAGCGGATATACTGCAGTCACAGGGCGGATATACCGCAGTCACAGGGTGAATATACCGCAGTCACAGGACTAATATACCACAGTCACAGGGCGGATATACCGCAGTCACAGGGCGGATATACCGCAGTCACAGGGCGGATATACCGCAGTCACAGGGCGGATATACCGCAGTCACAGGGCGGATATACCGCAGTCACAGGGCGGATATACCGCAGTCACAGGGCGAATATACCGCAGTCACAGGGCGAATATACCGCAGTCACAGAGCGGATATACCGCAGTCACAGGGTGGATATACCGCAGTCACAGGGTGAATATACCGCAGTCACAGGGCGGATATACCGCAGTCACAGGGTGAATATACCGCAGTCACAGGGCGGATATACCGCAGTCATAGGGTGAATATACCGCAGTCAAAGGGCGAATATACCGCAGTCACAGAGTGGATATATTGCAGTCACAGGGTGAATATACCGCAGTCACAGAGTGAATATACCGCCGTCACAGGGTGAATATACCGCAGTCACAGGGCGAATATACCGCAGTCACAGGGCGGATATACCGCAGTCACAGGGCGCATATACCGCAGTCACAGGGCAGATATACCGCAGTCACAGGGCGGATATACCGCAGTCACAGGGCGCATATACCGCAGTCACAGGGTGGATATACCGCAGTCACAGGGCGGATATACCGCAGTCACAGGGCGAATCAATAGGGCTCCCCTTACTCTTCTCTTGGGGTCGGAATGAGGGGTTCAGACACTTCAGGAACTCATTGAAGCTCAGTTTCCAGTCGGCGTTTTCGTCGGACAGCTCGATCAGCGCCTCCACACACAGACCCCTGAGAAGAAACGACCGAGGTTATTACATGTTCTCCTGTAATATTGTATTACACTACAGTGGGCTATATGGTCCTCAGTGCAGTGTGGTCCCGCTGGGGGGACACCCCCTAGAATTGGGGGCGTCACTGGCGTTTACAAGGCTCTTACTTGAGGATCCGGTTGGTCTCCTGGTCCTTGTAGGTGGTGATGTTAATGGCCGTCTGGTTCTGCTCCAGGAATTTCAGGAACTCGGAGGAGTCCAGCCGGGAGTCCCCATCGTCGTAGCTCTAACAGCAGAAAACACCGGAGAAAACACAGATTTACAAAAAATAGAGAATTCCTCTAATCTGACAACTGCAGGTCCAATGAGATTCCTGACAAAAACCTCATGGCTCCCTCCCTCCTCTCCACCATGTCTTGCAATTTGGGCAACTAAGAAAGTGCAAGCTCTGAGGCCGAATACAGAGTGTCCTTCGTGTCTCTTCTATGGACCTCAGGTCAGTCATTCTTATCGTGCCTCGTGCCTCCTGCCTGACACCCATACATCGCCTTGAGCAACTGTAAAAGTAAACCCCCTGAGGCGGAATAAATAAAGTGTAACGTGGAGAAGAGGCGGCTCAGTCTACAGCATTGTGCTGCTGGAGACTAGATAGGCAGGGTTATGTCGCTGACGATAGCATGCAGGAGAGTATTTATACACTAGGGTGACTAGGTTATCACAGGGGCTAATAGAAGGGAGAACTAATGACAGAATGATACGTGCTGTACTGCTGGAGACTAGATAGGCAGGACTACATCACCGTCAACAGCAGATTAAAACTTCTATGAAAACTGCAATCAGAGGATCATCCTTTCATCACTAGGTGGCAATTACAATGAGGGAATGAGAGAGCTAATGTACTGCTAGAGACTAGATAGGCAAGACAATGCCCCTGACAATAGCAGAGGTAGAAGTATATATACAGGATGGTGCTGTAAGCGGGATCATCCGATTATCACCAAATGAGAGATCTATTGTACTGCTGGAGACTTGATAGGCTGGACTACACCATTAAAAACCGCAGATTGGAGAGTATTCATACACAGTTATTACAAGGGCTATCCTGGTATTACTGGAAGGGAATTAAAATGAGTGTAATGACAAGTATTATACTGCTGGAGACTAGATAGGCAGGATTACATCACAGACAACTGCGGAGGACAGAGGCATATATACACTATCCGAGGGATGGCTGACTGACGGTACTGCTGGAGACTAGATAGGCAGGATTACATCACTGACAACTGCAGAGGACAGAGGCATATATACACTATCCGAGGAATCACCCAACAATCACTAGAGGTGGGGATATAATGGCTGATTGATGGTACTGCTGGAGACTAGATAAGGCAGGATTACATCACTGACAACAGCAGAGGACAGAGGGTATATACACTATCAGAGGGATCACCCGACAATCACTAGAGGTTGGGATATAATACCTGATTGACGGTACTGCTGGAGACTAGATAGGCAGGATTACATCACAGACAACTGCAGAGGACAGAGGGTATATACACTATCCGAGGGATCACCCGACAATCACTAGAGGTTGGGATATAATAACTGATTGATGGTACTGCTGGAGACTAGATAGGCAGGATTACATCACAGACAACTGCAGAGGACAGAGGCATATGTACACTATCCGATGGATGGCTGATTGACGGTACTGCTGGAGACTAGATAGGCAGGATTACATCACTGACAACAGCAGAGGACAGGGGATATGTACACTATCCGAGGGATCACCCAACAATCACTAGAGGTTGGGATATAATGACTGATTGACGGTACTGCTGGAGACTAGATAGGCAGGATTACATCACTGACAACAGCAGAGGACAGAGGGTATATACACTATCCGAGGAATCACCCAACAATCACTAGAGGTTGGGATATAATAACTGATTGACGGTACTGCTGGAGACTAGATAGGCAGGATTACATCACAGACAACAGCAGATAATAAAGCTGTAAATTCTCTTCTGTTGCTGCAGTGTACGCAGCTCCCTGCCGCTCCGTGCTCCATCCTTCGTCCGTACCTTGAAGTATTTTTCCAGGATCTCGCTGTAGTTGTTGCCTTTGGAGAACCAGCCGTCTGGGATGATCTCGGCCTCCAGCCACTGGATGACGCGTCTGCGCAGCTCATCGCGATCAGACTGGTAACACACGACTGAGCGGAGGGCACAGTAATAAGGGAAAGGGTTAATGAAAAGCTATTACAAACAGAAAGAAATAACCGCTGGTGCGTAATAAAGAGGCCGGTACCTGGGCTGCTGGCGGCCGCGTCAGACGTCTTCTCTGTGCGAGACAATAGAGACACAAGTTTATAAGAGGAGCGATGATCTGCAGATGTATTATAATGCTACAGACCATATGAGGAGTATAATAAGTATAATGATCAGCCCAATGTCACCTTATAATGAATCCATCACAACACCACAAAACCATGGAGACCGGAATGACATTATGTTCTTCGTACCTTTGCAAAGTCCATCATAGTCCACCTGTATCTTGGACCCCGTCAGGCAGGCATCGCGGTGAAGCTCGCAGTGGTTCAGGTAAGTCTTCCCATTGCTGCCGCAAACTGGTCTCTTGTGAGACTTACATTTCTGAAGAAGAAACAAGAACATCCATGTAAAAAAAAGCAGATTCAGGAGAACATCCATGTACCATACACCAGACCAGGAGAACATCCATGTATCATACACCAGACCAGGAGAACATCCATGTACCATACACCAGACCAGGAGAACATCCATGTACCATACACCAGACCAGGAGAACATCCATGTATCATACACCAGACCAGGAGAACATCCATGTATCATACACCAGACCAGGAGAACATCCATGTACCATACACCAGACCAGGAGAACATCCATGTATCATACACCAGACCAGGAGAACATCCATGTATCATACACCAGACCAGGAGAACATCCATGTATCATACACCAGACCAGGAGAACATCCATGTATCATACACCAGACCAGGAGAACATCCATGTACCATACACCAGACCAGGAGAACATCCATGTACCATACACCAGACCAGGAGAACATCCATGTACCATACACCAGACCAGGAGAACATCCATGTACCATACACCAGACCAGGAGAACATCCATGTATCATAGACCAGACCAGGAGAACATCCATGTACCATAAACCAGACCAGGAGAACATCCATGTACCATACACCAGACCAGGAGAACATCCATGTATCATACACCAGACCAGGAGAACATCCATGTATCATACACCAGACCAGGAGAACATCCATGTACCATACACCAGACCAGGAGAACATCCATGTATCATACACCAGACCAGGAGAACATCCATGTATCATACACCAGACCAGGAGAACATCCATGTACCATACACCAGACCAGGAGAACATCCATGTATCATACACCAGACCAGGAGAACATCCATGTACCATACACCAGACCAGGAGAACATCCATGTATCATACACCAGACCAGGAGAACATCCATGTACCATACACCAGACCAGGAGAACATCCATGTATCATACACCAGACCAGGAGAACATCCATGTACCATACACCAGACCAGGAGAACATCCATGTATCATACACCAGACCAGGAGAACATCCATGTACCATACACCAGACCAGGAGAACATCCATGTACCATACACCAGACCAGGAGAACATCCATGTACCATACACCAGACCAGGAGAACATCCATGTATCATACACCAGACCAGGAGAACATCCATGTATCATACACCAGACCAGGAGAACATCCATGTATCATACACCAGACCAGGAGAACATCCATGTACCATACACCAGACCAGGAGAACATCCATGTACCATACACCAGACCAGGAGAACATCCATGTACCATACACCAGACCAGGAGAACATCCATGTACCATACACCAGACCAGGAGAACATCCATGTATCATACACCAGACCAGGAGAACATCCATGTATCATACACCAGACCAGGAGAACATCCATGTATCATACACCAGACCAGGAGAACATCCATGTATCATACACCAGACCAGGAGAACATCCATGTACCATACACCAGACCAGGAGAACATCCATGTACCATACACCAGACCAGGAGAACATCCATGTATCATACACCAGACCAGGAGAACATCCATGTATCATACACCAGACCAGGAGAACATCCATGTACCATACACCAGACCAGGAGAACATCCATGTACCATACACCAGACCAGGAGAACATCCATGTACCATACACCAGACCAGGAGAACATCCATGTACCATACACCAGACCAGGAGAACATCCATGTATCATACACCAGACCAGGAGAACATCCATGTATCATACACCAGACCAGGAGAACATCCATGTACCATACACCAGACCAGGAGAACATCCATGTACCATACACCAGACCAGGAGAACATCCATGTATCATACACCAGACCAGGAGAACATCCATGTACCATACACCAGACCAGGAGAACATCCATGTACCATACACCAGACCAGGAGAACATCCATGTACCATACACCAGACCAGGAGAACATCCATGTACCATACACCAGACCAGGAGAACATCCATGTACCATACACCAGACCAGGAGAACATCCATGTACCATACACCAGACCAGGAGAACATCCATGTACCATACACCAGACCAGGAGAACATCCATGTACCATACACCAGACCAGGAGAACATCCATGTACCATACACCAGACCAGGAGAACATCCATGTATCATACACCAGACCAGGAGAACATCCATGTATCATACACCAGACCAGGAGAACATCCATGTATCATACACCAGACCAGGAGAACATCCATGTATCATACACCAGACCAGGAGAACATCCATGTATCATACACCAGACCAGGAGAACATCCATGTACCATACACCAGACCAGGAGAACATCCATGTACCATACACCAGACCAGGAGAACATCCATGTACCATACACCAGACCAGGAGAACATCCATGTATCATACACCAGACCAGGAGAACATCCATGTACCATACACCAGACCAGGAGAACATCCATGTATCATACACCAGACCAGGAGAACATCCATGTATCATACACCAGACCAGGAGAACATCCATGTACCATACACCAGACCAGGAGAACATCCATGTACCATACACCAGACCAGGAGAACATCCATGTATCATACACCAGACCAGGAGAACATCCATGTACCATACACCAGACCAGGAGAACATCCATGTACCATACACCAGACCAGGAGAACATCCATGTATCATACACCAGACCAGGAGAACATCCATGTATCATACACCAGACCAGGAGAACATCCATGTATCATACACCAGACCAGGAGAACATCCATGTATCATACACCAGACCAGGAGAACATCCATGTACCATACACCAGACCAGGAGAACATCCATGTATCATACACCAGACCAGGAGAACATCCATGTATCATACACCAGACCAGGAGAACATCCATGTACCATACACCAGACCAGGAGAACATCCATGTACCATACACCAGACCAGGAGAACATCCATGTATCATACACCAGACCAGGAGAACATCCATGTATCATACACCAGACCAGGAGAACATCCATGTACCATACACCAGACCAGGAGAACATCCATGTACCATACACCAGACCAGGAGAACATCCATGTACCATACACCAGACCAGGAGAACATCCATGTACCATACACCAGACCAGGAGAACATCCATGTATCATACACCAGACCAGGAGAACATCCATGTATCATACACCAGACCAGGAGAACATCCATGTATCATACACCAGACCAGGAGAACATCCATGTATCATACACCAGACCAGGAGAACATCCATGTACCATACACCAGACCAGGAGAACATCCATGTATCATACACCAGACCAGGAGAACATCCATGTATCATACACCAGACCAGGAGAACATCCATGTATCATACACCAGACCAGGAGAACATCCATGTACCATACACCAGACCAGGAGAACATCCATGTATCATACACCAGACCAGGAGAACATCCATGTATCATACACCAGACCAGGAGAACATCCATGTACCATACACCAGACCAGGAGAACATCCATGTATCATACACCAGACCAGGAGAACATCCATGTACCATACACCAGACCAGGAGAACATCCATGTATCATACACCAGACCAGGAGAACATCCATGTATCATACACCAGACCAGGAGAACATCCATGTATCATACACCAGACCAGGAGAACATCCATGTACCATACACCAGACCAGGAGAACATCCATGTATCATACACCAGACCAGGAGAACATCCATGTATCATACACCAGACCAGGAGAACATCCATGTACCATACACCAGACCAGGAGAACATCCATGTATCATACACCAGACCAGGAGAACATCCATGTACCATACACCAGACCAGGAGAACATCCATGTACCATACACCAGACCAGGAGAACATCCATGTACCATACACCAGACCAGGAGAACATCCATGTACCATACACCAGACCAGGAGAACATCCATGTATCATACACCAGACCAGGAGAACATCCATGTATCATACACCAGACCAGGAGAACATCCATGTATCATACACCAGACCAGGAGAACATCCATGTACCATACACCAGACCAGGAGAACATCCATGTATCATACACCAGACCAGGAGAACATCCATGTACCATACACCAGACCAGGAGAACATCCATGTACCATACACCAGACCAGGAGAACATCCATGTACCATACACCAGACCAGGAGAACATCCATGTATCATACACCAGACCAGGAGAACATCCATGTACCATACACCAGACCAGGAGAACATCCATGTACCATACACCAGACCAGGAGAACATCCATGTACCATACACCAGACCAGGAGAACATCCATGTACCATAGACCAGACCAGGAGAACATCCATGTATCATACACCAGACAAGGAGAACATCCATGTACCATAGACCAGACCAGGAGAACATCCATGTACCATACACGGAGAACATCCATGTACCATACACCAGACCAGGAGAACATCCATGTACCATACACCAGACCAGGAGAACATCCATGTACCATACACCAGACCAGGAGAACATCCATGTATCATACACCAGACCAGGAGAACATCCATGTACCATACACCAGACCAGGAGAACATCCATGTATCATACACCAGACCAGGAGAACATCCATGTATCATACACCAGACCAGGAGAACATCCATGTACCATACACCAGACCAGGAGAACATCCATGTACCGTACACCAGACCAGGAGAACATCCATGTACCATACACCAGACCAGGAGAATATCTATGTACCATACACCAGACCAGGAGAACATCCATGTATCATACACCAGACCAGGAGAACATCCATGTACCATACACCAGACCAGGAGAACATCCATGTACCATACACCAGACCAGGAGAACATCCATGTATCATACACCAGACCAGGAGAACATCCATGTATCATACACCAGACCAGGAGAACATGTATGTTCCATGTAATGGTGATGACTCACCTCGATGCACAGGCAGGTCGGTTCCCCCTTTTCGGTCACAGCACATTCTCTGCCCGCTCCGCAGAACACATTGGCGCACACCTTCGATTTGCTTTTGGGTTCTTCCTGTTTGAAGAGAGAAATACGATGAGAATGAGAAATATCCTCCTGAGCCCCCGGACCCTCCTGAGCCCCCGAATCCTCCTGAGCCCCCGGACCCTCCTGAGCCCCCGAATCCTCCTGAGCCCCCGGACCCTCCTGAGCCCCCGAACCCTCCTGAGCCCCCAGACCCTCCTGAGCCCCCAGACCCTCCTGAGCCCCAGACCCTCCTGAGCCCCCAAATCCTCCTGAGCCCCCGGACCCTCCTGAGCCCCCAGACCCTCCTGAGCCCCCGAATCCTCCTGAGCCCCCTAACCCTCCTGGAGCCCCCGAACCCTCCTGAGCCCCCGAACCCTCCTGAGCCCCCGAATCCTCCTGAGCCCCCTAACCCTCCTGAGCCCCCGAACCCTCCTGAGCCCCCGAATCCTCCTGAGCCCCCCAGGATGCAGTACCAGTAATTAGGAGAGGCTGCAGTACCAGGAGAAGCCAGTGTGTGGCAATAGTGAGCCAGTATGTGCACAAGCAGTGCAGGGAAGGGGCAGCGGAGCCCACCGAGGAGCAGGCGCCTCCTCACTGACTTCTTCCAAGAACTACATTTCCCCAGTGCTGAACAGAATGGACGCTGGAGCGGTTTTATACTGACCCAAGAATCTATACATTCTACAGGAGATTAGATTGTGAGCTCCTGGGGCAGAGATGATGGGAGTGATACATTGTGTCAGGGAGATTAGATTGTAAATTCTTGGGGCAGAGATGATGGGAGTGATACATTGTGTCAGGCATATTAGATTGTAAGTTATTGGGGCAGAGATGATGGGAGTGATACATTGTGTCAGGGAGATTAGATTGTGAGTTCTTGGGGCAGAGATGATGGGAGTGATATATTGTATCAGGGAGATTAGATTGTAAATTTCTGGGGCAGAGATGATGGGAGTGATACATTGTGTCAGGGAGATTAGATTGTAGGTTCTTGGGGCAGAGATGATGGGAGTGATACATTGTGTCAGGCAGATTAGATTGTAAATTCTTGGGGCAGAGATGATGGGAGTGATACATTGTGTCAGGGAGATTAGATTTGAGTTCCTGGGGCAGAGATGATGGGAGTGATACATTGTGTCAGGGAGATTAGATTGTAAATTCTTGGGGCAGAGATGATGGGAGTGATACATTGTGTCAGGGAGATTAGATTGTAGGTTCTTGGGGCAGAGATGATGGGAGTGATACATTGTGTCAGGCAGATTAGATTGTAAATTCTTGGGGCAGAGATGATGGGAGTGATACATTGTGTCAGGGAGATTAGATTGTGAGTTCCTGGGGCAGAGATGATGGGAGTGATACATTGTGTCAGGGAGATTAGATTGTGAGTTCCTGGGGCAGAGATGATGGGAGTGATACATTGTGTCAGGGAGATTAGATTGTGAGTTTCTGGGGCAGAGATGATGGGAGTGATACATTGTATCAGGGAGATTAGATTGTAAATTTATGGGGCAGAGATGATGGGAGTGATACATTGTGTCAGGGAGATTAGATTTGAGTTCCTGGGGCAGAGATGATGGGAGTGATACATTGTGTCAGGGAGATAAGATTGTAAGTTCTTGGGGCAGAGATGATGGGAGTGATACATTGTGTCAGGGAGATTAAATTGTAAATTCCTGGGGCAGAGATGATGGGAGTGATACATTGTGTCAGGGAGATATTGCGAGTTCCTGGGGCAGAGATGATGGGAGTGATACATTGTGTCAGGGAGATAAGATTGCGAGTTCCTGGGGCAGAGATGATGGGAGTGATACATTCATACAGTCTTTTCCCGCCGATGCCCACATATTGGGCGGTCTCCCTGACGACAGGCGGTTATCGGGGAAGAATTCCCAGGAATCTGTAATGGGTTCCAGCTGCAAATACAACGCTGGGAAACAAGGGGACGTGGACCAATCAGAGCGCTGCAATCCGCCAGGATGTGACCAATCCCAAGCTGCCAGCTGCAGACGCCAGAAACACCAGCACAGGAAGCAGACATTAACCCCTGCACCGCCCAGACCGAAATGTAAACCCCCCTTCCCCACAAGAAACCAGATCCCAAGTGTCCTGCAGCGACCATAGAGAATGACCCCACATGTGGGCAGTGAAGGTTAGGCCTCATGCACACGACCGTATGTGTTTTGCGGTCTGCAAATTGCGGATGACGTTCCGTATGGCATCTATTTTTTTTGCAGATCCATTGTATTAATGCCTATCCTTGTCCGCAACCTAGAAAAAAATAGGACGTGCTCTATTTTTTTGCGGAACGGAAAAACGGACATACGGAAACGGAATGCACACGGAGTACCTACGTTTTTTTGGCGGACCCATTGAAATGAATCGTTCCGCATATGGTCCGCCAAAAAAACGCAACGGACACGGAAAGAAAATACGTTTGTGTGCATGAGCCCTTAAGAGGGGCAGTTACACTTAAAGGGCCGGTGGCCTCCTGTCCAGAGAGGGGCAGCACCTATCCTGGTGGCAATGCCCCGAGCCCTGGCATCAGTGTAGTTAGGGGTCCCGATGAAACAGGGGCCCAGGTATGACTGTCACCCCCACCAGGTAACAAGGCTGAGGTCCCCATAAAGATTGGGTGGGGGGCAGGTAACACAGTGCAGACCCCCGGTGACACCGTGCAGACCCCCGGTGACACAGTGCAGACCCCCGGTGACACTGTAGCGCATTGTCTGGACTGAGCCACAACCTGCGGCGCCACAAGACGTGAGATCATGGAAAACGTGAAGGACTCGGAAGCCGCCATTGAAGTGATGGGTTAACCATTTACTGCTTGGACTGAATAAGCCGAACTGTGCGGACCATCTGACCGTGAAAAAAATGGACAAGATGGCCGATCGGGATTGTGACGATAATTGCAGCAATAATTATTCGATCGCAGTAATAAAGGGGGGAGGGGCAGTGGTTGGGGGGGGACACACCGCCATATGTGTGCACAAATTAGTCAGCGACCGACTATAGTGACAAAGTCCTGCAATGGGGTCACCTACAGGATGTATGCCAATCAGAAGAGGGCGACCGGTGACATGACCCCTCCAATCCAGCGTTATCTAACATGCCCCCCCCCCCCCCATTATCTGCCGAGCGCCAGAATAGAACAAGAATCGCGGTGAGACGTCTCCACCATGATGGGCCTCCTCCGTCTAGACGTGGGGGAGGGGAGAGGCTCCAGAACTGTGCATGCAGGATTGTTACAAAGTATCAGAATGTTGAAATGTGTCCGACATCCAGTAACACTGTAACCTCTGGCGCAGTGTCCATGGTGTCACCCAGCTTTCCCAGAGGCCCGAATACAACCCCTGTGCCCCTATAGCTACAGGATAAGATATATTACAATCAGAGGCCCCCTCCCCCACCACCACATTACTCGGGCGAGGGCCCAACATCACCACCCTGGGAAAACACTGAAACGTAATGATAGAATGCAAAAGGAATATTAGCTCAAGAGCTGACAATCTACTAGACTCAAGTCAGCCAGGACACTAGACAGAGCTCACTGTGCTGCCAATTGGTTTACTATAGGTGGAGGTGGTAAAGGGGGTCCGTGAATCCAGCAAATCTGTATCCAGTCATCTCCTGAGCTCCCTCTAGTGGTGACTGTATATATCTGTATGTAGTAATCTCCTGGGCTCTCTCTAGTGTTGGCTGTATATATCTGTATGTAGTAGTCTCCTGAGCTCCCTCTAGTGGTGACTGTATATATCTGTATGTAGTGATCTCCTGAGCTCCCTCTAGTGGTGGCTGTATATATCTGTATGTAGTAATCTCCTGAGCTCCCTCTAGTGGTGGCTGTATATATCTGTATGTAGTAATCTCCTGAGCTCCCTCTAGTGGTGGCTGTATATATCTGTATGTAGTAATCTCCTGAGCTCCCTCTAGTGGTGGCTGTATATATCTGTATGTAGTAATCTCCTGAGCTCCCTCTAGTGGTGGCTGTATATATCTGTATGTAGTAATCTCCTGAGCTCCCTCTAGTGGTTGCTGTATAAATCTGTATGTAGTAATCTCCTGAGCTCCCTCTAGTGGTGGCTGTATATATCTGTATGTAGTAATCTCCTGAGCTCCCTCTAGTGGTGGTTATATATATATCTGTATGTAGTAATCTCCTGAGCTCCCTCTAGTGGTGGCTGTATATATCTGTATGCAGTAATGTCCTGAGCTCCCCCTAGTGGTGGCTGTATATATCTGTATGTAGTAATCTCCTGAGCTCCCTCTAGTGATGGCTGTATATATCTGTATGCAGTAATCTCCTGAGCTCCCTCTAGTGGTGGCTGTATATATCTGTATGCAGTAATCTCCTGAGCTCCCTCTAGTGGTGGCTGTATATATCTGTATGTAGTAATCTCCTGAGCTCCCTCTAGTGGTTGCTGTATAAATCTGTATGTAGTAATCTCCTGAGCTCCCTCTAGTGGTGGCTGTATATATCTGTATGTAGTAATCTCCTGAGCTCCCTCTAGTGGTGGTTATATATATATCTGTATGTAGTAATCTCCTGAGCTCCCTCTAGTGGTGGCTGTATATATCTGTATGCAGTAATGTCCTGAGCTCCTCTAGTGGTGGCTGTATATATCTGTATGTAGTAATCTCCTGAGCTCCCTCTAGTGATGGCTGTATATATCTGTATGCAGTAATCTCCTGAGCTCCCTCTAGTGGTGGCTGTATATATCTGTATGTAGTAATCTCCTGAGCTCCCTCTTGAGGAGGCTGTATATATCTGTATGTAGTAATCTCCTGAGCTCCCTCTAGTGGTGGCTGTATATCTGATGAGCTCCTCTAGTGGTGGCTGTATATATCTGTATGTAGTAACTCCTGAGCTCCCTCTAGTGGTAGCTGTATATATCTGTATGTAGTAATCTCCTGAGCTCCCTCTAGTGGTGGCTGTATATATCTGTATGTAGTAATCTCCTGAGCTCCTCTAGTGGTGGCTGTATATATCTGTATGTAGTAATCTCCTGAGCTCCCTCTAGTGGTGGCTGTATATATCTGTATGTAGTAATCTCCTGAGCTCCCTCTTGAGGAGGCTGTATATATCTGTATGTAGTAATCTCCTGAGCTCCCTCTAGTGGTGGCTGTATATATCAGTATGCAGTAATCTCCTAAACTCCCTCTAGTGGTGGCTGTATATATCTGTATGCAGTAATCTCCTGAGCTCCCTCTAATGGTGGCTGTATATATCTGTCTGTAGTAATCTCCTTAGCTCTCTCTAGTGGTGGCTGTATATATCTGTATATAGTAATCTCCTGAGCTCCCTCTAGTGGTGGCTGTATATATCTGTATATAGCAATCTCCTGAGCTCCCTCTAGTGGTGGCTGTATATATATCTGTATGTAGTAATCTCCTGAGCTCCCTCTAGTGGTGGCTGTATATATCTGTATGTAGTAATCTCCTGAGCTCCCTCTAGTGGTGGCTATATATATCTGTATGTAGTAATCTCCTGAGCTCCCTCTAGTGGTTGCTGTATATATCTGTATGTAGCAATCTCCTGAGCTTCCTCTAGTGGTGGCTGTATATATCTATATGTAGTAATCTCCTGAGCTCCCTCTAGTGGTGGCTGTATATATCTGTATGTAGTAATCTCCTGAGCTCCCTCTAGTGGTGGCTGTATATATCTGTATGTAGTAATCTCCAGAGCTCCCTCTAGTGGTGGCTGTGTATATCTGTATGCAGTAATCTCCTGAGCTCCGTCTAGTGGTGGCTGTATATATCTGTATGTAGAAATCTCATGAGCTCCCTCTAGTGGTGGCTGTATATATCTGTATGTAGTAATCTCCTGAGCTCCCTCTAGTGGTGGCTGTATATATCTGTATGTAGAAATCTCATGAGCTCCCTCTAGTGGTGGCTGTATATATCTGTATGTAGTAATCTCCTGAGCTTCCTCTAGTGGTGGCTGTATATATCTATATGTAGTAATCTCCTGAGCTCCCTCTAGTGGTGGCTGTATATATCTGTATGTAGTAATCTCCTGAGCTCCCTCTAGTGGTGGCTGTATATATCTGTATGTAGTAATCTCCTGAGCTCCCTCTAGTGGTGGCTGTGTATATCTGTATGCAGTAATCTCCTGAGCTCCGTCTAGTGGTGGCTGTATATATCTGTATGTAGAAATCTCATGAGCTCCCTCTAGTGGTGGCTGTATATATCTGTATGTAGTAATCTCTTGAGCTCCCTTTAGTGGTGGCTGTATATATCTGTATGTAGTAATCTCCTGAGCTCCCTCTAGTGGTGGTTGTATATATCTGTATGTAGTAATCTCCTGAGCTCCCTCTAGTGGTAGTTGTATATATCTGTATGTAGTAATCTCCTGAGCTCCCTCTAGTGGTGGCTGTATATATCTGTATGTAGTAATCTCCTGAGCTCCCTCTAGTGGTGGCTGTATATATCTGTATGTAGTAATCTCCTGAGCTCCCTCTAGTGGTGGCTGTATATATCTGTATGCAGTAATCTCCTGGGCTCCCTCTAGTGGTGGCTGTATATATCTGTATGCAGTAATCTTCTGAGCTCCCTCTAGTGGTGGCTGTATATATCTGTATGCAATAATCTCCTGGGCTCCCTCTAGTGGTGGCTGTATATATCTGTATGTAGTAATCTCCTGAGCTCCCTCTAGTGGTGGCTTTATATATCTGTATGTAGTAATCTCCTGAGCTCCCTCTAGTGGTGGCTGCATATATCTGTATGTAGTATTATCCTGAGCTCCCTCTAGTGGTGGCTGTATATATCTGTATGCAGTAATCTCCTGAGCTCCCTCTAGTGGTGGCTGTATATATCTGTATGTAGTAATCTCCTGAGTTCCTCCTAGTGGTGGCTGTATATATCTGTATGTAGTAATCTCCTGAGCTCCCTCTAGTAGTGGCTGTATATATCTGTATGTAGTAATCTCTTGAGCTCCCTCTAGTGGTGGCTGTATATATCTGTATGTAGTAATCTCCGGAGCTCGCTCTAGTAGTGGCTGTATATATCTGTATGTAGTAATCTCCGGAGCTCGCTCTAGTAGTGGCTGTATATATCTGTATGTAGTAATCTCCTGAGCTCCCTCTAGTGGTGGCTGTATATATCTGTATGTAGTACTCTCCTGAGCTCCCTCTAGTGGTGGCTGTATATATCTGTATGCAGTAATCTCCTGAGCTCCCTCTAGTGGTGGCTGTATATATCTTTATGTAGTAATCTCCTGAGCTCCCTCTAGTGGTGGCTGTATATATCTGTATGTAGTAATCTCCTGAGCTCCCTCTAGTGATGGATGTATATATCTGTATGTAGTAATCTCCTGAGCTCCCTATAGTGGTGGCTGTATATATCTGTATGTAGTAATCTCCTGAGCTCCCTATAGTGGTGGCTGTATATATCTGTATGCGGTAATCTCCTGAGCTCCCTCTAGTGGTGGCTGTATATATCTGTATGTAGTAATCTCCTGAGCTCCCTCTAGTGGAGACTGTATATATCTATATGTAGTAATCTCCTGAGCTCCCTCTAGTGGTGGCTGTATATATCTGTATGTAGTAATCTCCTGAGCTCCCTCTAGTGGAGGCTGTATATATCTGTATGCAGTGATCTCCGGAGCTCCCTCTAGTGGTTGCTGTATATATCTGTATGTAGTAATCTCCTGAGCTCCCTCTAGTGGTGGCTGTATATAACTGTGTGTAGTAATCTCCTGAGCTCCCTCTAGTGGTGGCTGTATATATCTGTATGCAGTAATCTCCTGAGCTCCTCTAGTGGTGGCTGTATATATCTGTATGTAGTAATCTCCTGAGCTCCCTCCAGTGGTGGCTGTATATATCTGTATGTAGAAATCTCATGAGCTCCCTCTAGTGGTGGCTGTATATATCTGTATGTAGTGATCTCCTGAGCTCCCTCTAGTGGTGGCTGTATATATCTGTATGTAGTAATCTGAGCTTCCTCTAGTGGTGGCTGTATATATCTGTATGCAGTAATCTCCTGAGCTCCCTCTAGTGGTGGCTGTATATATCTGTATGTAGTAATCTCCTGAGCTCTCTCTAGTGGTGACTGTATATATCTGTATGTAGTATTCTCCTGAGCTCCATCTAGTGGTGGCTGTATATATCTGTATGCAGTAATCTCCTGAGCTCCATCTAGTGGTGGCTGTATATATCTGTATGTAGTAATCTCCTGAGCTTCCTCTAGTGGTGGCTGTATATATCTTTATGTAGTAATCTCCTGAGCTCCCTCTAGTGGTGGCTGTATATATCTGTATGCAGTAATCTCCTGAGCTCCCTCTAGTGGTGGCTGTATATATCTGTATGCAGTAATCTCGAGAGCTCCTTCCAGTGGTGGCTGTATATATCTGTATGTAGAAATCTCATGAGCTCCCTCTAGTGGTGGCTGTATATATCTGTATGTAGTAATCTCCTGAGCTCCCTCTAGTGGTGGCTGTATATATCTGTATGTAGTAATCTCCTGAGCTCCCTCTAGTGGTGACTGTATATATCTGTATGTAGTAATCTCCTGAGCTCCCTCTAGTGGTGGCTGTATATATCTGTATGCAGTAATCTCCTGAGCTCCCTCTAGTGGTGGCTGTATATATCTGTATGTAGTAATCTCCTGAGCTCCCTCTAGTGGTGGCTGTATATATCTGTATGTAGTAATCTCCTGAGCTCCCTCTAGTGGTGGCTGTATATATCTGTATGCAGTAATCTCGAGAGCTCCTTCCAGTGGTGGCTGTATATATCTGTATGCAGTAATCTCCTGAGCTCCCTCTAGTGGTGGCTGTATATATCTGTATGTAGTAATCTCCTGAGCTCCCTCTAGTGGTGGCTGTATATATCTGTATGTAGTAATCTCCTGAGCTCCCTCTAGTGGTGGCTGTATATATCTGTATGTAGTAATCTCCTGAGCTCCCTCTAGTGGTGACTGTATATATCTGTATGTAGTAATCTCCTGAGCTCCCTCTAGTGGTGGCTGTATATATCTGTATGCAGTAATCTCCTGAGCTCCCTCTAGTGGTGGCTGTATATATCTGTATGCAGTAATCTCCTGAGCTCCCTCTAGTGGTGGCTGTATATATCTGTATGCAGTAATCTCCTGAGCTCCTCTAGTGGTGGCTGTATATATCTGTATGCAGTAATCTCCTGAGCTCCCTCTAGTGGTGGCTGTATATATCTGTATGTAGTAATCTCCTGAGCTCCCTCTAGTGGTGGCTGTATATATCTGTATGCAGTAATCTCCTGAGCTCTGCTCCTCCTAGTGGTGGCTGTTGATGGACAGAGTTTGGAGCAGGGTATTTGGAGCTCTGTATCAGAACTTGTCACATATTTAGATTTGTAAAACAAAATAGCCAGTGTAGGAGGGAAAACTCTCGTTATAACAGTCGCAGACATTATAATAATTCTGCCGATCTGCACAGCTATAAGATTCCCATCAGATCCCATAGCAAGTTAGAACAGGAAATGACACAATGTGGGATCACAGACGCCGCGCCGTCACCCTCAGGCCGCTCCCGCTCCGCATTCCTCTCCATCAACATCTGGTTGTAGTTAAAAGACTGTGATTAACCCCTTCACTCCCTGCTGCATTGCATTGTGGCAGATGCTGTCTTTCATACATTAAGCTATTGTGCTCAGCACAGATCCTAAAGCGGCAGGGGTAGCAGTACTGATGCTGAATTACATCATGTCTTCTGCTACAGTCACATCCAGAGCAGCATTTACAATTCTGCAGGATCTGTCAGGAATGTGCTGAGATCTCATAATGCATACATTTCATAGCACTGCGGCAGATGTCATTTTGGGTCTTCCCCATCAGTGTTACACGAGCAGATGAATTATCGACCAGTGAAAAAGCAATGAACGGTCGAGCCACAAGCAATAATCAATCAGTGTGAACAGGCGTCGATCCCAGCGCAGGCGACTCCACAGAACAATCTACACTCTGCACATAGAAAGGGGCCTTAACTAATGCACATCAAACTGTCCAGCAGGAGAGGTGAGCCCCCGAGAACCAAAAGTAGCAGAATAAAGAATGCAGCTCTGGATGTGACTGGAGTACAGGACACAATGTGTAGCAGAATAGTGAATACAGCTCTGGTGGTGACTGGAGTATAGGTCATGATGTGGAGCAGAATAATGAATGCCGCTCTGTATGTGACTGGAGTATAGAACATGATGTACAGCAGAAGAGTGAATGCAGCTCTGGATTTGACTGGAGTATAGAACATGATGTACAACAGAAGAGTGAATGCAGCTCTGGATGTGACTAGAGTATAGAACATGATGTAGAGCAGAAGAGTGAATGCAGCTCTGGATGTGACTGGAGCATAGGACATGAGTCTTGCCCCTGAAGTAAATGTCTTCTTTTGTGACTGAGGCCAGATTAGAGCTGTCCCTGCTCGTCTCCTCCTGTCCCTGCTCGTCTCCTCCTGTCCCTTCTCGTCTCCTCCTGTCCCTGCTCGTCTCCTCCTGTCCCTGCTCGTCTCCTCCTGTCCCTGCTCGTCTCCTCCAGTCCCTGCTCGTCTCCTCTTGGCTCGTCTCCTCCAGTCCCTGCTCATCTCCTCCTGTCCCTGCTCGTCTCCTCCAGTCCCTGCTCGTCTCTCCTGTCCCTGCTCGTCTCCTCCAGTCCCTGCTCGTCTCCTCCTGTCCCTGCTCGTCTCCTCCTGTCCCAGCTCGTCTCCTCCTGTCCCTGCTCGTCTCTCCTGTCCCTGCTCGTCTCTCCTGTCCCAGCTCGTCTCCTCCAGTCCCTGCTCGTCTCCTCCTGTCCCTGCTCGTCTCCTCCTGTCCCTGCTCGTCTCCTCCTGTCCCTGCTCATCTCCTCCTGTCCCTGCTCGTCTCTCCTGTCCCAGCTCGTCTCCTCCTGACCCTGCTCGTCTCCTCCTGTCCCTGCTCGTCTCCTCCTGTCCCTGCTCGTCTCCTCCAGTCCCTGCTCGTCTCCTCTTGGCTCGTCTCCTCCAGTCCCTGCTCGTCTCCTCCTGTCCCTGCTCGTCTCCTCCTGTCCCTGCTCGTCTCCTCCAGTCCCTGCTCGTCTTCTCCTGTCCCTGCTCGTCTCCTCCAGTCCCTGCTCGTCTCTCCTGTCCCTGCTCATCTCTCTTGTCCCAGCTCGTCTTCTCCTGTCCCAGCTCGTCTCCTCCAGTCCCTGCTCATCTCCTCCTGTCCCTGCTCGTCTCCTCCTGTCCCTGCTCGTCTCCTCCTGTCCCTGCTCATCTCCTTCTGTCCCTGCTCGTTTTCTCCTGACCCTGCTCGTCTCCTTCTGTCCCTGCTCGTCTCCTCCTGTCCCTGCTCGTCTCCTCCTGTCCCTGCTCGTCTCCTCCTGTCCCTGCTCGTCTCCTCCAGTCCCTGCTCGTCTCTCCTGTCCCTGCTCGTCTCTCCTGTCCCTGCCTCGTCTTCTCCTGTCCCAGCTCGTCTCCTCCAGTCCCTGCTCGTCTCCTCCTGTCCCTGCTCGTCTCCTCCTGTCCCTGCTCGTCTCCTTCTGTCCCTGCTCGTCTCCTCTTGACCCTGCCTCGCCTCCTCCTGTCCCTGCTCGTCTCCTTCTGTCCCTGCTCGTCTCCTCCTGTCCCTGCTCGTCTCCTCCTGGCTCATCTCTCCTGTCCCTGCTCGTCTCTCCTGTCCCTGCTCGTCTCCTCCTGAACCTGCTCGTCTCTCCTGTCCCTGCTCGTCTCCTCCTGACCCTGCTCGTCTCCTTCTGTCCCTGCTCGTCTCCTCCTGTCCCTGCTCGTCTCCTCCTGTCCCTGCTCATCTCTCCTGTCCCTGCTCGTCTCCTCCAGTCCCTGCTCGTCTCCTCCTGGCTCATCTCTCCTGTCCCTGCTCGTCTCTCCTGTCCCTGCTCGTCTCCTCCTGAACCTGCTCGTCTCTCCTGTCCCTGCTCGTCTCCTCCTGACCCTGCTCGTCTCCTCCTGTCCCTGCTCATCTCCTCCAGTCCCTGCTCATCTCCTCCAGTCCCTGCTCATCTCCTCCTGTCCCTGCTCATCTCCTCCTGGCTCGTCTCCTCCTGTCCCTGCTCGTCTCTCCTGTCCCTGCTCGTCTCCTTCTGTCCCTGCTCGTCTCCTCCTGTCCCTGCTCGTCTCCTCCTGTCCCTGCTCATCTCTCCTGTCCCTGCTCGTCTCCTCCAGTCCCTGCTCGTCTCCTGGCTCATCTCTCCTGTCCCTGCTCGCCTCCTGTCCCTGCTCGTCTCCTCCTGAACCTGCTCGTCTCTCCTGTCCCTGCTCGTCTCCTCCTGACCCTGCTCGTCTCCTCCTGTCCCTGCTCATCTCCTCCAGTCCCTGCTCATCTCCTCCTGTCCCTGCTCGTCTCTCCTGTCCCTGCTCGTCTCTCCTGTCCCTGCTCGTCTCCTCCTGACCCTGCTCGTCTCCTCCTGTCCCTGCTCATCTCCTCCAGTCCCTGCTCATCTCCTCCAGTCCCTGCTCATCTCCTCCAGTCCCTGCTCGTCTCCTCCTGTCCCTGCTCATCTCCTTCTGTCCCTGCTCGTCTCCTCCTGTCCCTGCTCGTCTCCTCCTGTCCCTGCTCGTCTCCTCCTGTCCCTGCTCATCTCCTCCTGGCTGCTCGTCTCCTCCTGTCCCTGCTCGTCTCCTCCTGTCCCTGCTCGTCTCCTCCTGTCCCTGCTTTTCTCCTTCTGTCCCTGCTCGTCTCCTCCTGTCCCTGTCCACCTGCACAGGAGCAGGACAGCTGGGATACATGACATGCAGGACTGCAAGTGGCAGCAGGCCCGGCAGTGCACTCGGCTGTATACAGAGATGATATCAGGGCTGGAGAATGCGGACCCCCTGGAAGTGACTCCATCTCTGCAGCCAAAACACTGATTCTGCTGGTGAGGCCCCATCCGGGAGAGAGCCGATTATACAGGGACGAGTGGCGCCAGAGGCAAACACTCTACATAGAAGAAGAGGTTCTGCAGCATCTGCAGCGTGCATTATACAGTATGCTTCATGAGAGGGAAGCTCCTTCTGCCCCTTAAAAAGATGTTCTGCAGCAGCTGATGAATGTAATGGCCACCTCAGTGCCGTACACAGGTGACATGACCTCACAGGGACTGCTGCTCCCTGTTATCAGCCAGGGCTGAGGACCGTCCCAGGTGTCCTCCTCATATACCGCTATACCGTACATAATTAGGTTTCTGCCCCTTTAAGCAGGCTCCGTGGCTATGGGGGCAGGGCACCTCTGGGTGACAGCTGTGTTTGGAGGGGCACACCTGGGTCCTGCAGGAATTCCACACAATTACACGTTATACGGGTGACCACCCGGGGGTATTGACTCTGTAAACAGGTGTGAAGCCCCTTCAGATCCGGCATTAACCCCTGCACCACCAGATGGCCCTCAATGGGTTAACACGGCAGTGTGCAGATTCCAGGCATACCCGAGTACAGTGTACGCAATAACCAGGTGGGCAAACAGGCCTGTGCATCTGGGGTGGGCTGGGACCGCACCCGCCCAATGTCCCCCATCTGCGCAGAACGCGGGCCAGCGGCTGAGTCATCCGGAGAGGCACCGCGCCCTCCACTATGTACAGATGTAGCAGAGCCCAGAATACAGGACACAGTGATCATAGCCAGCAGAGCTTACAATCTAGTGGAGATGTAGCAGAGCTGAGAGCACAGGACACAATGATCATCATGACCTGAAGAGCTTACAATCTAGTGGAGATGTAGCAGTGCTGAGAGCACAGGACATAATGATCATATCCTGAAGAGCTCACAATCTATTAGAGATGTAGCAGAGCTGAGAGCATAGGACATAAAGATTATCTTGACCTGAAGAGCTCACAATCTATTGGAGATGTAGCAGAGCCCAGAATACAGGACACAGTGATCATGGCCTGCAGAGCTTACAATCTAGTAGAGATGTAGCAGAGCTGAGAGCATAGGACATAATGATCATCATGACCTGAAGAGCTCACAATCTATTGGAGATGTAGCAGAGCCCAGAATACAGGACACAATGATCAGCATGACCTGAAGAGCTCACAATCTATTGGAGATGTAGCAGAGCCCAGAATACAGGACACAGTGATCATGGCCTGCAGAGCTTACAATCTAGTGGAGATGTAGCAGAACTGAGAGCACAGGACATAATGATAATATCCTGAAGAGCTTACAATCTAGTGGAGATGTAGCAGAACTGAGAGCACAGGACATAATGATAATATCCTGAAGAGCTTACAATCTATTGGAGATGTAGCAGAGCTCAGAGCACAGGACACAATGATCAGCATGACCTGAAGAGCTCACAATCTAGTGGAGATGTAGCAGAGCTGAGAGCACAGGACACAATGATCAGCATGACCTGAAGAGCTTATAATCGAGTGGAGATGTAGCAGAGCCCAGAATACAGGACACAGTGATCATGGCCTGCAGAGCTTACAATCTAGTGGAGATGTAGCAGAGCTGAGAGCACAGGACACAATGATCATGATCTGAAGAGCTTACAATCTAGTGGAGATGTAGCAGAGCTGAGAGCACAGGACACAATGATCATGATCTGAAGAGCTCACAATCTACTGGAGATGTAGCAGAGCTGAGAGCACAGGACATAATGATCTCCATGACCTGAAGAGCTCACAGTCTAGTGGGGATGTAGCAGTGCTGAGAGCACAGGACATAATGATCACCATGACCTGAAGAGCTCACAATCTAGTAATCTAGTGGGGTGTAGGGTGTGAGCATTTTTGCACACTCTTATGAGCATCTCTATTGCATACAATGGGATTCATGCTAAGCAGGGTGTGAGGACTTTTGCACGGACCTAGCTTCATACAATCGACCCTGCCAGCCTGTACACATTTATATTCTGCACAGAAAGAGTTACAGGGTGTGAGGAGTTTGTCAGGACGCACAGAACACATCACTGGTCTGCAGAGCTTACACTCTAATAGGACTCTGGGGCGGGGATTCTGGCCTCAGTTATAGCTCCAGATGTGGCAGCGCAGGAGGAGAGGAATGTGGTGATACGCTCTGTTTATGGGGGCTAGAGGACAGCTATTGTAAATCCCATATTGAGGGCCCTTATTAAAGGTGGTTGTGGGGCCCGAGGGCTTCATACTCCACCTCTGCTGCTCATCATGGGTTCTCCGTACACCAGGATCGGTACCGCTCATTAACCCTTCCTATGCAGCAGCTATGGACAGAGTCATGTGACCAGGTGTCCTAAATGCACTGTGTATACAGCTGGGTGCACGCCCCCGCTGTGTATATAACCCCCCTCCCATGATTACAGTCTGAGCACACCACCCCTCCCCCATTCCCTCCAGGTGGGCGAGGGTCTGTGCTGCACTGAAGGCCCCTCCATCAGACAACGTTCTGCTGATTTTATGTTTTTGTTTTTTTTTATACGTTTTCGGTCACTATGTGTGTGCTGCCCCTGAGCCGGACACTAAGCTGGGGGGCTGTGGGGATCACTTCTCAGCAGTCTCTCATTATCATCACAGGCAAGATCACCTATATATAGATAATACACAAGCCACCATTCATAATTGTCACAACATATCTACTCCCCCTCCCTGCACAGTGACCTCTGCACAGGTCACACTCCCCCATAGAAGTCAATGAGCCTTCTCCAGACTACAGGTTCCTATGGTCCGTGCTGGAAGGAGATACCTTGAGTTTATACTAAAGTCAGGGACGGGGCCCCGCCATGTTCTGTGCAATAACGGTATACAGAATTAACCCTCCACCTGCCACAGAAAGGACACAATGCCCAGAATATCTGTGTATCCTGTACATATATCCTAGGGTACATCACATGTAAATATCATACATACAGGAGGTAATACACATCACATGTAACCCTCATACATACAGGGGGTAATACACATCACATGTAACCCTCATACATACAGGAGGTAATACACATCACATGTAACCCTCATACATACAGGGGGTAATAAACATCACATGTAACCCCCATACATACAGGGGGTAATACATATCACATGTAACCTTCATACATACAGGGGGTAATACACATTACATGTAACCCTCATACATACAGGGGGTAATACACATCACATGTAACCTTCATACATACAGGGGGTAATACACATCACATGTAACCTTCATACATACAGGGGGTAATACACATTACATGTAACCCTCATACATACAGGAGGTAATACACATCACATGTAACCCTCATACATACAGGAGGTAATACACATCACATGTAACCCTCATACATACAGGGGGTAATACACATCACATGTAACCCTCATACATACAGGAGGTAATACACATCACATGTAACCCTCATACATACAGGGGGTAATACACATCACATGTAACCTTCATACATACAGGGGGTAATACACATCACATGTAACCCTCATACATACAGGGGGTAATACACATCACATGTAACCCTCATACATACAGGGGGTAATACACATCACATGTAACCCTCATACATACAGGGGGTAATACACATCACATGTAACCCTCATACATACAGGGGGTAATACACATCACATGTAACCCTCATACATACAGGGGGTAATACACATCACATGTAACCCTCATACATACAGGGGTAATACACATCACATGTAACCCTCATACATACAGGGGTAATACACATCACATGTAACCCTCATACATACAGGGGTAATACACATCACATGTAACCCTCATACATACAGGGGTAATACACATCACATGTAACCCTCATACATACAGGGGTAATACACATCACATGTAACCCTCATACATACAGGAGGTAATACACATCACATGTAACCCTCATACATACAGGGGGTAATACACATCACATGTAACCCTCATACATACAGGGGTAATACACATCACATGTAACCTTCATACATACAGGGGTAATACACATCACATGTAACCCTCATACATACAGGAGGTAATACACATCACATGTAACCTTCATACATACAGGGGTAATACACATCACATGTAACCCTCATACATACAGGGGGTAATACACATCACATGTAACCCTCATACATACAGGAGGTAATACACATCACATGTAACCCTCATACATACAGGGGTAATACACATCACATGTAACCCTCATACATACAGGGGTAATACACATCACATGTAACCCTCATACATACAGGGGTAATACACATCACATGTAACCTTTATACATACAGGGGTAATACACATCACATGTAACCCTCATACATACAGGGGTAATACACATCACATGTAACCTTCATACATACAGGGGGTAATACACATCACATGTAATCCTCATACATACAGGGGGTAATACACATCACATGTAACCCTCATACATACAGGGGGTAATACACATTACATGTAATCCTCATACATACAGGGGGTAATACGCATCACATGTAACCCTCATACATACAGGGGTAATACACATCACATGTAACCCTCATACATACAGGGGGTAATACACATCACATGTAACCCTCATACATACAGGGGGTAATACACATCACATGTAACCGTTATACATACAGGGGGTAATACACATAACATGTAAACCTCATACATACAGGAGGTAATACACATCACATGTAACCCTCATACATACAGGGGTAATACACATCACATGTAACCCTCATACATACAGGAGGTAATCACATCACATGTAACCCTCATACATACAGGGGGTAATACACATCACATGTAACCCTCATACATACAGGGGGTAATACACATCACATGTAACCCTCATACATACAGGGGTAATACACATCACATGTAACCCTCATACATACAGGGGTAATACACATCACATGTAACCCTCATACATACAGGGGTAATACACATCACATGTAACCCTCATACATACAGGGGTAATACACATCACATGTAACCTTCATACATACAGGGGGTAATACACATCACATGTAACCCTCATACATACAGGGGTAATACACATCACATGTAACCCTCATACATACAGGGGGTAATACACATCACATGTAACCTTCATACATACAGGAGGTAATACACATCACATGTAACCCCCATACATACAGGGGGTAATACACATCACATGTAACCTTCATACATACAGGAGGTAATACACATCACATGTAACCTTCATACATACAGGAGGTAATACATATCACATGTAACCTTCATACATACAGGAGGGTAATACATATCACATGTAACCTTCATACATACAGGGGGTAATACACATCACATGTAACCCTCATACATACAGGGGGTAATACACATCACATGTAACCTTCATACATACAGGGGGTAATACACATCACATGTAACCGTTATACATACAGGGGGTAATACACATAACATGTAACCCTCATACATACAGGGGTAATACGCATCACATGTAACCCTCATACATACAGGGGGTAATACACATCACATGTAACCGTTATACATACAGGGGGTAATACACATCACATGTAACCCTCATACATACTGGGGGTAATACACATCACATATAACCTTCATACATACAGGGGGTAATACACATCACATATAACCTTCATACATACAGGAGGTAATACACATCACATGTAACCCTCATACATACAGGGGTAATACACATTACATGTAACCCTCATACATACAGGGGTAATACGCATCACATGTAATCCTCATACATACAGGGGGTAATACACATCACATGTAATATTCATACATACAGGGGGTAATACACATCACATGTAACCCTCATACATACAGGGGGTAATACACATCACATGTAACCGTTATACATACAGGGGGTAATACACATAACATGTAACCCTCATACATACAGGAGGTAATACACATCACATGTAACCCTCATACATACAGGGGGTAATACACATCACATGTAACCCTCATACATACAGGGGTAATACACATCACATGTAACCCTCATACATACAGGGGGTAATACACATCACATGTAACCCTCATACATACAGGGGGTAATACACATCACATGTAACCTTTATACATACAGGAGGTAATACACATCACATGTAACCCTCATACATACAGGAGGTAATACACATGACATGTAACCTTCATACATACAGGGGTAATACACATCACATGTAACCTTCATACATACAGGAGGTAATACACATCACATGTAACCCTCATACATACAGGAGGTAATACACATCACATGTAACCCTCATACATACAGGGGGTAATAAACATCACATGTAACCCCCATACATACAGGAGGTAATACACATCACATGTAACCCCCATACATACAGGGGGTAATACACATCACATGTAACCTTCATACATACAGGAGGTAATACACATCACATGTAACCCTCATACATACAGGGGTAATACACATCACATGTAACCCTCATACATACAGGGGGTAATACACATCACATGTAACCCTCATACATACAGGGGTAATACACATCACATGTAACCCTCATACATACAGGGGTAATACACATCACATGTAACCCTCATACATACAGGAGGTAATACACATCACATGTAACCCTCATACATACAGGGGTAATACACATCACATGTAACCCTCATACATACAGGGGTAATACACATCACATGTAACCCTCATACATACAGGGGTAATACACATCACATGTAACCCTCATACATACAGGGGTAATACACATCACATGTAACCCTCATACATACAGGGGTAATACACATCACATGTAACCTTCATACATACAGGGGTAATACACATCACATGTAACCCTCATACATACAGGAGGTAATACACATCACATGTAACCCTCATACATACAGGGGTAATACACATCACATGTAACCCTCATACATACAGGGGTAATACACATCACATGTAACCCTCATACATACAGGAGGTAATACACATCACATGTAACCTTCATACATACAGGGGTAATACACATCACATGTAACCCTCATACATACAGGGGTAATACACATCACATGTAACCCTCATACATACAGGGGGTAATACACATCACATGTAACCTTCATACATACAGGGGGTAATACACATCACATGTAACCCTCATACATACAGGGGGTAATACACATCACATGTAACCCTCATACATACAGGGGGTAATACACATCACATGTAACCTTTATACATACAGGAGGTAATACACATCACATGTAACCCTCATACATACAGGAGGTAATACACATGACATGTAACCTTCATACATACAGGGGTAATACACATCACATGTAACCTTCATACATACAGGAGGTAATACACATCACATGTAACCCTCATACATACAGGGGGTAATACACATCACATGTAACCTTCATACATACAGGGGGTAATACACATCACATGTAACCCCCATACATACAGGGGGTAATACATATCACATGTAACCCTCATACATACAGGCAGTAATACACATCACATGTAACCTTCATACATACAGGGGGTAATACACATAACATGTAACCCCCATACATACAGGGGGTAATACCCATCACATGTAACCCTCATACATACAGGGGGTAATACATATCACATGTAACCTTCATACATACAGGGGGTAATACACATCACATGTAACCCTCATACATACAGGAGGTAATACACATCACATGTAACCTTCATACATACAGGGGTAATACACATCACATGTAACCCTCATACATACAGGGGTAATACACATCACATGTAACCCTCATACATACAGGGGTAATACACATCACATGTAACCTTCATACATACAGGGGGTAATACACATCACATGTAACCTTCATACATACAGGAGGTAATACATCACATGTAACCCTCATACATACAGGGGGTAATACACATCACATGTAACCCTCATACATACAGGGGGTAATACACATCACATGTAACCCTCATACATACAGGAGGTAATACACATCACATGTAACCCTCATACATACAGGGGTAATACACATCACATGTAACCCTCATACATACAGGGGGTAATACACATCACATGTAACCTTCATACATACAGGGGTAATACACATCACATGTAACCCTCATACATACAGGGGTAATACACATCACATGTAACCCTCATACATACAGGGGTAATACACATCACATGTAACCCTCATACATACAGGGGGTAATACATCACATGTAACCCTCATACATACAGGGGTAATACACATCACATGTAACCCTCATACATACAGGGGTAATACACATCACATGTAACCTTCATACATACAGGGGTAATACACATCACATGTAACCTTCATACATACAGGGGGTAATACACATCACATGTAACCCCCATACATACAGGGGTAATACACATCACATGTAACCTTCATACATACAGGAGGTAATACACATCACATGTGACCTTCATACATACAGGAGGTAATACACATCTCATGTAACCCTCATACATACAGGAGGTAATACACATCACATGTGACCTTCATACATACAGGAGGTAATACACATCACATGTAACCCTCATACATACAGGGGTAATACACATCACATGTAACCTTCATACATACAGGGGTAATACACATCACATGTAACCCTCATACATACAGGGGGTAATACACATCACATGTAACCCTCATACATACAGGGGGTAATACACATCACATGTAACCCTCATACATACAGGGGGTAATACACATCACATGTAACCTTCATACATACAGGGGGTAATACACATCACATGTAACCTTCATACATACAGGGGGTAATACACATCACATGTAACCTTCATACATACAGGGGGTAATACACATCACATGAAACCTTCATACATACAGGGGGTAATACACATCACATGTAACCCCCATACATACAGGGGTAATACACATCACATGTAACCTTCATACATACAGGAGGTAATACACATCACATGTGACCTTCATACATACAGGAGGTAATACACATCACATGTAACCCTCATACATACAGGAGGTAATACACATCACATGTAACCTTCATACATACAGGGGGTAATACACATCACATGTAACCTTCATACATACAGGGGGTAATACACATCACATGTAACCCTCATACATACAGGGGTAATACACATCACATGTAACCCTCATACATACAGGATGTAATACACATCACATGTAACCCTCATACATACAGGGGGTAATACACATCACATGTAACCTTCATACATACAGAGGGTAATACACATCACATGTAACCCCCATACATACAGGGGGTAATACACATCACATGTAACCTTCATATATAAAGGGCGTAATACACACCACATGTAACCATCATACATACAGGGGTAATACACATCACATGTAATCCTCATACATACAGGAGGTAATACACATCACATCTAACCCCCATACATACAGGGGGTAATACACATGACATGTAACCTTCATACATACAGGGGGTAATACACATCACATGTAACCTTCATACATACAGGGGGTAATACACATCACATGTAACCCCCATACATACAGGAGGTAATACACATCACATGTAACCCCCATACATACAGGGGGTAATACACATCACATGTAACCTTCATACATACAGGGGGTAATACACATAACATGTAACCCCCATATATACAGGGGACAATACACATCACATGTAACCCTCATACATACAGGGGGTAATACACATCACATGTAACCTTCATACATACAAGAGGTAATACACATCACATGTAACCCCTATACATACCGGAGGTAATACACATCACATGTAACCCTCATACATACAAGAGGTAATACACATCACATGTAACCCCCATACATACAGGAGGTAATACACATCACATGTAACCCCTATACATACCGGAGGTAACACACATCACATGTAACCCCTATACATACCAGAGGTAATACACATCACATGTAACCCTCATACATACAGGAGGGTAATACACATCACATGTAACCCTCATACATACAGGGGGTAATACACATTACATGTAACCTGCATACATACAGGGGGTAATACACATCACATGTAACCCTCATACATACAGGAGGTAACACACATCACATGTAACCCTCATACATACAGGGGGTAATACACATCACATGTAACCTTCATACATACAGGGGGTAATACACATCACATGTAACCCTCATACATACAGGAGGTAATACACATCACATGTAACCCTCATACATACAGGAGGTAATACACATCACATGTAACCCTCATACATACAGGAGGTAATACACATCACATGTGACCCTCATATAATCTGTGTGTGGGTAGTTGGGGGTGGGGGGGGGGGTACATGTAGTTTTAGGTGTTTTTTTTATGTAGTTTGGGGGGGTCCATGTAGTTGGGGGTTACATGTAGTTTGGGGGTCTTGTACATGTAGTTGGGGGTACATGTAGTTTGGGGGTCTTGTACATGTAGTTGGGGGATACATGTAGTTTGGAGGGGTCTTGTACATATAGTTGGGGGGTCTTGTACATGTAGTTGGGGGGTACCTGTAGTTTGGAGGGGTATTGTACATATAGTTGGGGGGGGGTACATTTAGTTGGGGGGTATTGTACATGTAGTTAGGGGGTACATGTAGTTTGGGGTCTTGTACATGTAGTTGAGAGTATTGTACATGTAGTTGGGGGTACATGTAGTTTGGGGTCTTGTACATGTAGTTGGGGGTACATGTAGTTTGGGGTCTTGTACATGTAGTTTGGGGGTCTTGTACATGTAGTTGGGGGATACATGTAGTTTGGAGGGGTCTTGTACATATAGTTGGGGGGTCTTGTACATGTAGTTGGGGGGTACCTGTAGTTTGGAGGGGTATTGTACATATAGTTGGGGGGGGGTACATTTAGTTGGGGGGTATTGTACATGTAGTTGGGGGGTACATGTAGTTTGGGGGTCTTGTACATGTAGTTGGGGTGTCTTTTACATGTAGGTGGTGCTGTTGTCCTGAGGGGTCCTTGCTACATCTTATCTGATATTGTACCCCCCCCCCCCCCCATGTTTACACACAGCGGCCTCTCCGCTACAATGTATCAGTCTGATCCCCGGTTTAACCCTCTCCGCCCTGGGCGGTACTTACCAGAGCCTGGGAGCAGGCCAGGGCCAGCAGCAGCAGCAGGGGGGCAGTCCTCAGGAGCTGGGGGCAGACAGCAGGTTAGTGGGGGGCTCAGCCAGGGTGGGGGGCAGTAATGGGGGAGCAGCTCTTACCATGGCGGCCGATCTGTATCCTGCAGAGGAGAAGACTGAGGCTGCGGTGCTGAGCCGGCTCCTAAATGTCCCCCCTCCCCCAGCCCTCCTGTGTGCCGCCCCTCATCCTGCCTGCCAGCCCCCAGACTACACCTCACCCCCTCCAAACAGCACCCTCATCCTCCGGTAACCATCACCCTCATCCTCTCCCCCCCCCCCCCATACATCCACTATTACCCTCATTCTCTCCTGCCCCCTCTTACCATTCACTATCACCCTCATCCTCTCCTGTCCCTACCTTACCATCCACTATCACCCTCATCCTCCGGTAACCATCACCCTCATCCTCCCCTGTCGTCCCCCCCCCATACCATCCACTATTACCCTCATCCTCTCCTGCCCCCTCTTACCATCCACTATCACCCTCATCCTCTCCTGTCCCCCCCTTACCATCCACTATCACCCTCATCCTCCCCTGCCCCCCCCTTACTATCCACTATTACCCTCATCCTCTCCTGCCCCTTCTTACCATCCACTATCACCCTCATCCTCCCCTGTCCCCCCCCCCCTTACCATCCACCATCACCCTCATCCTCCCCTGTCCCAACCCTTACTATCCACTATTACCCTCATCCTCTCCTGCCCCTTCTTACCATCCACTATCACCCTCATCCTCCCCTGTCCCCCCCTTTACCATCCAACATCACCCTCATCCTCCCCTGTCCCCAACCTTACCATCCACTATCACCCTCATCCTCCCCTGTCCCCCCTTTACCATCCACCATCACCCTCATCCTGCCCTGTCCCCAACCTTACCATCCACTATCGCCCTCATCCTCCCCTGTCCCCCCTTTACCATCCACCATCACCCTCATCCTGCCCTGTCCCCCTTACCATCCACTATCACCTTCATCCTGCCCTGTCCCCCCCGTTACCATGCACTATCACCCTCATCCTCCCCTGTCCCCCCTTACCAACCACTATCACCCCCACCCTCCCCTGTCCCCCCTTACCATCCACTATCACCCTCACCCTCCCCTGCCCCCCTTACCATCACCCTCATCCTCCCATCCACTTTCACCCTAGTTTCCAAGGATGTCAGATTTCAGGGGGCGCCGCGCTCCTGCCCTACCGTTCACTCTCGCCATCTGCTGGCTGGTAGGGAACCCATGAGAGACGCGCAGATGGTCGGGAACTACAGGGGGCGTTATAACTGCTGGGAGAAATTGTCATGGGGGTTTGGGCTGGATAGAGAAGAAAAGAGGATGGGGGTCATTTACAAAGGCTGGCGTTTTACGATGGTCTCTGCGCTGGTGGATAAGATGGTAACTGTATGGGCCGGTATCCCAGGCTCCGTCATTCCCCTGCCACTGCCAAGTGGCGAGCACAGCACAAAGACGCCCAGGTGACAAAATGTTGTTGCATGGGCATTTAAAATATCCCCAAATTGGGTCTTGCAACTTTTTATACACAAAAAACTAGCATTAGCGCCCGTCGTAAATTACCCCAAAAAGTACAGTGCCAATCAGAGGTGAAATCACCGGAAACTGGATCTTCTTGTGTAGAGCAGCTATCTACTCCAATATGGTCACTGTGTGGCGGTAAAATTCATCTCTGGTAATCTGGGTTTTCTTATACTGCCTGTTATGAGCCATTTCAGGGGAGAGGATGACTGTAGGACAGGAGAATACAGTCTATTGCCCCCTGTTATCAGCCATTTCAGGGGAGAGGATGACTGTAGGACAGGAGAATACAGTCTATTGCCCCCTGTTATCAGCCATTTCAGGGGAGAGGATGACTGTAGGACAGGAGAATACAGTCTATTGCCCCCTGTTATCAGCCATTTCAGGGAGAGGATGACTGTAGGACAGGAGAATACAGTCTATTGCACCCTGTTATCAGCCATTTCAGGGGAGAGGATGACTGTAGGACAGGAGAATACAGTCTATTGCCTCCTGTTATCAGCCATTTCAGGGGAGAGGATGACTGTAGGACAGGAGAATACAGTCTATTGCCCCTGTTATCAGCCATTTCAGGGGAGAGGATGACTGTAGGACAGGAGAATACAGTCTATTGCTCCCTGTTATCAGCCATTTCAGGGGGAGGATGACTGTAGGACAGGAGAATACAGTCTATTGCACCCTGTTATCAGCCATTTCATGGGAGAGGATGACTGTAGGACAGGAGAATACAGTCTATTGCTCCCTGTTATCAGCCATTTCAGGGGAGAGGATGACTGTAGGACAGGAGAATACAGTCTATTGCCCCTGTTATCAGCCATTTCAGGGAGAGGATGACTGTAGGACAGGAGAATACAGTCTATTGCCCCCTGTTATCAGCCATTTCAGGGAGAGGATGACTGTAGGACAGGAGAATACAGTCTATTGCCTCCTGTTATCAGCCATTTCAGGGGAGAGGATGACTGTAGGACAGGAGAATACAGTCTATTGCCCCCTGTTATCAGCCATTTCAGGGGAGAGGATGACTGTAGGACAGGAGAATACAGTCTATTGCCCCTGTTATCAGCCATTTCAGGGGAGAGGATGACTGTAGGACAGGAGAATACAGTCTATTGCCCCCTGTTATCAGCCATTTCAGGGAGAGGATGACTGTAGGACAGGAGAATACAGTCTATTGCTCCCTGTTATCAGCCATTTCAGGGGAGAGGATGACTGTAGGACAGGAGAATACAGTCTATTGCCCCTGTTATCAGCCATTTCAGGGGAGAGGATGACTGTAGGACAGGAGAATACAGTCTATTGCCCCTGTTATCAGCCATTTCAGGGGAGAGGATGACTGTAGGACAGGAGAATACAGTCTATTGCCTCCTGTTATCAGCCATTTCAGGGGAGAGGATGACTGTAGGACAGGAGAATACAGTCTATTGCCCCCTGTTATCAGCCATTTCAGGGGAGAGGATGACTGTAGGACAGGAGAATACAGTCTATTGCTCCCTGTTATCAGCCATTTCAGGGGAGAGGATGACTGTAGGACAGGAGAATACAGTCTATTGCCCCCTGTTATCAGCCATTTCAGGGGAGAGGATGACTGTAGGACAGGAGAATACAGTCTATTGCTCCCTGTTATCAGCCATTTCAGGGAGAGGATGACTGTAGGACAGGAGAATACAGTCTATTGCTCCCTGTTATCAGCCATTTCAGGGGAGAGGATGACTGTAGGACAGGAGAATACAGTCTATTGCCCCTGTTATCAGCCATTTCAGGGGAGAGGATGACTGTAGGACAGGAGAATACAGTCTATTGCCCCCTGTTATCAGCCATTTCAGGGGAGAGGATGACTGTAGGACAGGAGAATACAGTCTATTGCCCCCTGTTATCAGCCATTTCAGGGGAGGATGACTGTAGGACAGGAGAATACAGTCTATTGCCCCTGTTATCAGCCATTTCAGGGGAGAGGATGACTGTAGGACAGGAGAATACAGTCTATTGCCCCTGTTATCAGCCATTTCAGGGGAGAGGATGACTGTAGGACAGGAGAATACAGTCTATTGCCCCCTGTTATCAGCCATTTCAGGGAGAGGATGACTGTAGGACAGGAGAATACAGTCTATTGCCCCCTGTTATCAGCCATTTCAGGGAGAGGATGACTGTAGGACAGGAGAATACAGTCTATTGCCTCCTGTTATCAGCCATTTCAGGGGAGAGGATGACTGTAGGACAGGAGAATACAGTCTATTGCCCCCTGTTATCAGCCATTTCAGGGGAGAGGATGACTGTAGGACAGGAGAATACAGTCTATTGCCTCCTGTTATCAGCCATTTCAGGGGGAGGATGACTGTAGGACAGGAGAATACAGTCTATTGCTTCTGTTATCAGCCATTTCAGGGGAGAGGATGACTGTAGGACAGGAGAATACAGTCTATTGCCCCCTGTTATCAGCCATTTCAGGGGAGAGGATGACTGTAGGACAGGAGAATACAGTCTATTGCTCCCTGTTATCAGTCATTTCAGGGGAGAGGATGACTGTAGGACAGGAGAATACAGTCTATTGCCCCCTGTTATCAGCCATTTCAGGGACGGGATGACTGTAGGACAGGAGAAATACAATCTATTGCTCCCTGTTATCAGCCATTTCCGGGGAGAGGATGTCTGTAGGACAGGAGAATACAGTCTATTGCCCCCTGTTATCAGCCATTTCAGGGGAGAGGATGACTGTAGGACAGGAGAATACAGTCTATTGCCCCCTGTTATCAGCCATTTCAGGGGAGAGGATGACTGTAGGACAGGAGAATACAGTCTATTACACCCTGTTATCAGCCATTTCAGGGGAGAGGATGACTGTAGGACAGGAGAATACAGTCTATTGCCCCCTGTTATCAGACATTTCAGGGGAGAGGATGACTGTAGGACAGGAGAATACAATCTATTGCTCCCTGTTATCAGCCATTTCAGGGGAGAGGATGACTGTGAGACAGGAGAATACAGTCTATTGCCCCCTGTTATCAGCCATTTCAGGGGAGAGGATGACTGTAGGACAGGAGAATACAGTCTATTGCCCCTGTTATCAGCCATTTCAGGAGAGAGGATGACTGTAGGACAGGAGAATACAGTCTATTGCCCCTGTTATCAGCCATTTCAGGGGAGAGGATGACTGTAGGACAGGAGAATACAGTCTATTGTCCCCTGTTATCAGCCATTTCAGGGGAGAGGATGACTGTAGGACAGGAGAATACAGTCTATTGCCCCCTGTTATCAGCCATTTCAGGGAGAGGATGACTGTAGGACAGGAGAATACAGTCTATTGCTCCCTGTTATCAGCCATTTCAGGGGAGAGGATGACTGTAGGACAGGAGAATACAGTCTATTGCCCCCTGTTATCAGCCATTTCAGGGGAGAGGATGACTGTAGGACAGGAGAATACAGTCTATTGCCCCCTGTTATCAGCCATTTCAGGGAGAGGATGACTGTAGGACAGGAGAATACAGTCTATTGCTCCCTGTTATCAGCCATTTCAGGGGAGAGGATGACTGTAGGACAGGAGAATACAGTCTATTGCCCCTGTTATCAGCCATTTCAGGGAGAGGATGACTGTAGGACAGGAGAATACAATCTATTGCCCCCTGTTATCAGCCATTTCAGGGGAGAGGATGACTGTAGGACAGGAGAATACAGTCTATTGCCCCTGTTATCAGCCATTTCAGGGGAGAGGATGACTGTAGGACAGGAGAATACAGTCTATTGCCCCTGTTATCAGCCATTTCAGGGATGAGGATGACTGTAGGACAGGAGAATACAATCTATTGCCCCTGTTATCAGCCATTTCAGGGAGAGGATGACTGTAGGACAGGAGAATACAGTCTATTGCCCCCTGTTATCAGCCATTTCAGAGGAGAGGATGACTGTAGACAGGAGAATACAGTCTATTGCCCCCTGTTATCAGCCATTTCAGGGAGAGGATGACTGTAGGACCGGAGAATACAGTCTATTGCCCCCTGTTATCAGCCATTTCAGGGGAGAGGATGACTGTAGGACAGGAGAATACAGTCTATTGCCTCCTGTTATCAGCCATTTCAGGGGAGGGATGACTGTAGGACAGGAGAATACAGTCTATTGCTCCCTGTTATCAGCCATTTCAGGGGAGAGGATGACTGTAGGACAGGAGAATACAGTCTATTGCTCCCTGTTATCAGCCATTTCAGGGAGAGGATGACTGTAGGACAGGAGAATACAGTCTATTGCTCCCTGTTATCAGCCATTTCAGGGGAGAGGATGACTGTAGGACAGGAGAATACAGGCTATTGCCCCTGTTATCAGCCATTTCAGGTAGAGGATGACTGTAGGACAGGAGAATACAGTCTATTGCCTCCTGTTATCAGCCATTTCAGGGGAGAGGATGACTGTAGGACAGGAGAATACAGTCTATTGCTCCCTGTTATCAGCCATTTCAGGGTAGAGGATGACTGTTGGACAGGAGAATACAGTCTATTGCCCCTGTTATCAGCCATTTCAGGGGAGAGGATGACTGTAGAGACAGGAGAATACAGTCTATTGCTCCTGTTATCAGCCATTTCAGGGAGAGGATGACTGTAGGACAGGAGAATACAGTCTATTGCCCCCTGTTATCAGCCATTTCAGGGGAGAGGATGACTGTAGGACAGGAGAATACAGTCTATTGCCCCCTGTTATCAGCCATTTCAGGGAGAGGATGACTGTAGGACAGGAGAATACAGTCTATTGCCCCCTGTTATCAGCCATTTCAGGGCAGAGGATGACTGTAGGACAGGAGAATACAGTCTATTGCCCCCTGTTATCAGCCATTTCAGGGGAGAGGATGACTGTAGGACAGGAGAATACAGTCTATTGCTCCCTGTTATCAGCCATTTCAGGGGAGAGGATGACTGTAGGACAGGAGAATACAGTCTATTGCCTCCTGTTATCAGCCATTTCTGGGGAGAGGATGACTGTAGGACAGGAGAATACAGTCTATTGCCCCCTGTTATCAGCCATTTCAGGAGAGAGGATGACTGTAGGACAGGAGAATACAGTCTATTGCTCCCTGTTATCAGCCATTTCAGGGGAGAGGATGACTGTAGGACAGGAGAACACATCTATTGCTCCCTGTTATCAGCCATTTCAGGGGAGAGGATGACTGTAGAGACAGGAGAATACAGTCTATTGCTCCCTGTTATCAGCCATTTCAGGGGAGAGATGACTGCAGGACAGGAGAATACAGTCTATTGCCCCTGTTATCAGCCATTTCAGGGGAGAGGATGACTGTAGGACAGGAGAATACAGTCTATTGCCCCTGTTATCAGCCATTTCAGGGGAGAGATGACTGTAGGACAGGAGAATACAGTCTATTGCCCCCTGTTATCAGCCATTTCAGGGAGAGGATGACTGTAGGACAGGAGAATACAGTCTATTGCCTCCTGTTATCAGCCATTTCAGGGGAGAGGCTGACTGTAGGACAGGAGAATACAGTCTATTGCCCCCTGTTATCAGCCATTTCAGGGGAGAGGATGACTGTAGGACAGGAGAATACAGTCTATTGCCCTCGTGTTATCAGCCATTTCAGGGGAGAGGATGACTGTAGGACAGGAGAATACAGTCTATTGCTCCCTGTTATCAGCCATTTCAGGAGAGGATGACTGTAGGACAGGAGAATACAGTCTATTGCCCCCTGTTATCAGCCATTTCAGGGGAGAGGATGACTGTAGGACAGGAGAATACAGCCTGCTGCCCCCTGTTATCAGCCATTTCAGGGGAGAGATGACTGTAGGACAGGAGAATACAGTCTATTGCCCCCTGTTATCAGCCATTTCAGGGGAGAGGATGACTGTAGGACAGAGAGAATACAGTCTATTGCTCCCTGTTATCAGCCATTTCAGGGAAGAGGATGACTGTAGGACAGGAGAATACAGTCTATTGCTCCCTGTTATCATGCTATTCAGAGAGAGGATGATCTGTAGGACAGGAGAATACAGTCTATTGCCCCTGTTATCAGCCATTTCAGGGGAGAGGATGACTGTGGAGACAGGAGAACACAGTCTATTGCCCCTGTTATCAGCCATTTCAGGGGAGAGGATGACTGTAGGACAGGAGAATACAGTCTATTGCTCCCTGTTATCAGCCATTTCCAGGGAGAGGATGACTGTAGGACAGGTAGAATACAGTCTATTAGCTCCCTGTTATCAGCCATTTCAGGGGAGAGGATGACTGTAGGACAGGAGAATGACAGTCTATTGCCCCCTGTTATCAGCCATTTCAGGGGAGAGATGACTGTAGGACAGGAGAATGTTGAACCCATTGCCCCCTGTTATCAGCCATTTCAGGGGAGAGATGACTGTAGACAGGAGAATACAGTCTATTGCTCTCTCTGTTATCAGCCATTTGTGGGAGAGGATGACTTGTAGACAGGAGAATACAGTCTATTGCCCCTGTTATCAGCCATTTTCAGGGAGAGGATGACTGTAGGACAGGAGAATACAGTCTATTGCCTCCTGTTATCAGCCATTCTCAGGGGAGAGGATGACTGTAGGACAGGAGAATACAGGTCCATTGCCTCCTGTTATCAGCCATTTCAGGGGAGAGGATGACTGTAGGACAGGAGAATACAGTCCATTGCCCCTGTTATCAGCTATTTCAGGGGAGGGATGACTGTAGGACAGGAGAATACAGCCTATTGCTCCCTGTTATCAGCCATTTCAGGGGAGAGACGACTGTAGGACAGGAGAATAGCAGTCTATTGCCTCCTGATTATCAGCCATTTCAGGGGGAGGATGACTGTAGGACAGGAGAATACAGTCTATTGCTCCCTGTTATCAGCCATTTCAGGGGAGAGGATGACTGTAGGACAGGAGAATACAGTCTATTGCCCCTGTTATCAGCCATTTCAGGGGAGAGGATGACTGTAGGACAGGAGAATACAGTCTATTGCTCCCTGTTAGCTCATTTTCAGGGGAGAGGATGACTGTAGGACAGGAGAATACAGCTCTATTGCTCCCTGTTAGTCAGCCATTTCAGGGAGAGGATGACTGTAGGACAGGAGAATACAGTCTATTGCTTCCTGTTATCAGCCATTTCAGGGAGAGGATGACTGTAGGACAGGAGAATACAGTCTATTGCTCCCTGTTATCAGCCATTTCAGGGAGGATGACTGTAGGACAGGAGAATACAGTCTATTGCCCCTGTTATCAGCCATTTCAGGGGAGAGGATGACTGTAGGACAGGAGAATACAGTCTATTGCCCCCTGTTATCAGCCATTTCAGGGAGAGGATGACTGTAGGACAGGAGAATACAGTCTAGTTGCCCCTGTTATCAGCCATTTCAGGGAGAGGATGACTGTAGGACAGGAGAATACAGTCTATTGCTCCCTGTTATCAGCCATTTCAGGGGAGAGGATGACTGTAGGACAGGAGAATACAGTCTATTGCCCCTGTTATCAGCCATTTCAGGGAGAGGATGACTGCAGGACAGGAGAATACAGTCTATTGCCCCCTGTTATCAGCCATTTCAGGGAGAGGATGACTGTAGGGACAGGAGAATACAGTCTATTGCCCCTGTTATCAGCCATTTCAGGGAGAGATGACTGTAGGACAGGAGAATACAGTCTATTGCTCCCTGTTATCAGCCATTTCAGGGGAGAGGATGACTGTAGGACAGGAGAATACAGTCTATTGTCCCCTGTTATCAGCCATTTCAGGGGAGAGGATGACTGTAGGACAGGAGAATACAGTCTATTGCTCCCTGTTATCAGCCATTTCAGGGGAGAGGATGACTGTAGGACAGGAGAATACAGTCTATTGCCCCCTGTTATCAGCCATTTCAGGGAGAGAGATGACTGTAGGGACAGGAGAATACAGTCTATTGCCCCTAGTTATCAGCCATTTCAGGGGAGAGGATGACTGTAGGACAGGAGAATACAGTCTATTGCTCCCTGTTATCAGCCATTTCAGGGGAGAGGATGACTGTAGGACAGGAGAATACAGTCTAATGCCCTCCTGTTATCAGCCATTTCAGGGAGAGGATGACTGTAGGACAGGAGAATACAGTCTATTGCCCCCTGTTATCAGCCATTTCAGGGAGAGGATGACTGCGAGGGACAGGAGAATACAGTCTATTGCTCCTGTTATCAGCCATTTCAGGAGAGATGACTGTAGGACAGGAGAATACCAGTCTATTGCCTCTGTTATCAGCCATTTCAGGGAGAGGATGACTTAGGGATAGGAGAATACAGCCTGATTGCCCTGTTAGTCAGCCATTTCAGGAGAGGATGACTGTAGGACAGGAGAATACAGTCTATTGGCCCCTGTTATCAGCCATTTCAGGGAGAGGATGACTGTGGGACAGAGAATACAGTCTAGCTGCCCCTATTATCAGCCATTTCAGGAGAGGATGACTGTAGGACAGGAGAATACAGCCCATTGCCCCTGTTATCAGCCATTTCAGGGAGAGATGACTGTAGGACAGGAGAATACAGTTCTATGCTCCCTGTTATCAACCATTTCAGAGGAGAGGATGACTGTAGGACAGGAGAATACAGATCCACTGCCCCTGTTATCAGCCATTCTCAGGAGGGATGACTGTAGGACAGAGAATACAGCCTGTTGCCTCCTGTTATCAGCCATTTCAGGGGAGGATGACTGCAGGGCAGGAGAATACAGGCCTATTGCCCCTGTTATCAAGCCATTCCAGGGGAAGGGATGACTGTAGGACAGGAAGAATACATCTATTGCCCTGTTATCAGCCATTTCAGGGAGAGATGACTGTAGGACAGAGAATACAGTCATTGCCCTGTTATCAGCCATTTCAGAGGAGAGGATGACTGTAGGACAGGAGAATACAGCTCTGTGCTGCCCTCATCAGCCATTTCAGGGGAGAGGATGACTGTAGGACAGAGAATACAGTGCTATTGCCCTCGTTATCCAGCCATTTCAGGGAGAGATGACTGTAGGACAGGAGAATACAGATCTATTGCCCCCTGTTATCAGCCATTTCTAGGAGAAGGATGACTGTAGGACAGGGAGGAATCACCAGAGTGCTATTGCTACCCCTGTTATCAGCCATTTCAGGGGAGAGGATGACTGTAGGACAGGAGAATACAGTCTATTGCTCCCTGTTACTCAGCCATTTCAGGGAGAGGATGACTGTAGGACAGGAGAATACAGCCTATTGCCCCTGTTATCAGCCATTTCAGGGGAGAGGATGACTGTAGGACAGGAGAAATACAGTCTATTGCCCCCGTTATCAGCCATTTCAGGGGAGAGATGACTGCAGGGACAGAGAATACAGTCTCATTGCCCTGTTATCAGCCATTTCAGGAGAGAGGATGACTGTAGGACAGGAGAATACAGCCTATTGCCCCTGTTATCAGCCATTTCAGGGGAGGATGACTATGGTAGACAGAGAATACAGTCTATTGCTCCCTGTTATCAGCCATTTCAGGGGAGAGGATGACTGTAGGACAGAGAGAATACAGTCTATTGCTCCCTGTTATCAGCCATTTCAGAGGAGAGGATGACTGTAGGGACAGGAGAATACAGTCTATTGCCCCCTGTTATCAGCCATTTCAGGGGAGAGGATGACTGTAGGACAGGAGAATACAGTCTATTGCCCCTGTTATCAGCCATTTCAGGGAGAGGATGACTGTAGGACAGGAGAATACAGTCTATTGCCCCTGTTATCCAGCCATTTCAGGGGAGAGGATGACTGCAGGACAGGAGAATACAATCTATTGCTCCCTGTTATCTATGCCATTTCAGTGAGAGGATGACTGTAGGACAGGAGAATACAGTCTATTGCTCCCTGTTATCAGCCATTTCAGGGGAGAGGATGACTGCAGGACAGGAGAATACAGTCTATTGCCCCCTGTTATCAGCCATTTCGGGAGAGGATGACTGTAGGACAGGAGAATACAGCCTATTGCTCCCCTGTTATCAGCCATTTCAGGGGAGAGGATGACTGTGGGACAGGAGAATACAGTCTATTGCCCCCTGTTATCAGCCATTTCAGGGAGAGGATGACTGCAGGACAGGAGAGTACAGTCTATTGCCCCTGTTATCAGCCATTTCAGGGGAGAGGATGACTGTAGGACAGGAGAATACAGTCTATTGCCCCCTGTTATCAGCCATTTCAGGGGAGAGGATGACTGTAGGGACAGGAGAATACAGTCTATTGCTCCCTGTTATCAGCCATTTCAGGGAGAGGATGACTGTAGGACAGGAGAACACAGTCTGTTGCCCCCCTGTTATCAGCCATTTCAGGGGAGAGGATGACTGTAGGACAGGAGAATACAGTCTATTGCCCCTGTTATCAGCCATTTCAGGGAGAGGATGACTGTAGGACAGGAGAATACAGTCTATTGCCCCTGTTATCAGCCATTTCAGGGGAGAGGATGACTGTAGGGACAGGAGAATACAGTCTATTGCCCCTGTTATCCAGCCATTTCAGGGAGAGAGGATGACTGTAGGACAGGAGAACTACAGTCTATTGCCCCTGTTATCAGCCATTTCAGGGAGAGGATGACTGTAGAGACAAGGAGAATACAGTCTATTGCCCCCTGTTATCAGCCATTTCAGGGGAGAGGATGACTGTAGAGACAGGAGAATACAGTCTATTGCTCCTGTTATCAGCCATTTCAGGGGAGAGGATGACTGTGAGGACAGGAGAATACAGTCTATTGCCCTGTTATCAGCCATTTCAGGGGAGAGGATGACTGTAGGACAGGAGAATACAGTCTATTGCCCCTGTTATCAGCCATTTCAGGGGAGAGAGATGACTGTAGGACAGGAGAATACAGTCTATTGCCCCCTGTTATCAGCCATTTCAGGAGAGGAGATGACTGTAGGACAAGGAGAATACAGTCTATTGCCCCTGGATTATCAGCCATTTCAGGGGAGAGGATGACTGTAGACAGGAGAATACAGTCTATTGCTCCCTGTTATCAGCCATTTCAGGGGAGAGACGATGACTGTAGGACAGGAGAATACAGTCCTATTGCCCCTGTTATCAGCCATTTCAGGGGAGAGGGATGACTGTAGGACAGGAGAATACAGTCTATTGCCCCTGTTATCCAGCCATTTCAGGGGAGAAGGATGACTGTAGGACAGGAGAATGACAGTCTATTGCCCCCTGTTATCAGCCATTTCAGGGGAGAGGATGACTGTAGGACAGGAGAATACAGTCTATTGCCCCCTGTTATCAGCCATTTCAGGGGAGAGGATGACTGTAGGACAGGAGAATACAGTCTATTGCCCCTGTTATCAGCCATTTCAGGGGGAGAGGATGACTGTAGGACAGGAGAATACAGTCTATTGCCCCTGTTATCAGCCATTTCAGGGGAGAGGATGACTGTAGGACAGGAGGAATACAGTCTATTGCCCCTGTTATCAGCCATTTCAGGGGAGAGGATGACATGTAGGACAGAGAATACAGATCTATTGCCCCTGTTATCAGCCATTTCTAGGGAGAGGATGACTGTAGGACAGGAGAATACAGTCTATTGCCCCCTGTTATCCAGCCATTTCAGGTCGGGAGAGATGACTAGCAGGACAGAGAATACAGTCTATTGCCCCTGTTATCAGCCATTTCAGGGAGAGGATGACTGTAGGACAGGAGAATACAATCTATTGCCCCTGTTATCAGCCATTTCAGGGGAGAGGATGACTGTAGGACAGGAGAATACAGTCTATTGCCCCTGTTATCAGCCATTTCAGGGGAGAGGATGACTGTAGGACAGGAGAATACAGTCTATTGCCCCTGTTATCAAGCCATTTCAGGGGAGAGGATGACTGTAGGACAGGAGAATACAGTCTATTGCTCCCTGTTATCAGCCATTTCAGGAGAGGATGACTGTAGGACAGGAGAATACAGTCTATTGCCCCTGTTATCCAGCCATTTCAGGGGAGAGGATGACTGTAGGACAAGAGAATACAGCCCATTGCCCCTGTTATCAGCCAGTTTCAGGGGAGAGGATGACTGCAGGACAGGAGAATACAGTCTATTGCTCCCTGTTATCAGCCATTTCAGTGGGAGAGTGATGACTGTAGGACAGGAGAATACAGCCCATTGCTCCCTGTTATCAGCCATTTCAGGGGAGAGGATGACTGTAGGACAGGAGAATACAGTCTATTGCCCCTGTTATCAGCCATTTCAGGGGAGAGGATGACTGTAGGACAGGAGAATACAGCCTATTGCCCCTGTTATCAGCCATTTCAGGGGAGAGGATGACTGTAGGACAGGAGAATACAGTCTATTGCCCCTGTTATCAGCCATTTCAGGGGAGAGGATGACTGTAGGACAGGAGAATACAGTCTATTGCCCCCTGTTATCAGCCATTTCAGGGAGAGGATGACTGTAGGACAGGAGAATACAATCTATTGCTCCCTGTTATCAGCCATTTCAGGGGAGAGGATGACTGTAGTGACAGGAGAATACAGTCTATTGCCCCCGTTATCAGCCATTTCAGGGGAGAGGATGACTGTAGGACAGGAGAATACAGTCTATTGCTCCCTGTTATCAGCCATTTCAGGGGAGAGGATGACTGTAGGACAGGAGAATAGGCAGTCTATTGCTCCCTGTTATCAGCCATTTCAGGGAGAGGATGACTGTAGGACAGGAGAATACAGTCTATTGCCCCTGTTATCAGCCATTTCAGGGAGTAGGAGGATGACTGTAGGACAGGAGAATACAGTCTATTGCCCCCTGTTATCAGCCATTTCAGGAGAGAGGATGGACTGTAGGACAGGAGAATACAGTCTATTGCCCCCTGTTATCAGCCATTTCAGGGAGAGGATGACTGTAGGACAGGAGAATACAGTCTATTGCTCCTGTTATCAGCCATTTCAGGGGAGAGGATAGACTGTAGGACAGGAGAATACAGTCTATTGCCCTCTGTTATCAGCCATTTCAGGGGAGAGGATGACTGTAGGACAGGAGAATACAGTCTATTGCCCCCTGTTATCAGCCATTTCAGGGGAGAGGATGACTGTAGGACAGGAGAATACAGTCTATTGCCCCTGTTATCAAGCCATTTCAGGGAGAGGATGACTGTAGGACAGGAGAATACAGTCCATTGCCCCTGTTATCAGCCATTTCAGGGGAGAGGATGACTGTAGGACAGGAGAATACAATCTATTGCTCCCTGTTTATCAGCCATTTCAGGGAGAGGATGACTGTAGGACAGGAGGAATACAGTCTATTGCCCCTGTTATCAGCCATTTCAGGGGAGAGGATGACTGTAGGACAGGAGAATACAGTCTATTGCCCCTGTTATCAGCCATTTCAGGGGAGAGGATGACTGTAGGACAGGAGAATACAGTCCATTGCCCCCTGTTATCAGCCATTTCAGGGAGAGGATGACTGTAGGACAGGAGAATACAGTCTATTGCCCCCTGTTATCAGCCATTTCAGGGGGAGAGGATGACTGTAGGACAGGAGAATACAGTCTATTGCCCCCTGTTATCAGCCATTTCAGGGGAGAGGATGACTGTAGGACAGGAGAATACAGTCTATTGCTCCCTGTTATCAGCCATTTCAGGGGAGAGGATGACTGTAGGACAGGAGAATACAGTCTATTGCTCCCTGTTATCAGCCATTTCAGGGAGAGGATGACTGTAGGACAGGAGAATACAGTCTATTGCTCCCTGTTATCAGCCATTTCAGGGGAGAGGATGACTGTAGGACAGGAGAATACAGTCTATTGCCCCTGTTATCAGCCATTTCAGGGGGAGAGGATGACTGTAGGACAGGAGAATACAGTCTATTGCCCCCTGTTATCAGCCATTTCAGGAGAGGATGACTGTAGGACAGGAGAATACAGCCTATTGCCCCTGTTATCAGCCATTTCAGGGGAGAGGATGACTGTAGGACAGGAGAATACAGTCTATTGCTCCCTGTTATCAGCCATTTCAGGGAGAGGATGACTGTAGGACAGGAGAATACAGTCTATTGCCCCCTGTTATCAGCCATTTCAGGGGAGAGGATGACTGTAGGACAGGAGAATACAGCCTATTGCCCCCTGTTATCAGCCATTTCAGGGGAGAGGATGACTGTAGGACAGGAGAATACAGTCTATTGCCCCCTGTTATCAGCCATTTCAGGGGAGAGGATGACTGTAGGACAGGAGAATACAGTCTATTGCCCCCTGTTATCAGCCATTTCAGGGGAGAGGATGACTGTAGGACAGGAGAATACAGTCTATTGCCCCTGTTATCAGCCATTTCAGGGGAGAGGATGACTGTAGGACAGGAGAATACAGTCTATTGCCCCTGTTATCAGCCATTTCAGGGAGAGGATGACTGTAGGACAGGAGAATACAGTCTATTGCCCCTGTTATCAGCCATTTCAGGGGAGAGATGACTGTAGGACAGGAGAATACAGTCTATTGCCCCCTGTTATCAGCCATTTCAGGGGAGAGGATGACTGTAGGACAGGAGAATACAGTCTATTGCCCCCTGTTATCAGCCATTTCAGGGGAGAGGATGACTGTGGGACAGGAGAATACAGTCTATTGCCCCTGTTATCAGCCATTTCAGGGGAGAGGATGACTGTAGGACAGGAGAATACAGTCTATTGCCCCCTGTTATCAGCCATTTCAGGGGAGAGGATGACTGTAGGACAGGAGAATACAGTCTATTGCCCCCTGTTATCAGCCATTTCAGGGAGAGGATGACTGTAGGACAGGAGAATACAGTCTATTGCCCCTGTTATCAGCCATTTCAGGGAGAGGATGACTGTAGGACAGGAGAATACAGTCTACTGCCCCTGTTATCAGCCATTTCAGGGGAGAGGATGACTGTAGGACAGGAGAATACAGTCTATTGCCCCCTGTTATCAGCCATTTCAGGGAGAGGATGACTGTAGGACAGGAGAATACAGTCTATTGCCCCCTGTTATCAGCCATTTCAGGGAGAGGATGACTGTAGGACAGGAGAATACAGTCTATTGCCCCCTGTTATCAGCCATTTCAGGGGAGAGGATGACTGTAGGACAGGAGAATACAGTCTATTGCTCCCTGTTATCAGCCATTTCAGGGAGAGGATGACTGTAGGACAGGAGAATACAGTCTATTGCCCCTGTTATCAGCCATTTCAGGGGAGAGGATGACTGTAGGACAGGAGAATACAGTCTATTGCCCCTGTTATCAGCCATTTCAGGGGAGAGGATGACTGTAGGACAGGAGAATACAGTCTATTGCTCCCTGTTATCAGCCATTTCAGGGGAGAGGATGACTGTAGGACAGGAGAATACAATCTATTGCTCCCTGTTATCAGCCATTTCAGGGGAGAGGATGACTGTAGGACAGGAGAATACAGTCTATTGCCCCCTGTTATCAGCCATTTCAGGGAGAGGATGACTGTAGGACAGGAGAATACAGTCTATTGCCCCCTGTTATCAGCCATTTCAGGGGAGAGGATGACTGTAGGACAGGAGAATACAGTCTATTGCCCCTGTTATCAGCCATTTCAGGGAGAGGATGACTGTAGGACAGGAGAATACAGTCTATTGCCCCCTGTTATCAGCCATTTCAGGGGAGAGGATGACTGTAGGACAGGAGAATACAGTCTATTGCCCCCTGTTATCCAGCCATTTCAGGGAGAGGATGACTGTAGGACAGGAGGAATACAGTCTATTGCCCCCTGTTATCAGCCATTTCAGGGGAGAGGATGACTGTAGGACAGGAGAATACAGTCTAGTGCCCCCTGTTATCAGCCATTTCAGGGAGAGGATGACTGTAGGACAGGAGAATACAGTCTATTGCCCCCTGTTATCAGCCATTTCAGGGAGAGGATGACTGTAGGACAGGAGAATACAGTCTATTGCCCCCTGTTATCAGCCATTTCAGGGGAGAGGATGACTGTAGGACAGGAGAATACAGTCTATTGCCCCTGTTATCAGCCATTTCAGGGGAGAGGATGACTGTAGGACAGGAGAATACAGTCTATTGCCCCTGTTATCAGCCATTTCAGGGGAGAGGATGACTGTAGGACAGGAGAATACAGTCTATTGCTCCCTGTTATCAGCCATTTCAGGGAGAGGATGACTGTAGGACAGGAGAATACAGTCTATTGCCCCTGTTATCAGCCATTTCAGGGGAGAGGATGACTGTAGGACAGGAGAATACAGTCTATTGCCCCTGTTATCAGCCATTTCAGGGGAGAGGATGACTGTAGGACAGGAGAATACAGTCTATTGCCCCTGTTATCAGCCATTTCAGGGGAGAGGATGACTGTAGGACAGGAGAATACAGTCTATTGCTCCCTGTTATCCAGCCATTTCAGGGGAGAGGATGACTGTAGGACAGGAGAATACAGTCTATTGCTCCCTGTTATCAGCCATTTCAGGGAGAGGATGACTGTAGGACAGGAGAATACAGTCTATTGCCCCTGTTATCAGCCATTTCAGGGAGAGGATGACTGTAGGACAGGAGAATACAGTCTATTGCTCCCTGTTATCAGCCATTTCAGGGGAGAGGATGACTGTAGGACAGGAGAATACAGTCTATTGCCCCCTGTTATCAGCCATTTCAGGGGAGAGGATGACTGTAGGACAGGAGAATACAGTCTATTGCCCCCTGTTATCAGCCATTTCAGGGGAGAGGATGACTGTAGGACAGGAGAATACAGTCTATTGCTCCTGTTATCAGCCATTTCAGGGGAGAGGATGACTGTAGGACAGGAGAATACAGTCTATTGCCCCCTGTTATCAGCCATTTCAGGGGAGAGGATGGCGGTCAGGACAGTGTACTCTATTACCCCTGTCATCAGCCATTTCGGATGGCAGGGGATGATCTGTAGGACAGGAGGATCACTGTAATCCGCACTCCGCCTGAGGTGTGTCACGAAATTAGATCCAAGGAGGGGCTAGGATACTTACAGATATGCGCTATACATCACCCATGTACAGTACATATAACTACTCCCATGGACATGGTGATAGCTAGTTGAACTGTATCAGTCTACCCTTTGTGGATGACTCTTTGCTTTATCTTATCCTCCTATGTGTTCTCTCTGCTGTATCTAATCATCCCGCTATGTGGTACTCTCTGCAGTATCTAATCATCCGCTGTGTGGTACTCTCTGTTATCTAATCCTCCATAGTGTGGTACAGCCTGCTGTATCTAATTCTCCACTATGTTATACCTCTGCTGTATCTAAGCCTCCACTATGCAATACTCTCTGCTGTAGCTAATCCAGCACTGTGTGGCACTTCCTGCTGTATCTAATCCAGCACTGTGTGATACTCTGCTGTTTCTAATAGTCTGCTCTCTGATACTCTCTGCTGTATCTAATCCTCCAGTTTGATACTCTGCTGTATCTAATCCCACGAGATACTCTCTGCTGTATCTATCCTCCCCTGTTTGATACTCTCTACTGTATCTAATCATCCGCTGAGTTACTCTCTACTGTATCTATTCCTCCCTGTGTGATACTCTATGCTGTATCTAATTTCCGCTGTGTAATACTCTCTGCTGTATCTAATCCTCCCTGTGTGATACTCCTGCTGTATCTAGTCCATCTGCTGCAGGATACATTCTGACTGTATACTAATCATCCGTGTGATACCCTCCTGTTATCTAAGCCATTTCAGCTGTGTGGATGACTCTAGGACTGTATCTAATAATCTAGCTGTTTTATACTCTCTGTGTATCTAACCTTACAGCAGTAGATACTCTACTGACTGTATCTAATCACTCTGCTGTGTGATACTCTCTGCTGTATCTAATCATCAGCGTAGGGGGATGACTGTAGGACAGGAGAATACAGTCTATTGCCCCCTGTTATCAGCCATTTCAGGGGAGAGGATGACTGTGGAGGACAGGAGAATACAGCCTATTGCCCGTTATCAGCCATTTCAGGAGAGGATGACCAGGACAGGAGAATACAGTCTATTGCCCCCTGTTATCAGCCATTTCAGGGAGAGGATGACTGTAGGACAGGAGAATACAGTCTACGTCCCTGTTTTCAGCCATTTCAGGGGAGAGGATGACTGTAGGACAGGGACATACAGTCTATTGCCCTGTTATCAGCCATTTCAGGGGAGAGGATGACTGTAGGACAGGAGAATACAGTCTATTGCTTCCTGTTATCAGCCATTTCAGGGGAGAGGATGACTGTAGGACAGGAGAATACAGTCTATTGCTTCCTTTTATCAGCCATGTCAGGGGAGAGGATGACAGTAGGACAGGAGAATACAATCTATTGCCCCCTGTTATCAGCCATTTCAGGGGAGAGGATGACTGTAGGACAGGAGAATACAGTCTATTGCTCCCTGTTATCAGCCATTTCAGGGAGGATGACTGTAGGACAGGAGAATACAGTCTATTGCCCCTGTTATCAGCCATTTCAGGGGAGAGGATGACTGTAGGACAGGAGAATACAGTCTATTGCCCCCTGTTATCAGCCATTTCAGGGGAGAGGATGACTGTAGGACAGGAAAATACAATCTAATGCCCCCTGTTATCAGCCATTTCAGGGGAGAGGATGACTGTAGGACAGGAGAATACAATCTATTGCCCCCTGTTATCAGCCATTTCAGGGGAGAGGATGACTGTAGGACAGGAGAATACAGTATATTGCCCCCTGTAATCAGCCATTTCAGGGGAGAGGATGACTGTAGGACAGGAGAATACAGTCTATTGCCCCCTGTTATCAGCCATTTCAGGGGAGAGGAAGACTGTAGGACAGGAGAATACAATCTATTGCCCCCTGTTATCAGCCATTTCAGGGGAGAGGATGACTGTAGGACAGGAGAATACAGTCTATTGCCCCTGTTATCAGCCATTTCAGGGGAGAGGATGACTGTAGGACAGGAGAATACAGTCTATTGCCCCCTGTTATCAGCCATTTCAGGGGAGAGAATGACTGTAGGACAGGAGAATACAATCTATTGCCCCCTGTTATCAGCCATTTCAGGGGGGAGGATGACTGTAGGACAGGAGAATACAATCTATTGCTCCCTGTTATCAGCCATTTCAGGGGAGAGGATGACTGTAGGACAGGAGAATACAGTCTGTTGCCCCCTGTTATCAGCCATTTCAGGGGAGAGGATGACTCTAGGACAGGAGTATACAGTCTATTGCCCCTGTTATCAGCCATTTCAGGGGAGAGGATGACTGTAGGACAGGAGAATACAGTCTATTGCCCCCTGTTATCAGCCATTTCAGGGGAGAGGATGACTGTAGGACAGGAGAATACAGTCTATTGCCCCCTGTTATCAGCCATTTCAGGGGAGAGGATGACTGTAGGACAGGAGAATACAGTCTATTGCTCCCTGTTATCGGCCATTTCAGGGGAGAGGATGACTGTAGGACAGGAGAATACAGTCTATTGCCCCCTGTTATCAGCCATTTCAGGGGAGGGGATGAGTGTAGGACAGGAGAATACAGTCTATTGCCCCCTGTTATCAGACATTTCAGGGGAGAGGATGACTGTAGGACAGGAGAATACAGTCTATTGCCCCTGTTATCAGCCATTTCAGGGGAGAGGATGACTTTAGGACAGGAGAATACAGTCTATTGCTACCTGTTATCAGCCATTTCAGGGGTGAGGATGACTGTAGGACAGGAGAATACAGTCTATTGCTACCTGTTATCAGCCATTTCAGGGGAGAGGATGACTGTAGGACAGGAGAATACAGTCTATTGCCCCCTGTTATCAGCCATTTCAGGGGAGAGGATGACTGTAGGACAGGAGAATACAATCTATTGCTCCCTGTTATCAGCCATTTCAGGAGAGAGGATGACTGTAGGACAGGAGAATACAGTCTATTGCCCCCTGTTATCAGACATTTCAGGGGAGAGGGTGACTGTAGGACAGGAGAATACAGTCTATTGCTCCCTGTTATCAGCCATTTCAGGGGAGAGGATGACTGTAGGACAGAAGAATACAGTCTATTGCCTCCTGTTATCAGCCATTTTAGGTCGGGGAGAGGATGGCGGTCGGACAGTGTCTCTGTGTTATTCTCACACGGATGACGGGTGTGATCTGTAGTATTGAGGGACACTGTAATCCGCACCCCGCCTGAGGTGTGCCCCGAAATTAGATCCAAGGAGGGGCTGGTGTATACTTACAGATAATGCTATACATCACCCATGTACAGTACATATAACTACCCCCATGGACATGGTGATAGCTGTTGAACTGTGTATCTAATCCTACCCTTTGTGGTACTCTTTGCTTTATCTTATCCTCCTCTGTGTGGTTCTCTCTGCTGTATCTAATCATCCGCTATGTGGTACTCTCTGCAGTATCTAATCATCCGCTGTGTGGTACTCTCTGCTGTATCTAATCCTCCATAGTGTGTTACAGCCTGCTGTATCTAATTCTCCACTGTGTTATACTCTCTGCTGTATCTAAACCTCCACTATGTAATACTCTCTGCTGTATCTAATCCAGCACTGTGTGGTACTTTCTGCTGTATCTAATCCAGCACTGTGTGATACTCTGCTGTTTCTAATAGTCTGCTCTCTGATACTCTCTGCTGTATCTAATCCTCCAGTTTGATACTCTCTGCTGTATCTAATCCCCCCGTGTGATACTCTCTGCTGTATCTAATCCTCCCCTGTTTGATACTCTCTACTGTATCTAATCATCCGCTGTGTTACTCTCTACTGTATCTATTCCTCCCTGTGTGATACTCTTTGCTGTATCTAATCTTCCGCTGTGTAATACTCTCTGCTGTATCTAATCCTCCCTGTGTGATACTCTCTGCTGTATCTAATCCTCTGCTGCAGGATACATTCTGCTGTATCTAATCATCCCGTGTGATACTCTCTCCTGTATCTAATCCTTAGCTGTGTGGTACTCTTTGCTGTATCTAATAATCTGCTGTTTTATACTCTCTGCTGTATCTAATCCTACGTTGTGTGATACTCTCTGCTGTATCTAATCCTCTGTTGTGTGATACTCTCTGCTGTATCTAATCATCAGCTGTGTGGTACTCTCTGCTGTACCTAATCCTCCGTTGTGTGATACTCTCTGCTGTATCTAATTCTCTGCTGTGTGATACTCTCTGCTGTATCTATTCCTCCATTGTGTGATACTCTCTGATGTATCTAATCCTCCATTGTGTGATACTCTCTGCTGTACCTAATCCTCCACTGTGTGAAACATTCTGCTGTATCTAATCCTCCACTGTGTGACACATTCTGCTGTATCTAATCCTCCGCTCCGTGATACCCTATCGGCTCCAGGCTCAGAGGGGTTAATCGCTGTATTTTTTGGCGTCCTCCCCGGATTCGCTGTTTTCAGATCAGACAAAAGAACATGAAGTAAAGTTGTGACTTCACCTTCCCCTGTGGGGCGAGAGGGCGAGGCGCTGCCGCAGGGGGCACGCCCTAATGACCGTACACTTCCAGACTGCACTGGAGGAAAACGGCTACAGCCAAGGCCCGCATCTGGGGTCACCCGCCCGCTGACGCCATCTTGTAGGGATCCCACTACATTAACCCCCTCAATAAATCCAGACCCTCAGATACACCAATCACACCCCATGCCCCCCCCCCCCCCCACAGTACAGGCCGCTGAGCGTGCCCCACGACTGTGGGTGTAAATCGGGGGTCTCCTCTGTCCCCCCCCCCACTTGTACCATCTTCTACACTGTCTATATTCTCTGGATCTCTGCTTGCTGTCATAAAATAGCCTTGTCTAGATTCAATACTGCACTTATGTCTGTACAGTTGTTTAGTCTTGTAACCTAAACAGGAAGCTACGTATTCACTGACGAGCAGCAGAGATCTTGAAAATGGTGAAGAATTGAAACAAAAGTTTAGAAAGTTCTGATTTTCTGCTTTCTGGCGGTGACTGCGCCCTCTGGTGGCCGCTATGCGGGTTTACAGTTATGCCGTGTTATCTCAGCGCCCTCTGATGGCCGCTATGCGGGTTTACAGTTATGCCGTGTTGTCTCTGCGCCCTCTGGTGTTCGCTATGCGGGTTTACAGTTATGCCGTGTTATCTCAGCGCCCTCTGATGGCTGCTATGCGGGTTTACAGTTATGCCGTGTTGTCTCTGCGCCCTCTGGTGGCCGCTTTGTGTTGTTTTTTTTTACTTATGAGGTAGTGACAGCGCCCTCTTGTGGCCGCTATGCGGTTTTACATTTATGCCGTGTTGTCTCTGCGCCCTCTGGTGGCCGCTCTGCGGGTTTACATTTATGCCGTGTTGTCTCTGCGCCCTCTGGTGGCCGCTCTGCGGTTTTACATTTATGCCGTGTTGTCTCTGCGCCCTCTGGTGGCCGCTCTGCGGGTTTACATTTATGCCGTGTTGTCTCTGCGCCCTCTGGTGGCCGCTCTGCGGGGTTACATTTATGCCGTGTTGTCTCTGCGCCCTCTAGTGGCCGATATGCTTGTTTACGCTCATTAAAAAAATATTATGGTGTGGATTTTAAGCGCCATCTGGTGTCTGAAGCTTTAAGTGCAGCGAGTGTCTCCCCCTCTGGTGGGGATCGTTGGTAGTGCATGCTGTGTCTCTGTCAGCGCCGGATCTGTCAATAAAGCTGAGCGGGACGCAGTGCCCTTGTGTCATGGCGGAATACAAGGAGAGTCCTCTGGCCAGCCGGCCCCCGGAGCTGGATCCTGCCCGGTACTTTGGACAGACCCTGGAGCAGAAGACGCTGCAGGAGAAGAGGGAGGCCCTGAGGGCCCAGGTCAAGAGGGAATACCTGCTGAAGCTCAACGACCCGCACAGGACCGGCATGGTGGTGAGCAGGGGCTCCTGGGGGCCACATAATAGGCATGGTGGTGAGCAGGGGGCTCCCGGGGGCCACATAATAGACATGGTGGTGAGCATGATCTCCTAGGGGTCACATAATAGACATGGTGGTGAGCAAGGGGCTCCTGGGGGACATATGATAGACATGGTGGTGAGGAGGGGGCTCCTGGGGGCCACCTAATAGACCTGGTGGTGGGGAGGGGCTCCTGGGGGCCACTTAATAGACATGGTGGTCAGGGGGGGCTCCTCGGGGCCACTTAATAGACATGGTGGTGAGAAGGGGGGCTCCTGGGGGCCACTTAATAGACATGGTGGTGAGGAGGGGGCTCCTTGGGGCCACATAATAGACATGGTGGTGAGGAGGGGGCTCCTTGGGGCCACTTAATAGACATGGTGGTGAGGAGGGGGCTCCTTGGGGCCACTTAATAGACATGGTGGTGAGGAGGGGGCTCCTCGGGGCCACTTAATAGACATGGTGGTGAGGAGGGGCTCCTTGGGGTTAGATGATAGACGTGGTGAGGAGGGGGCTCCTGGGGGTCATAATATAGACATGGTGGTGAGGAGGGGGCTCCTCGGGGCCACATAATAGACATGGTGGTGAGGAGGGGGGCTCCTGGGGGCCACATAATAGACATGGTGGTGAGAAGGGGGCTCCTGGGGGCCACATAATAGACATGGTGGTGAGAAGGGGGCTCTTGGGGGCCACTTAATAGACATGGTGGTGAGAAGGGGCTCCTTGGGGTCAGATGATAGACGTGGTGAGGAGGGGGCTCCTGGGGGTCATAATATAGACATGGTGGGGAGCAAAGGGCTCCTGGGGCCAGTTTATAGACATGGTGGTGAGGAGAGGGCTCCTGGGGGTCAGATGATAAACATGGTGGGGCCCCAGTTATGCACTCACCCTCTCGCCCTCTGTAGGAGGACCCCGCTATCACCCGCTGGATGTACGCCCGGAATCACAACATTTACCCCAACTTCCGGCCGATGCCCAAGAACTCTCTGCTCGGGCTCCTGTGGACGGCGGGGCCCTTCTTCCTCTTCTATAGTATCATCTCACATGACCGGGTAAGACGCTGCGGCCTGCCGTTATTTACCAGCGTGACCCCGCCCTGTTCTCCGCAGTGGGTGGGGCCTGTGTGGTGTGGCCCCTCCCCGGCCGGTGGAGATCGTCTGGGGGTTCCCGTGAAATTTGGGGCGCAGCTCTGGGCATCAAGTCTGTAGCTTTCTAATGCACTTTGTTTTCAACGACTTAAGATTGCTGCTTGCTGTCAGTGAATGAGAACATTCTTGTTTATGCCCAGAGGCTGCAAATCTATCCTGACCTGATGCTCCTCACAGCTGAGGGTTTGTTGCAGTTGTATTCAGTCTAGAGACTCCAGACTGATACATTGTGCCAAACCCCCAGCTGTCAGAGGGCTCGGCGCAGCACCGGTGTCTGTTACAATGTGTCAGTCGGGAGTCACCGGATTCTCTCGGATTTGCTGTCTGACCCCAGTCCTGTTCCCCAGTCACAACCAGAGCTGCGTTCACACTTCCCAGCTGACCCCAGTGATGGGCGTCATTCTGCCCTGGGTTTCGGGGGGTGCAGTGGGGGCGGCAGGGGGTCATCTATGCAGCTCTGGATGTGACTGGAGAAAGTAAATCTCTATATTTGATGCGTTAGATTGTCAGCTCTTCTGCTCACTCTTATTTCTCTCTTTCTACAGGACCGAAAAGAGAAGCTGATCCAAGAGGGGAAATACGAGCGGCCGTTCCACCTGTCCAACTGATGGCGACCGCGCCAAACCGTGTAATATACTATAATAAACTACTGTCACCTGGTGACTCTGATGCTTCACTGTGTATTCTGCAGGGGAGGGGCCGTCAGTATATATACAGCTCGTATACTGCGGGGGAGGGGCCGTCAGTGTATGTATACTGCGGCCAAGGGGCCGTCAGTATATATACAGCTCGTATACTGCGGGGGAGGGGCAGTCAGTATATATACAGCTCGTATACTGCGGGGGAGGGGCCGTCAGTGTATATACAGCTCGTATACTGCGGGGCAGGGGCAGTCAGTATATATACAGCTCGTATACTGTGGGGGAGGGGCCGTCAGTATATATACAGCTCGTATACTGCGGGGGAGGGGCCGTCAGTATATATACAGCTCGTATTCTGCGGGGGAGGGGCCGTCAGTGTATATACAGCTCGTATACTGCGGGGGAGGGGCCGTCAGTATATATACAGCTTGTATTCTGCGGGGGAGGGGCCGTCAGTGTATATACAGCTCATATACTGCAGGGGAGGAGCAGTCAGTATATATACAGCTCGTATACTGTAGGGGAGGGGCAGTCAGTATATATACAGCTCGTATACTGCGGGGGAGGGGCCGTCGGTATATATACAGCTCGTATACTGTGGGCGAGGGGCCGTCAGTATATATACAGCTTGTATTCTGCGGGGGAGGGGCCGTCAGTATATATACAGCTTGTATACTGTGGGGGAGGGGCAGTCAGTATATATACAGCTCGTATATTGCGGGGGAGGAGCAGTCAGTATATATACAGCTCGTATACTGCGAGGGAGGAGCAGTCAGTATATATACAGCTCGTATATTGCGGGGGAGGAGCAGTCAGTATATATACAGCTCGTATACTGCGGGGGAGGGGCCGTCAGTATATATACAGCTCGTATACTGCGGGGGAGGGGCCGTCGGTATATATACAGCTCGTATACTGCGGGGGAGGGGCCGTCGGTATATATACAGCTCGTATACTGTGGGCGAGGGGCCGTCAGTGTATATACAGCTCGTATACTGCGGGGGAGGAGCCGTCAGTATATAAACAGCTCGTATACTGCGGGCGAGGGGCCGTCAGTGTATATACAGCTCGTATACTGCGGGGAAGGGGCCGTCAGTATATATATACTGCGGGGGAGGGGCCGTCAGTATATATACTGCGGGGGAGGGGCCGTCAGTGTATATATACTGCGGGGGAGGGGCCGTCAGTATATATACTGCGGGGGAGGGGCCGTCAGTGTATATACAGCTCGTATACTGCGGGGGAGGGGCCGACAGTATATACACAGCTTGTATTCTGCGGGGGAGGGGCCGTCAGTGTATATATACTGCGGGGGAGGGGCCGTCAGTATATATACAGCTCGTATACTGCGGGGGAGGAGCCATCAGTATATATACAGCTCGTATACTGCGGGGGAGGAGCAGTCAGTATATATACAGCTCGTATATTGCGGGGGATGGGCAGTCAGTATATATACAGCTCGTATACTGCGGGGGAGGGGCCGTCAGTGTATATACAGCTCGTATACTGCGGGGGAGGGGCCGTCAGTATATATACAGCTTGTATTCTGCGGGGGCGTCAGTGTATATATACTGCGGGGGAAGGGCCGTCAGTGTATATACAGCTCGTATACTGCGGGGGAGGGGCAGTCAGTATATATATACAGCTCGTATACTGCGGGGGAGGGGCCGTCAGTATATATACAGCTTGTATTCTGCTGGGGAGGGGCAGTCAGTATATATACAGCTCGTATACTGCGGAGGGCAGTCGGTACAGCTCGTATACTGTGGGCCGTCAGTATATATACAGCTCGTATACTGCGGGGGAGGAGCAGTCAGTATATATACAGCTCGTATACTGTGGGGGAGGGGCAGTCAGTATATATACAGCTCGTATACTGCGGGGGAGGAGCAGTCAGTATATATACAGCTCGTATACTGCGGTGAGGGGCCGTCAGTGTATATACAGCTCGTATACTGCGGGGGAGGAGCAGTCAGTATATATACAGCTCGTATACTGCGGGGGAGGAGCAGTCAGTATATATACAGCTCGTATACTGCGGTGAGGGGCCGTCAGTGTATATATACAGCTTGTATAATGCGGGGGAGGGGCCGTCAGTATATATACAGCTCGTATACTGTGGGGGAGGGGCAGTCAGTATATACAGCTCGTATACTGCGGGGGAGGGGCAGTCAGTATATATACAGCTCGTATACTGTGGGGGAGGGGCAGTCAGTATATACAGCTCGTATACTGCGGGGGAGGGGCAGTCAGTATATACAGCTCGTATACTGCGGGGGAGGGGCAGTCAGTATATATACAGCTCGTATACTGTGGGTGAGGAGCAGTCAGTATATACAGCTCGTATACTGTGGGGGAGGGGCCGTCAGTATATACATACAGCTCGTATACTGCGGGTGAGGAGCAGTCAGTATATACAGCTCGTATACTGCGGGGGAGGGGCAGTCAGTATATATACAGCTCGTATACTGTGGGGGAGAAGCAGTCAGTATATATACAGCTTGTATACTGTGGGGGAGGAGCAGTCAGTATATATACAGCTCGTATACTGCGGGGGAGGGGCAGTCAGTATATATGCAGCTCGTATACTGTGGGGGAGGGGCAGTCAGTATATATACAGCTCATATACTGTGGGGGAGGAGCAGTCAGTATATATACAGCTCGTATACTGCGGGGGAGGAGCCGTCAGTGTATATATACAGCTCGTATACTGCGGGGGAGGAGCAGTCAGTATATATACAGCTTGTATACTGTGGGGGAGGGGCAGTCAGTATATATGCAGCTCGTATACTGTGGGGGAGGGGCAGTCAGTGTATATATACAGCTCGTATACTGTGGCGGAGGAGCAGTCAGTATATATACAGCTCGTATACTGTTTGGGAGGAGCCATCAGTATATATACAGCTCGTATACTGCGGGGGAGGGGCCGTCGGTATATATATAGCTTGTATACTGTGGGGGAGGGGCAGTCGGTATATATACAGCTCGTATTCTGCGGGGGAGAGGCCGTCAGTATATATATATACAGCTCGTATTCTGCGGGGGAGGGGCCGTCAGTATATATACAGCTCGTATACTGCGGGGGAGGGGCAGTCAGTATATATACAGCTCGTATACTGCGGGGGAGGGGCAGTCAGTATATATACAGCTCGTATACTGTGGGGGAGGAGCAGTCAGTATATATACAGCTTGTATACTGTGGGGGAGGGGCAGTCAGTGTGTATATACATCTCGTATACTGCGGCAAAGGGGCAGTCAGCATATATACAGATCATATACTACAGGGGAGGGGCAGTCAGTATATATATATCTACAGCTGGTATAGGGTGGGGCTGAGCCTGTCAGACAGTCAAGTCCCATTATTCTGGGTGGGTATATAAGGGGTGTGATAGGCTGTCTGCACACGTATCCCTCAGTGGGTATATAAGGTGCACACATAACCCTCGGTGGGTATATAAGGTGTGTGATAGGCTGTCTGCACACATATCCCTCGGTGGGTATATAAGGTGTGAAATGCTGTCTGCACACATATCCCTCGGTGGGTATATAAGGTGTGATAGGCTGTCTGTACACATATCCCTCAGTGGGTATATAAGGTGTGATAGGCTGTCTGTACACATATCCCTCAGTGGGTATATAAGGTGTGATAGGCTGTCTGCACACATTTCCCTCGGTGGGTATATAAGGTGTGATAGGCTGTCTGCACACATATCCCTCGGTGGTATATAAGGTGTGATAGGCTGTCTGCACACATATCCCTCTGTGGGTATATAAGGGGTGCGATAGGCTGTCTGCACACATATCCCTCGGTGGGTATATAAGATGTGTGATAGGCTGTTTGCTCACATATCCCTCGGTGGGTATATAATGTGTGATAGGCTGTCTGCACACATTTCCCTCGGTGGGTATATAAGGTGTGTGATAGGCTGTCTGCACACATATCCCTCGCTGGGCATATAAGGTGTGTGATAGGCTGTCTGCACACATATCCCTTGGTGGGTATATAAGGGGTGTGATAGGCTGTCTGCACACCTAACCCTCGGTGGGTATATAAGGGGTGTGATAGGCTGTCTGCACACATATACCTTGGTGGGTATACAAGGTGTGATAGGCTGTCTGCACACATATACCTCAGTGGGTATATAAGGTGTGATAGGCTGTCTGCACACATTTCCCTCGGTGGGTATATAAGGTGTGTGATAGGCTGTCTGCACACATAACCCTCGGTGGGTATATAAGGGGTCTGATAGGCTGTCTGCACACATATCCCTCGGTGGGTATATAAGGGTATGATAGGCTGTCTGCACACATTTCCCTCGGTGGGTATATAAGGTTTGTGATAGGCTGTCTGCACACATATCCCTTGGTGTGTATATAAGGTGTGATAGGCTGTCTGCACACATATCCCTCGGTGGGTATATAGGGGTATGATAGGCTGTCTGCACACATATCCCTCGGTGGGTATATAAGGGGTGTGATAGGCTGTCTGCACACATATCTCTCGGTGGGTATATAAGGTGTGTGATAGGCTCTCTGCACACATATCCCTCGGTGGGTATATAAGGTGTGCGATAGGCTCTCTGCACACATATCCCTCGGTGGGTATATAAGGTGTGCGATAGGCTGTCTGCACACATATACCTTGGTGGGTATACAAGGTGTGATAGGCTGTCTGCACACATATACCTCAGTGGGTATATAAGGTTTGATAGGCTGCCTGCACACATATTCCTCGGTGGGTATATAAGATGTGTGATAGGCTGTTTGCTCACATATCCCTCGGTGGGTATATAAGGTGTGATAGGCTGTCTGCACACATTTCCCTCGGTGGGTATATAAGGTGTGTGATAGGCTGTCTGCACACATATCCCTCGGTGGGCATATAAGGTGTGTGATAGGCTGTCTGCACACATATCCCTTGGTGGGTATATAAGGGGTGTGATAGGCTGTCTGCACACATATACCTTGGTGGGTATACAAGGTGTGATAGGCTGTCTGCACACATAACCCTCGGTGGGTATATAAGGGGTGTGATAGGCTGTCTGCACACATATCCCTCGGTGGGTATATAGGGGTATGATAGGCTGTCTGCACACATTTCCCTCGGTGGGTATTTAAGGTTTGTGATAGGCTGTCTGCACACATATCCCTTGGTGTGTATATAAGGTGTGATAGGCTGTCTGCACACATATCCCTCGGTGGGTATATAGGGGTATGATAGGCTGTCTGCACACATATCCCTCGGTGGGTATATAAGGGGTGTGATAGGCTGTCTGCACACATAACCCTCGGTGGGTATATAAGGGGTGTGATAGGCTGTCTGCACACATAACCCTCGGTGGGTATATAAGGGGTGTGATAGGCTGTCTGCACACATAACCCTCGGTGGGTATATAAGGGGTGTGATAGGCTGTCTGCACACATATTTCTCGGTGGGTATATAAGGTGTGTGATAATCTGAGTGCACACATATCCCTCGGTGGGTATATAAGGTGTGTGATAGGCTCTCTGCACACATATCCCTCGGTGGGTATATAAGGGGTGTAATAGGCTGTCTGCACACATAACCCTCGGTGGGTATATAAGGGGTCTGATAGGCTGTCTGCACACATATCCCTCGGTGGGTATATAGGGGTATGATAGGCTGTCTGCACACATTTCCCTCGGTGGGTATATAAGGGGTGTGATAGGCTGTCTGCACACATATCTCTCGGTGGGTATATAAGGTGTGTGATAGGCTCTCTGCACACATATCCCTCGGTGGGTATATAAGGTGTGCGATAGGCTCTCTGCACACATATCCCTCGGTGGGTATATAAGGTGTGCGATAGGCTGTCTGCACACATATACCTTGGTGGGTATACAAGGTGTGATAGGCTGTCTGCACACATATACCTCAGTGGGTATATAAGGTTTGATAGGCTGCCTGCACACATATTCCTCGGTGGGTATATAAGATGTGTGATAGGCTGTTTGCTCACATATCCCTCGGTGGGTATATAAGGTGTGATAGGCTGTCTGTACACATATCCCTCGGTGGGTATATAAGGTGTGATAGGCTGTCTGTACACATATCCCTCGGTGGGTATATAAGCTGTGATAGGCTGTCTGCACACATATCCCTCAGTGGGTATATAAGGTGTGATAGGCTGTCTGCACACATATCCCTCTGTGGGTATATAAGGGGTGCGATAGGCTGTCTGCACATATATCCCTCGGTGGGTATATAAGATGTGTGATAGGCTGTTTGCTCACATATCCCTCGGTGGGTATATAATGTGTGATAGGCTGTCTGCACACATTTCCCTCGGTGGGTATATAAGGTGTGTGATAGGCTGTCTGCACACATATCCCTCGCTGGGCATATAAGGTGTGTGATAGGCTGTCTGCACACATATCCCTTGGTGGGTATATAAGGGGTGTGATAGGCTGTCTGCACACCTAACCCTCGGTGGGTATATAAGGGGTGTGATAGGCTGTCTGCACACATATACCCTCGGTGGGTATATAAGGGTGTGATAGGCTGTCTGCACACATATCCCTCAGTGGGTATATAAGGTGTGATAGGCTGTCTGCACACATATCCCTCGGTGGGTATATAAGGTGTGTGATAGGCTGTCTGCACACATTCCCCTCGGTGGGTATATAAGGTGTGTGATAGGCTGTCTGCACACATTTCCCTCGGTGGGTATATAAGGTGTGTGATAGGCTGTCTGCACACATATCCCTCGGTGGGCATATATGGTGTGTGATAGGCTGTCTGCACACATATCCCTGGGTGGGTATATAAGTGGTGTGATAGGCTGTCTGCACACATATCCCTCAGTGGGTATATAAGGGGTTTGATAGGCTGTCTGCACACATAACCCTCGGTGGGTATATAAGGTGTGTGATAGGCTGTCTGCACACATAAACCTCGGTGGGTATATAAGGGGTCTGATAGGCTGTCTGCACACATATCCCTCGGTGGGTATATAGGGGTATGATAGGCTGTCTGGACACATTTCCCTCGGTGGGTATATAAGGTTTGTGATAGGCTGTCTGCACACATATCCCTCGGTGGGTATATAAGGGGTGTGATAGGCTGTCTGCACACATATCCCTCGGTGGGCATATAAGGTGTGTGATAGGCTGTCTGCACACATATCCCTTGGTGGGTATATAAGGGGTGTGATAGGCTGTCTGCACACATATACCTTGGTGGGTATACAAGGTGTGATAGGCTGTCTGCACACATAACCCTCGGTGGGTATATAAGGGGTGTGATAGGCTGTCTGCACACATATCCCTCGGTGGGTATATAGGGGTATGATAGGCTGTCTGCACACATTTCCCTCGGTGGGTATTTAAGGTTTGTGATAGGCTGTCTGCACACATATCCCTTGGTGTGTATATAAGGTGTGATAGGCTGTCTGCACACATATCCCTCGGTGGGTATATAGGGGTATGATAGGCTGTCTGCACACATATCCCTCGGTGGGTATATAAGGTGTGTGATAGGCTGTCTGCACACATAACCCTCGGTGGGTATATAAGGGGTGTGATAGGCTGTCTGCACACATAACCCTCGGTGGGTATATAAGGGGTGTGATAGGCTGTCTGCACACATAACCCTCGGTGGGTATATAAGGGGTGTGATAGGCTGTCTGCACACATATCTCTCGGTGGGTATATAAGGTGTGTGATAATCTGAGTGCACACATATCCCTCGGTGGGTATATAAGGTGTGTGATAGGCTCTCTGCACACATATCCCTCGGTGGGTATATAAGGTGTGCGATAGGCTGTCTGCACACATATCCCTCGGTGGGTATATAAGGGTGTGATAGGCTGTCTGCACACATATACCTCAGTGGGTATATAAGGGTGTGATAGGCTGCCTGCACACATATTCCTCGGTGGGTATATAAGGTGTGTGATAGGCTGTCTGCACACATATCCCTCGGTGGGTATATAAGGTGTGATAGGCTGTCTGCACACATATTCCTCGGTGGGTATATAAGGTGTGTGATAGGCTGTCTGCACACATATCCCTCGGTGGGTATATAAGGTGTGATAGGCTGTCTGCACACATATCCCTCGGTGGGTATATAAGGTGTGTGATAGGCTGTCTGCACACATATCCCTCGGTGGGTATAGAAGTTGTGTGATAGGCTGTCTGCACACATATCCCTTGGTGGGTATATAAGGTGTGTTATAGGCTGTCTGCACACATATCCCTCAGTGGGTATATAAGGTGTGTGATAGGCTGTCTGCACACATATCCCTTGGTGGGTATATTAGGGGTGTGATTGGCTGTCTGCACCCATATCCCTCGGTGGGTATATAGGGGTATGATAGGCTGTCTGCACACATATCCCTCGGTGGGTATATAAGGGGTGTGATAGGCTGTCTGCACACATATCCCTCGGTGGGTATATAAGGGGTGTGATAGGCTGTCTGCACACATATCCCTCGGTGGGTATATAAGGGGTGTGATAGGCTGTCTGCACACATATCCCTCGTTGGGTATATAAGGGGTGTGATAGGCTGTCTGCACACATATCCCTCGGTGGGTATATAAGGGGTGTGATAGGCTGTCTGCACACATAACCCTCGGTGGGTATATAAGGGGTGTGATAGGCTGTATGCACACATAACCCTCTGTCGGTATATAAGGGGTGTGATAGGCTGTCTGCACACCTATCCCTCAGTGGGTATATCAGGTGTGTGATAGGCTGTCTGCACACATATCTCTCGGTGGGTATATAAGGGGTGTGATAGGCTGTCTGCACACATAACCCTCGGTGGGTATATAAGGGGTGTGATAGGCTGTCTGCACACATAACCCTCTGTCGGTATATAAGGGGTGTGATAGGCTGTCTGCACACCTATCCCTCAGTGGGTATATCAGGTGTGTGATGGGCTGTCTGCACACATATCTCTCGGTGGGTATATAAGGTGTGTGATAATCTGAGTGCACACATATCCCTCGGTGGGTATATAAGGTGTGCGATAGGCTGTCTGCACACATATACCTTGGTGGGTATACAAGGTGTGATAGGCTGTCTGCACACATATACCTCAGTGGGTATATAAGGTTTGATAGGCTGCCTGCACACATATTCCTCGGTGGGTATATAAAATGTGTGATAGGCTGTTTGCTCACATATCCTCGGTGGGTATATAAGGTGTGATAGGCTGTCTGCACACATTTCCCTCGGTGGGTATATAAGGTGTGTGATAGGCTGTCTGCACACATTTCCCTCGGTGGGTATATAAGGTGTGATAGGCTGTCTGCACACATATCCCTCGGTGGGTATATAAGGGGTGTGATAGGCTGTCTGCACACATATCCCTCGGTGGGTATATAAGGGGTGTGATAGGCTATCTGCACACATATCCCTCGGTGGGTATATAAGGGTGTGATAGGCTATCTGCACACATATCCCTCGGTGGGTATATAAGGTGTGTGATAGGCTGTCTGCACACATATCCCTCGGTGGGTATATAAGGTGTGTGATAGGCTCTCTGCACACATATCCCTCGGTGGGTATATAAGGTGTGCGATAGGCTGTCTGCACACATATACCTTGGTGGGTACACAAGGTGTGATGGGCTGTCTGCACACATATACCTCAGTCGGTATATAAGGTTTGATAGGCTGCCTTCACACATATTCCTCGGTGGGTATATAAGATGTGTGATAGGCTGTTTGCTCACATATCCCTCGGTGGGTATATAAGGTGTGATAGGCTGTCTGCACACATTTCCCTCGGTGGGTATATAAGGTGTGTGATAGGCTGTCTGCACATATTTCCCTCGGTGGGTATATAAGGTGTGTGATAGGCTGTCTGCACAGATTTCCCTCAGTGGGTATATAGGGGTATGATAGGCTGTCGGCACACATATTCCTCGTTGGGTATATAAGGGGTGTGATAGGCTGTCTGCACACATATCCCTCGGTGGGTATATAAGGGGTGTGATAGGCTGTCTGCACACATAACCCTCGGTGGGTATATAAGGGGTGTGATAGGCTGTCTGCACACATAACCCTCGGTGGGTATATAAGGTGTGTGATAATCTGAGTGCACACATATCCCTCGGTGGGTATATAAGGTGTGTGATAGGCTCTCTGCACACATATCCCTCGGTGGGTATATAAGGTGTGCGATAGGCTGTCTGCACACATATACCTTGGTGGGTACACAAGGTGTGATGGGCTGTCTGCACACATATCCCTCAGTGGGTATATAAGGTTTGTTAGGCTGCCTGCACACATATTCCTCGGTGGGTATATAAGGTGTGATAGGCTGTCTGCACACATATCCCTCGGTGGGTATATAAGGTGTGTGATTGGCTGTCTGCACACAAATCCCTCGGTGGGTATATAAGGTGTGTGATAGGCTGTCTGCACACATATCCCTCCGGGGGTATATAAGTTGTGATAGGCTGTCTGCACACAAATCCCTCGGTGGGTATATAAGTTGTGTGATAGGCTGTCTGCACACAAATCCCTCGGTGGGTATATAAGGTGTGTGATAGGCTGTCTGCACACATATCCCTCGGTGGGTATATAAGGTGTGTGATAGGCTGTCTGCACACATATCCCTCGGTGGGTATATAAGGGGTGTGATAGGCTGTCTGCACACATATCCCTCGGTGGGTATATAAGGGGTGTGATAGGCTGTCTGCACACATATCCTCGGTGGGTATATAAGGGGTGTGATAGGCTGTCTGCACACATATCCCTCGGTGGGTATATAAGGGTGTGATAGGCTGTCTGCACACATATCCTCGGTGGGTATATAAGGTGTGTGATAGGCTGTCTGCACACATATCCCTCTGTGGGTATATAAGGTGTGCGATAGGCTGTCTGCACACATATACCTTGGTGGGTATACAAGGTGTGATAGGCTGTCTGCACACATATACCTCAGTGGGTATATAAGGTTTGATAGGCTGCCTGCACACATATTCCTCGGTGGGTATATAAGATGTGTGATAGGCTGTTTGCTCACATATCCCTCGGTGGGTATATAAGGTGTGATAGGCTGTCTGCACACATATCCCTCGGTGGGTATATAAGGTGTGTGATAGGCTGTCTGCACACATATCCCTCGGTGGGTATATAAGGTGTGTGATAGGCTGTCTGCACACATATCCCTCAGTGGGTATATAAGGTGTGATAGGCTGTCTGCACACATATACCTCAGTGGGTATATAAGGTCTGATAGGCTGCCTGCACACATATATCCCTCGGTGGGTATATAAGATGTGTGATAGGCTGTCTGCACACATATACCTCGGTGGGTATATAAGGTGTGTGATAGGCTGTATATATAAGGTGTGATAGGCTGTCTGCACACATATCCCTCGGTGGGTATATAAGGGGTGTGATAGTCTGTCTGCACACATATCCCTCGGTGGGTATAAAAGGTGTGTGATAGGCTGTCTGCACACATATCCCTCGTGGGTATATAAGGGGTGTGATAGGCTGTCTGCACACATATCCCTCGGTTGGTATATAAGGTGTGATAGGCTGTCTGCACACATATCCCTCGGTGGGTATATAAGGTGTGATAGGCTGTCTGCACACATATCCCTCAGTGGGTATATAAGCTTTGATAGGCTGTCTACACACATATCCCTCAGTGGGTATATAAATTGTGTGATAGGCTGTCTGCACACATATCCCTCAGTTTGTATATAAGGTGTGATAGGCTGTCTGTATACATTTCCCTCAGTGGGTATATAAATTGTGTGATAGGCTGTCTGCACACATATCCCTCGGTGGGTATATAAGGTGTGATAGGCTGTCTGTACACATATCCCACGGTGGGTATATAAGTTGTAATAGGCTGTCTGCTCATATATCTCTCGGTGGGTATATAAGATGTGTGATAGGCTGTTTGCTCACATATCCCTCGGTGGGTATATAAGGTATGTGATAGGCTGTCTGCACACATATCCCTCGGTGGGTAGATAAGATGTGATAGGCTGTCTGTACACATATCCGTCGGTGGATATATAAGGTGTGATAGGCTGCCTGCACACATATCCCTCGGTGGGTATATAAGGTGTGTAATAGGCTGTCTGCACACATATCCCTCGGTGGGTATATAAGGTGTGATAGGCTGTCTGCACACATATCCCTCAGTGGGTATATAAGGTGTGATAGGCTGTCTGTACACATATCCCTCAGTGGGTATATAAGGTGTGTGATAGTCTTTCTGCACACATATCCCTCGGTGGGTAGATAAGGTTGTGATAGGCTGCCTGCACACATATTCCTCAGTGGGTATATAAGTTGTGTGATAGGCTGTCTGCACACATATCCCTCGGTGGGTATATAAGGTGTGATAGGCTGTCTGCACACATATCCCTCAGTGGGTATATAAGGTGTGTGATAGTCTTTCTGCACACATATCCCTCGGTGGGTAGATAAGGTGTGATAGGCTGTCTGCACACATATCCCTCAGTGGGTATATAAGTTGTGTGATAGGCTGTCTGCACACATATCCCTCGGTGGGTATATAAGGGGTGTGATAAGCTGTCTGCACACATCCCTCAGTGAGTATATAAGGTGTGATAGGCTGTCTGCACACATATCCCTCAGTGAGTATATAAGGTTGTGATAGGCTGTCTGCACACATATCCCTCGGTGGGTATGTTCAGTATATATACAGCTTGTATACTGTGGGGAGGGGCAGTCAGTATATATTCAGCTCGTATACTGCAGGGGAGGGTCAGTCAGTATATATACAGCTAGTATACTGCGGGGGAGGTGCAGTCAGTATATATACAGCTCGTATACTGTAGGGGGGGAGCAGTCAGTATATATACAGCTCGTATACTGCGGGGGAGGGGCAGTCAGTATATATACAGCTTGTATACTGCGGGAGAGGAGCAGTCAGTATATATACAGCTCGTATACTGTGGGGGAGGAGCAGTCAGTATATATACAGCTCGTATACTGTGGGGGAGGGGCCATCGGTATATATATAGCTTGTATACTATGGGGGAGGGGCAGTCAGTATATATACAGCTCGTATACTGCGGGGGAGGGGCAGTCAGTTCATAAACAGCTTGTATACTGTGGGGGAGGAGCCATCAGAATATATACAGCTTGTATACTTTGGGGGAGGAGCCGTCAGTATATATACAGCTCGTATACTGCAGGGGAGGAGCCATCAGTATATAAACAGCTTGTATTCTGCGGGGGAGGGGCAGTCAGTATATAAACAGCTCGTATTCTGTGAGGGAGGAGCAGTCAGTATATATACAGCTTGTATACTATGGGGAGGGGCAGTCAGTATATATACAGCTCGTATACTGTGGGGGAGGGGCCGTCAGTATATATACAGCTTGTATACTGGGGGGGAGGGGCAGTCAGTGTATATACAGCTCGTATACTGTGGGGGAGGAGCTATCAGTATATATACAGCTCGTATACTGTGGGGGAGGAGCCATCAGTATATATACAGCTTGTATACTGTGGGGGAGGGGCAGTCAGTATATATACAGCTCGTATACTGTGGGGGAGGAGCCATCAGTATATATACAGCTTGTATACTGCGAGGGAGGGGCCGTCAGTATATATACAGCTCGTATACTGCGGGGGAGGAGCCGTCAGTATATATACAGCTCGTATACTGCGGGGGAGGAGCAGTCAGTATATATACAGCTCGTATACTGTGGGGAGGAGCCGTCAGTATATATACAGCTCGTATACTGCGGGGAGGAGCCGTCAGTATATATACAGCTCAGTATTCTGCGGGGAGGAGCAGTCAGTATATATACAGCTCGTATACTGTGGGGAGGAGCAGTCAGTATATATACAGCTCAGTATACTGCGGGGAGGGGCAGTCAGTATATACAGCTCGTATATCTGGGGAGGGGCAGTCAGTATATATACAGCCTGCAGTATACTGTGGGGGAGGAGCAGTCAGTATATATACAGCTCGTATACTGTGGGGGAGGAGCAGTCAGTATATATACAGCTCGTATACTGCGGGGAAGGGGCAGTCAGTATATATACAGCTCGTATACTGCGGGGGAGGGGCAGTCAGTATATATACAGCTCGTATACTGCGGGGGAGGGGCAGTCAGTATATATATACAGCTCGTATACTGCGGGGGAGGGGCAGTCAGTATATATACAGCTCGTATACTGCGGGGGAGGGGCAGTCAGTATATATATACAGCTCGTATACTGCGGGGGAGGGGCAGTCAGTATATATACAGCTCGTATACTGTGGGGGAGGAGCCGTCAGTATATATACAGCTCGTATTCTGCGGGGGAGGGGCCGACAGTGTATATACAGCTCGTATACTGCATTACATAGACACCGCTCATTAGGATGCAGCCCTCGTCGGTGCCTTCAGGTTTGCTGCACCGTCTCCCGGAGCCTAAGGTGGTGTGAACTATGTATAGTGTGTTACATAATGTTAAGCTGTCGCTCAGCCCCTCCCCACATGCTTTACACTGCAGCTCTTCTCCATCAATCTCTACAGCCTATGATAGATTTCATCAGGCAGTTAACACAATTGTAGTTTGGCAGTTTGGGGTAGGTTGCTTCTCCCATAGTCCAGTCACATCCAGAGCTGCATCCATAATTCTGCTGCATCTGTCCCATAGTGAGCGCTGCTGTGCGGCGTCTGCTAGAATCCAGTGTAACGGTGCGCAGTGCAATACGGGTTCTGTGAGCAGAGACTAAATGCTTTCCAAGCTACAGCAGAATTGTGACTGCAGCTCTTGTAGTGACTGGAGTCCTGACAACCTCAGAATCATCAATGAGTTTGAATAGGTGTCAGATTTATTATTGTGTGGGTCACACAGGTGACAGGAGCCGCTGTGATCTCATCACATGTAGCGATATTGGCTGCAGACAGGCGTAATGCTCTGCGGGGGCTCAGTGCTTGCTGCGCTGTGAGGGGGTGAAGTGGCTGCGCAGCGACTCCCAGCAGCGGTAGTATTCTTTGTCCAGGCGACTGCAGGTCTCGAGGCCCCACCGGGTCACAGCCATGCTGAGGGAGGACTCGAACATGAAGGCCTGGAAAAGACAGATATGACATGTATCGAATATCTACCGACCAATGACATCACCAGGGAGCTGTGATGTCACTGGAAACATGGTGGCCTGCATGACGGAGGGCAGCATTTCCATAGTCCTCCAGCTCTAGTGCTTTTTGTAAACCATAAAACCCATGCAGACCTAGTCCTACTCTTACTGCTGAGGGTTTGTTACAATTGCATCCGGTCTAGACAATCCTTTGTTAGGTAAACAGCCTGGACTTCACACTGATACATTGTAACAACTGGGAGAGACAGAGGGAGGGATGCTGCATGGCATTGTGGAAGTCATGATGCTAATACCATTGTTCCTTCCGCCACTCGTTCTGGCACCAGCTTAGCAGCGCTCGCCTTCTCGAAGCAGTCAGTGTCCGGCCCATGAGGGGTCATTGCACTGTGCAGGCTTCCTCCCCCGGGCTGGAACCCTTCTTCTTTGGCTTCATAGTGACCCTTGATCAGTCCCATGAACTCGCTCATGCAGTTCCCTGACACAGAGACACATTGCATTAGGTCACGCGCTTTGCCGATACCCGTCCGGAGAGCCCGTGCCCGTGGTCACTTACTGTGGTAATAGGGAGGGCGGAAGGTGTGGTCAGCCACCCCCCAGCGGGGCGGGAAAATGACAAAATCTGCAATAGCGACCCCAGGTCTGAGGGATTTAGCAGTCAGCACAGTGAAGATGGATGGGTCCTGGAGACAAAGGGGGACATTTATCAATAATGGCGGAATTCGCATTAAAAAACCCCAAACATTACAAATCAGAAGTGGTAATTGGTTTCACCTCCGATGTGAAAAGATGCACACCACTTTTAAACTATGCACTTGATTATGCGCCTATTTATCTCGATTTTGCAACAGGTTAACACCAATGGCACTAAAATGCGACTTTTTAAAACCGAAATGCGCCATTTTAGCCAACCCTGCCAGACCACACTTGCGACCTCTGAAGCATATCTGCGACATTTCCAGTGGTAAATTGCGACTTTTGTCTCAGACTCGAGACGTTTTTGTTGAATGGTCGTTCAGCTCCTTTGCATTAGGCAATAAACGCCTTCTGTTTTATTACTCGCCGCTCACTTGTTCCCACGACGAGTTGGTTTTCTTTTCATAAAGGTGACTTTTTGACGAAAAGTCGCATCTTTATGCCATAAATGCAACTTTTTACAAAAAACACCACCACATAAGCCTGCTTTATTGTCCACAAAAATTTGAGCCATTTCTGATGATAAATGAGGCGTAATAAGCGCCAATTTGACATTTATAACTGATTTCTGGCGTGATGCGTTTTTTATGGTGAAAGTTCTGGAGAAAAGTTGACGTATTTGGCACAAAGCAAAATACCATTGTTTTGTGCACATTTTACGCCATCATTCTGGAGAAATATGCTTAATAAATGTCCCCCCAAAGGGTAAAATCACATAATGATAATGTGACCCCAAAACTCACCGCGTGGTCAAACGCAACGCAGTTAACGACCATGAAGTTGTCCAGATTGTACTTATAGGGGGCATAGTTCCCGTGCCAGGCAACCACATTATATGGTGAAAAGTCCTGTAGAAAGGAAAGGTACAAGCTACATATTATACCAAGTTGTCCATTTACATATCAAATATAATATCATAGTAATAAAATCATAGGGATCACAACGATAAGATAGAGGAAGACAATCGGTTATTTAAGTGCCCATTACGGTACCTGATTCATTCTAAAAGAAAAAACATTCCTGGAAAAAGTTAGTTTTGGGGCTGTTGGCGTACCCATCACAGTGCCTGATTAATACATGCTCACAGCATGGCACAGGGTAATAGAGTTAAAAAAAATAATAGTTCCCAAAATGAGTTGTGCCCATCCTTACTATAGTTATTAGAATCCCCCAGTGAGTAGATGAGCGCCATGTAGAAGTGATTACTGCTCCTTAATAATGATTTTGCAGAGTAATTTATTACAAATATAATGTCTCTGGGAAAAGGTAACTGTAAAAAGACTCCTTGGGTAGGATAGTCCCACTGATTTTTTGGAGTCTGTGCCTAATGTCCTTGTTACAGTCCATTGGGTATCACCAGGATCAACCCTATTTAACCAGACATACTGTATGGCAGGGTTGGACATTCTGATTAAAACGTAACCTTTTTTTTTGTCTGTATGCTGAATAGCTGCAGAGAAATCTGCATTTTATTCATATGCAAATTTAGCAATTTGGAGCACCAGGAGGTGGGGCTAAATCCTTTGAGCACTGCTGTGTAACACACCCTGTGCTCTGCACACTCCCCCCTCCCCTGGATTGACAGGGCTAGACATCAGGCTGAGGACAGAGCTGAGTCCTAGCATCTACATATCATATACTCTATGTACTATAGCTTCACCACACTGAGATCTGCTCAGAAAGCTCATCTCCATATCATATACTCTATGTACTATAGCTTTACCACACTGAGATCTGCTCAGAAAGCTCATCTCCATATCATATCCTCTATGTACTATAGCTTCACCACACTGAGATCTGCTCAGAAAGCTCATCTACATATCATATACTCTATGTACTATAGCTTCACCACACTGAGATCTGCTCAGAAAGCTCATCTACATATCATATACACTATGTACTATAGCTTCACCACACTGAGATCTGCTCAGAAAGCTCATCTACATATCATATACTCTATGTACTATAGCTTCACCACACTGAGATCTGCTCAGAAAGCTCCTCTACATATCATATACTCTATGTACTATAGCTTCACCACACTGAGATCTGCTCAGAAAGCTCATCTACATATCATATACTCTATGTACTATAGCTTCACCACACTGAGATCTGCTCAGAAAGCTCATCTACATATCATATACTCTATGTACTATAGCTTCACCACACTGAGATCTGCTCAGAAAGCTCATCTACATATCATATCCTCTATGTACTATAGCTTCACCACACTGAGATCTGCTCAGAAAGCTCATCTACATATCATATACACTATGTACTATAGCTTCACCACACTGAGATCTGCTCAGAAAGCTCATCTACATATCATATACTCTATATACTATAGCTTCACCACACTGAGATCTGCTCAGAAAGCTCATCTACATATCATATACTCTATGTACTATAGCTTCACCACACTGAGATCTGCTCAGAAAGCTCATCTACATATCATATACTCTATGTACTATAGCTTCACCACACTGAGATCTGCTCAGAAAGCTCATCTACATATCATATACACTATGTACTATAGCTTCACCACACTGAGATCTGCTCAGAAAGCTCATCTCCATATCATATCCTCTATGTACTATAGCTTCACCACACTGAGATCTGCTCAGAAAGCTCATCTACATATCATATACACTATGTACTATAGCTTCACCACACTGAGATCTGCTCAGAAAGCTCCTCTACATATCATATACTCTATGTACTATAGCTTCACCACACTGAGATCTGCTCAAAAAGCTGATATACATATCATATACTCTATGTACTATAGCTTCACCACACTGAGATCTGCACAGAAAGCTCATCTACATATCATATACACTATGTACTATAGCTTCACCACACAGATCTGCTCAGAAAGCTCATCTACATATCATATACTCTATGTACTATAGCTTTACCACACTGAGATCTGCTCAGAAAGCTCATCTACATATTTTATTCTCTATGTACTATAGCTTCACCACACTGAGATCTGCTCAGAAAGCTCATCTACATATCATATACTCTATGTACTATAGCTTCACCATACTGAGATCTGCTCAGAAAGCTCATCTCCATATCATATACTCTATGAACTATAGCTTCACCACACTAAGATCTGCTCAGAAAGCTCATCTCCATATCATATACACTATGTACTATAGCTTCACCACACTGAGATCTGCTCAGAAAGCTCCTCTACATATCATATACTCTATGTACTATAGCTTTACCATACTGAGATCTGCTCAGAAAGCTCCTCTACATATCATATACTCTATGTATTATAGCTTCACCACACTAAGATTTGCTCAGAGAGCTCCTCTACATATCATATACTCTATGTACTATAGCTTCGCCATACTGAGATCTGCTCAAAAAGCTTATCTACATATCATATACACTATGTACTATAGCTTCACCACACTGAGATCTGCTCAGAAAGCTCCTCTACATATCATATACTCTATGTACTATAGCTCTACCACACTGAGATCTGCTCGGCCGCGGACTCATTCACTTCAATGGGGCCGCAAAAGATGCGGACAGCACACAGTGTGCTGTCCGCATCCGTTGCTCCGCTCCGTGCCCCCGCAAAAATAATATAGCATGTCCTATTCTTGTCTGTTTTGCGGACAAGAATAGGCATTTCTATAATGTGCAGCGTTCCATTCCGCAAATTGCGGAACGGAACGCAGAACAGCTTCCGTGTTTTGCGGACCGCAAAACACCAACGGTCGTGTGCATAGCCTTAGTTTGTAAGCATGGGAAAAACATGTATCTCTATGTGGTGATGATATAGCTTATTGGTAAGTGGTCTGTCATGCATGTAGAAATCCTAAGTCTCAGGAGAGACTTACATAAACTTCTTATTCTCTCTCATTTCACCCATAATAAAGTCTATACTATAATAACTAATATATAATGATATAACAATAAAAGGCCTTACTATATTGAGAACAGTGTTTTTTTTCTTAGAAACCTGATATATGATTATAAAGAAACCAGTAATATATATTACCTTTCTAAAAAAACATTATTCCCAATATGATAAGGATATAGACTTTTATAAGGGGTACATGTGGAAGAAAAAAAATATCTGAAGAAAAAAAAAACTGCAAGTCTGTCCCAGGATTTAAACTCGGGGATCACTAATTACAAACCCAACACTTATCACCAAGCTATAGAACTTACCTCATAAGCTAACACATATTAATGGTGTTTTTATAATGTGAATAAAGCAATTATATGTTATAAAGCTATAGTACATAGAGTATATGATATGGAAATGAGCTTTCTGAGCAGATCTCAGTGTGGTGAAGCTATAGTACATAGAGCATATAATATGTAGATTAGCTTTCTGAGCAGATCTCAGTGTGGTGAAGCTATAGTACATAGTGTATATGATATGTAGCTGAGCTTTCTGAGCAGATCTCAGTGTGGTGAAGCTATAGTACATAGAGCATATAATATGTAGATTAGCTTTCTGAGCAGATCTCAGTGTGCTGAAGCTATAGTACATAGAGCATAAAATATGTAGATTAGCTTTCTGAGCAGATCTCAGTGTGGTGAAGCTATAGTACATAGAGTATATGATATGTATATCAGCTTTCTGAGCAGATCTCAGTGTGGTGAAGCTATAGTACTTAGAGTATATGATATGTAGCTGAGCTTTCTGAGCAGATCTCAGTGTGGTGAAGCTATAGTACATAGAGCATATAATATGTAGATTAGCTTTCTGAGCAGATCTCAGTGTGGTGAAGCTATAGTACATAGAGTATATGATATGTATATCAGCTTTCTGAGCAGATCTCAGTGTGGTGAAGCTATAGTACATAGAGTATATGATATGTAGATGAGCTTTCTGAGCAGATCTCAGTGTGGTGAAGCTATAGTACATAGAGGATATGATATGAAGATGAGCTTTCTGAGCAGATCTCAGTGTGGTGGAGCTATAGTACATAGAGTATATGATATGTAGATGAGCTTTCTGAGCAGATCTCAGTGTGGTGAAGCTATAGTACATAGTGTATATGATATGTAGAGGAGCTTTCTGAGCAGATCTCAGTGTGGTGAAGCTATAGTACATAGTGTATATGATATGTAGATGAGCTTTCTGAGTAGATCTCAGTGTGGTGAAGCTATAATACATAGAGTATATGATATGTAGATGAGCTTTCTGTGCAGATCTCAGTGTGGTGAAGCTATAGTACATAGAGGATATGATATGTAGATTAGCTTTCTGAGTAGATCTCAGTGTGGTGAAGCTATAATACATAGAGTATATGATATGTAGATGAGCTTTCTGTGCAGATCTCAGTGTGGTGAAGCTATAGTACATAGTGTATATGATATGTAGATGAGCTTTCTGAGCAGATCTCAGTGTGGTGAAGCTATAATACATAGAGTATATGATATGTAGATGAGCTTTCTGAGCAGATCTCAGTGTGGTGAAGCTATAGTACATAGTGTATATGATTTGGAGATGAGCTTTCTGAGCAGATCTCAGTGTGGTGAAGCTATAGTACATTGTGTATATGATATGTATATCAGCTTTCTGAGCAGATCTCAGTGTGGTGAAGCTATAGTACTTAGAGTATATGATATGTAGATGAGCTTTCTGAGCAGATCTCAGTGTGGTGAAGCTATAGTACATAGTGTATATGATATGTAGCTGAGCTTTCTGAGCAGATCTCAGTGTGGTGAAGCTATAGTACATAGAGCATATGATATGTAGATTAGCTTTCTGAGCAGATCTCAGTGTGGTGAAGCTATAGTACATAGAGTATATGATATGTAGATGAGCTTTCTGAGCAGATCTCAGTGTGGTGAAGCTATAGTACATAGAGTATATGATATGTAGATGAGCTTTCTGTGCAGATCTCAGTGTGGTGAAGCTATAGTACATAGTGTATATGATATGTAGATGAGCTTTCTGAGCAGATCTCAGTGTGGTGAAGCTATAGTACATGGTGTATATGATATGTAGATGAGCTTTCTGAGCAGATCTCAGTGTGGTGAAGCTATAGTACATTGTGTATATGATATGTAGATGAGCTTTCTGAGCAGATCTCAGTGTGGTGAAGCTATAGTACATAGAGTATATGATATGTAGATGAGCTTTCTGAGCAGATCTCAGTGTGGTGAAGCTATAGTACATAGTGTATATGATATGTAGATGAGCTTTCTGAGCAGATCTCAGTGTGGTGAAGCTATAGTACATAGAGTATATGATATGGAGATGAGCTTTCTGAGCAGATCTCAGTGTGGTGAAGCTATAGTACATAGTGTATATGATATGTAGATGAGCTTTCTGAGCAGATCTCAGTGTGGTGAAGCTATAGTACATAGTGTATATGATATGTAGATGAGCTTTCTGAGCAGATCTCAGTGTGGTGAAGCTATAGTACATAGTGTATATGATATGTAGATGAGCTTTCTGTGCAGATCTCAGTGTGTTGAAGCTATAGTACATAGTGTATATGATATGGAGATGAGCTTTCTGAGCAGATCTCAGTGTGGTGAAGCTATAGTACATAGTGTATATGATATGGAGATGAGCTTTCTGAGCAGATCTCAGTGTGGTGAAGCTATAGTACATAGTGTATATGATATGTAGATGAGCTTTCTGAGCAGATCTCAGTGTGGTGAAGCTATAGTACATTGTGTATATGATATGTAGATGAGCTTTCTGTGCAGATCTCAATGTGGTGAAGCTATAGTACATAGAGGATATGATATGTAGATGAGCTTTCTGAGCAGATCTCAGTGTGGTGAAGCTATAGTTCATAGTGTATATGATATGTAGATGAGCTTTCTGAGTAGATCTCAGTGTGGTGAAGCTATAATACATAGAGTATATGATATGTAGATGAGCTTTCTGAGCAGATCTCAGTGTGGTGAAGCTATAGTACATTGTGTATATGATATGTAGATGAGCTTTCTGAGCAGATCTCAGTGTGGTGAAGCTATAGTACATAGTGTATATGATATGTAGAGGAGCTTTCTGAGCAGATCTCAGTGTGGTGAAGCTATAGTACATAGTGTATATGATATGTAGATGAGCTTTCTGAGCAGATCTCAGTGTGGTAAAGCTATAGTACATAGAGTATATGATATGTAGATGAGCTTTCTGTGCAGATCTCAATGTGGTGAAGCTATAGTACATAGAGGATATGATATGTAGATGAGCATTCTGAGCAGATCTCAGTGTGGTAAAGCTATAGTACATAGAGTATATGATATGTAGATGAGCTTTCTGAGCAGATCTCAGTGTGGTGAAGCTATAGTACATAGTGTATATGATATGTAGATGAGCTTTCTGAGCAGATCTCAGTGTGGTGAAGCTATAGTACATTGTGTATATGATATGTAGATGAGCTTTCTGTGCAGATCTCAGTGTGGTGAAGCTATAGTTCATAGTGTATATGATATGTAGATGAGCTTTCTGAGCAGATCTCAGTGTGGTGAAGCTATAGTACATAGAGTATATGATATGTAGATGAGCTTTCTGAGCAGATCTCAGTGTGGTGAAGCTATAGTACATAGAGTATATGATATGTAGATGAGCTTTCTGAGCAGATCTCAGTGTGGTGAAGCTATAGTACATAGTGTATATGATATGTAGATGAGCTTTCTGAGCAGATCTCAGTGTGGTGAAGCTATAGTACATAGTGTATATGATATGTAGATGAGCTTTCTGAGCAGATCTCAGTGTGGTGAAGCTATAGTACATTGTGTATATGATATGTAGATGAGCTTTCTGAGCAGATCTCAGTGTGGTGAAGCTATAGTACATAGAGTATATGATATGTAGATGAGCTTTCTGAGCAGATCTCAGTGTGGTGAAGCTATAGTACATAGTGTATATGATATGTAGATGAGCTTTCTGAGCAGATCTCAGTGTGGTGAAGCTATAGTACATAGAGTATATGATATGGAGATGAGCTTTCTGAGCAGATCTCAGTGTGGTGAAGCTATAGTACATGGTGTATATGATATGTAGATGAGCTTTCTGAGCAGATCTCAGTGTGGTGAAGCTATAGTACATAGAGGATATGATATGTAGATGAGCTTTCTGAGCAGATCTCAGTGTGGTGAAGCTATAGTACATAGTGTATATGATATGTAGATGAGCTTTCTGTGCAGATCTCAGTGTGTTGAAGCTATAGTACATAGTGTATATGATATGGAGATGAGCTTTCTGAGCAGATCTCAGTGTGGTGAAGCTATAGTACATAGTGTATATGATATGGAGATGAGCTTTCTGAGCAGATCTCAGTGTGGTGAAGCTATAGTACATAGTGTATATGAGATGTAGATGAGCTTTCTGAGCAGATCTGTGTGGTGAAGCTATAGTACATAGAGTATATGATATGTAGATGAGCTTTCTGAGCAGATCTCAGTGTGGTGAAGCTATAGTACTTAGAGTATATGATATGTAGATGAGCTTTCTGAGCAGATCTCAGTGTGGTGAAGCTATAGTACATAGTGTATATGATATGTAGAGGAGCTTTCTGAGCAGATCTCAGTGTGGTGAAGCTATAGTACATAGTGTATATGATATGTAGATGAGCTTTCTGAGCAGATCTCAGTGTGGTAAAGCTATAGTACATAGAGTATATGATATGTAGATGAGCTTTCTGTGCAGATCTCAATGTGGTGAAGCTATAGTACATAGAGGATATGATATGTAGATGAGCATTCTGAGCAGATCTCAGTGTGGTAAAGCTATAGTACATAGAGTATATGATATGTAGATGAGCTTTCTGAGCAGATCTCAGTGTGGTGAAGCTATAGTACATAGTGTATATGATATGTAGATGAGCTTTCTGAGCAGATCTCAGTGTGGTGAAGCTATAGTACATTGTGTATATGATATGTAGATGAGCTTTCTGTGCAGATCTCAATGTGGTGAAGCTATAGTACATAGAGGATATGATATGTAGATGAGCTTTCTGAGCAGATCTCAGTGTGGTGAAGCTATAGTTCATAGTGTATATGATATGTAGATGAGCTTTCTGAGTAGATCTCAGTGTGGTGAAGCTATAATACATAGAGTATATGATATGTAGATGAGCTTTCTGTGCAGATCTCAGTGTGTTGAAGCTATAGTACATAGTGTATATGATATGTAGATGAGCTTTCTGAGTAGATCTCAGTGTGGTGAAGCTATAGTACATAGAGTATATGATATGTAGAGGAGCTTTCTGAGCAGATCTCAGTGTGGTGAAGCTATAGTACATAGAGTATATGATATGGAGATGAGCTTTCTGAGCAGATCTGTGTGGTGAAGCTATAGTACATAGAGTATATGATATGTAGAGGAGCTTTCAGAGCAGATCTCAGTGTGGTGAAGCTATAGTACATAGAGGATATGATATGTAGAGGAGCTTTCTGAGCAGATCTCAGTGTGGTGAAGCTATAATACATAGAGCATATGATATGTAGAGGAGCTTTCTGAGCAGATCTGTGTGGTGAAGCTATAGTACATAGTGTATATGAGATGTAGATGAGCTTTCTGAGCAGATCTGTGTGGTGAAGCTATAGTACATAGAGTATATGATATGTAGAGGAGCTTTCAGAGCAGATCTCAGTGTGGAGAAGCTATATATACATAGAGGATATGATATGTAGAGGAGCTTTCTGAGCAGATCTCAGTGTGGTGAAGCTATAATACATAGAGCATATGATATGTAGAGGAGCTTTCTGAGCAGATCTCAGTGTGGTAAAGCTATAGTACATAGAGTATATGATATGTAGATGAGCTCTCTGAGCAGATGTCAGTGTGGTGAAGCTATAGTACATAGAGTATATGATATGTAGATGAGCTTTCTGAGCAGATCTCAGTGTGGTGAAGCTATAGTACATTGTGTATATGATATGTAGATGAGCTTTCTGAGCAGATCTTAGTGTGGTGAAGCTATAGTACATAGTGTATATGATATGGAGATGAACTTTCTGAGCAGATCTCAGTGTGGTGAAGCTATAGTACATAGAGGATATGATATGTAGATGAGGTTTCTGAGCAGATCTCAGTGTGGTGAAGCTATAGTACATTGTGTATATGATATGTAGATGAGCTTTCTGAGCAGATCTCAGTGTGGTGAAGCTATAGTACATTGTGTATATGATATGTAGAGGAGCTTTCTGAGCAGATCTTAGTGTGGTGAAGCTATAGTACATAGTGTATATGATATGGAGATGAGCTTTCTGAGCAGATCTCAGTGTGGTGAAGCTATAGTACATTGTGTATATGATATGTAGATGAGCTTTCTGAGCAGATCTCAGTGTGGTGAAGCTATAGTACATAGAGGATATGATATGTAGATGAGGTTTCTGAGCAGATATGTGTGGTGGAGCTATAGTACATAGAGTATATGATATGTAGAGGAGCTTTCTGAGCAGATCTCAGTGTGGTGAAGCTATAGTACATAGTGTATATGATATGTATAGGAGCTTTCTGAGCAGATCTCAGTGTGGAGAAGCTATAGTACATAGAGCATATGATATGTAGATGAGCATTCTGAGCAGATCTCAGTGTGGTAAAGCTATAGTACATAGAGTATATGATATGTAGATGAGCTTTCTGAGCAGATCTCAGTGTGGTGAAGCTATAGTACATAGAGGATATGATATGTAGATGAGCTGTCTGAGCAGATCTCAGTGTGGTGAAGTCATAGTACATAGAGTTTCTGATATGTACATGAGCTTTCTGATCAGATCTCAGTGTGGTGAAGCTATAGTACATTGTGTATATGATATGTAGAGGAGCTTTCTGAGCAGATCTCAGTGTGGTGAAGCTATAGTACATAGTGTATATGATATGGAGATGAGCTTTCTGAGCAGATCTCAGTGTGGTGAAGCTATTGTACATAGTGTATATGATATGTAGATGAGCTTTCTGAGCAGATCTCAGTGTGGTGAAGCTATAGTACATAGAGGATATGATATGTAGATGAGGTTTCTGAGCAGATGTGTGGTGGAGCTATAGTACATAGAGTATATAATATGTAGAGGAGCTTTCTGAGCAGATCTCGGTGTGGTGAAGCTATAGTACATAGTGTATATGATATGTAGATGAGCTTTCTGAGCAGATCTCAGTGTGGTGAAGCTATAGTACATAGTGTATATGATATGTAGATGAGCTTTCTGAGCAGATCTCAGTGTGGTGAAGCTATAGTACATAGTGTATATGATATGTAGATGAGCTTTCTGAGCAGATCTCAGTGTGGTGAAGCTATAGTACATAGTGTGTATGATATGTAGATGAGCTTTCTGAGCAGATCTCAGTGTGGTGAAGCTATAGTACATAGAGTATATGATATGTAGAGGAGCTTTCTGAGCAGATCTCAGTGTGGTGAAGCTATAGTACATAGTGTATATGATATGTAGATGAGCTTTCTGAGCAGATCTCAGTGTGGTGAAGCTATAGTACATAGTGTATATGATATGTATATTAGATTTCTGAGCAGATCTCAGTGTGGTGAAGCTATAGTACATAGAGTATATGATATGTAGATGAGCTCTCTGAGTTGATCTCAGTGTGGTGAAGCTATAGTACATAGAGGATATGTTATGTAGAGGAGCTTTCTGAGCAGATCTCAGTGTGGTGAAGCTATAGTACATAGTGTATATGATATGTAGATGAGCTTTCTGAGCAGATCTCAGTGTGGTGAAGCTATAGTACATAGTGTATATGATATGTAGATGAGCTTTCTGAGCAGATCTCAGTGTGGTAAAGCTATAGTACATAGTGTATATGATATGTAGATGAGCTCTCTGAGTTGATCTCAGTGTGGTGAAGCTATAGTACATAGAGTATATGATATGTAGAGGAGCTTTCTGAGCAGATCTCAGTGTGGTGAAGCTATAGTACATAGTGTATATGATATGTAGATGAGCTTTCTGAGCAGATCTCAGTGTGGTGAAGCTATAGTACATAGTGTATATGATATGTAGATGAGCTTTCTGAGCAGATCTCAGTGTGGTGAAGCTATAGTACATAGAGGATATGTTATGTAGAGGAGCTTTCTGAGCAGATCTCAGTGTGGTGAAGCTATAGTACATAGAGTATATGATATGTAGAGGAGCTTTCTGAGCAGATCTCAGTGTGGTGAAGCTATAGTACATAGATTATATGATATGTAGATGAGCTTTCTGAGCAGATCTCAGTGTGGTGAAGCTATAGTACATAGTAGTATATGATATGTAGATGAGCTCTCTGAGCAGATCTCAGTGTGGTGAAGCTATAGTACATAGAGTATATGATATGTAGAGGAGCTTTCTGAGCAGATCTGTGTGGTGAAGCTATAGTACATAGATTATATGATATGTAGATGAGCTTTCTGAGCAGATCTCAGTGTGGTGAAGCTATAGTGCATAGTGTATATGATATGTAGATGAGCTCTCTGAGTAGATCTCAGTGTGGTGAAGCTATAGTACATAGAGGATATGATATGGAGATTAGCTTTCTGAGCATATCCCAGTGTGGTAAAGCTATAGTACATAGTGTATATGATATGTAGATGAGCTTTCTGAGCAGATCTCAGTGTGGTGAAGCTATAGTACATAGTGTATATGATATGTAGAGGAGCTTTCTGAGCAGATGTCAGTGTGATGAAGCTATAGTACATAGAGTATATGATATGTAGATGCTAGTACACAGCTCTGCCCTCAGCATGTCTAGCCCTGTCAATTAAAGGGAGGAGAGTGAGTGCAGAGCACAGGGGGTTACAAATGAGTGCTTAAAGGATTCAGCCCGCCTCCTGATGCTCCAATTGCTCATTTGCATATGAATAAAAAAATAGATATCTCTGAAAGTTATTGTTTTAATCAGCATGGTGAGCCCTACCAGGCAGTAAGCCTGGTTTATGAACAGCATAAACTGAAAGACCTGTTTTGCAGAGAAGAGCTTCCCCTGATACTTGTTGATCACTGTGTAACCACCGGCCACTCTCCTGTCTTCATACCAGGCCACAGGGGTCAGGAAATCCCGGGGGTTTGCCAGGCCATTGGCTCCTGCAATCAAGTCCAGTTCTAGTTATCATGGGTAACATTAAGGTTGTCCTGTGTCCACATATTTTTATATAACTCCCAGGCTCTTACCTATTGGTCCCAGGTCAGGGAGCTCAAAGTGGACTCCAAATACTTCCAGGATGTAACCTCTGGAGTGACCAAAGACCTCAACGCTGAACCTCATCCCTTGCTACAAAATAGAGATCCATGAAAAGAGGCAGAATGATGATGGACACATATAATGAATATCTTATTTTGCTGTATACACGTAGGACGTCTTCACCTGAATGACACAGATCTCATTTGGTTCCACCAATATCTTCCCAAACTCAGTCAGAATTAGGAGTTTTCCTTGCTGTGGGACTGTGGGAAGAAAAAAAAAACTACTCAAGACTCATGCAGTTACCACTCCCAGACTCATGCAGTTACCACCCCCAGACTCATGCAGTTACCACCCCCAGACTCATGCAGTTACCACCCCCAGACTCATGCAGTTACCACCCCCAGACTCATTCAGTTACCACCCCCAGACTCATGCAGTTACCACCCCCAGACTCATGCAGTTACCACCCCCAGACTCATGCAGTTACCACCCCCAGACTCATGCAGCTACCACCCCCAGACTCATGCAGCTACCACCCCCAGACTCATGCAGCTACCACCCCCAGACACCTGCAGTTACCACCCCCAGACACCTGCAGTTACAACACCCAGACACCTGCAGTTACCACCCCCAGACACCTGCAGTTACCACCCCCAGACACCTGCAGTTACCACCCCCAGACACCTGCAGTTACCACCCCCAGACACCTGCAGTTACCACCCCCAGACACCTGCAGTTACCACCCCCAGACACCTGCAGTTACCACTCCCAAACACCTGCAGTTACCACCCCCAGACTCATGCAGTTACCACTCCCAGACACCTGCAGTTACCACCCCCAGACTTCAGATGTTACCACCCCCAGACTTCAGATGTTACCACCCCCAGACTCCAGAAGTTACCACCCCCAGACTTCAGATGTTACACCCCCAGACTTCAGATGTTACACCCCTAGACTTCAGATGTTACACCCCTAGACTTCAGATGTTACACCCCTAGACTTCAGATGTTACACCCCTAGACTTCAGATGTTACACCCCCCAGACTTCAGATGTTACACCCCCCCGACTCCAGAAGTTACCACCCCCAGACTCCAGAAGTTACCACCCCCAGACTTCAGATGTTACACCCCCAGACTTCAGATGTTACACCCCTAGACTTCAGATGTTACCACCCCCAGACTTGAGATGTTACCACCCCCAGACTTGAGGTGTTACCACCCCCAGACTTGAGGTGTTACCACCCCCAGACTTGAGATGTTACCACCCCCAGACTTGAGATGTTACCACCCCCAGACTTCAGATGTTACCACCCCCAGACTTCAGATGTTACCACCCCCAGACTTCAGGTGTTACCACCCCCAGACTTCAGGTGTTACCACCCCCAGACTTCAGGTGTTACCACCCCCAGACTTCAGGTGTTACCACCCCCAGACTTCAGGTGTTACCACCCCCAGACTGAGATGTTACCACCCCCGAGATGTTACCACCCCAGACTTGAGATGTTACCACCCCAGACTTGAGATGTTACCACCCCCAGACTTGAGATGTTACCACCCCCAGACTTGAGATGTTACCACCCCCAGACTTGAGATGTTACCACCCCCAGACTTGAGATGTTACCACCCCCAGACTTGAGATGTTACCCCCAGACTGTTACACCCAGACTTGAGATGTTACCACCCCCAGACTTGAGATGTTACCACCCCCAGACTTGAGATGTTACCACCCCAGACTTGAGATGTTACCACCCCCAGACTTGAGATGTTACCACCCCCAGACTTGAGATGTTACCACCCCCAGACTTGAGATGTTACCACCCCCAGACTTGAGATGTTACCACCCCCAGACTTGAGATGTTACCACCCCCAGACTTGAGATGTTACCACCCCCAGACTTGAGATGTTACCACCCCCAGACTTGAGATGTTACCACCCCCAGACTTGAGATGTTACCACCCCCAGACTTGAGATGTTACCACCCCCAGACTTGAGATGTTACCACCCCCAGACTTCAGATGTTACCACCCCCAGACTTCAGATGTTACCACCCCCAGACTTCAGATGTTACCACCCCCCCCCTTCTCTCCGGACTCCAGAAGTTACCACCCCCAGACTCGTGCAGTTATTGCACCATCAGACACCTTCAGTTACCGCCAGCAGACAGACATTCGTTACTCACCGATGAGAAAATCCCCATGAGAGTTATACAAGCATCTAGAGGGAAGAGATAATACTGTGACAAATCAGCAGGAAGTGACGCCCCCCAACATGATCCAAGATCACCAGCACCCACGTGAAGATGTGAATAATATGTAAAGTGTGAACCTGGCCTGATATGGCAGTAATGGAGCGGAGGGGGCGTTAACTTACCTGTCAATCATTGACACATTGCAGGTGTAAATATGGATGGCGATCCCATTGCGTGACTTGGGTTCTCCAGCTCCACAGAGCGTGTACAGTCCCTGGAGAGGACAATGATTATAATGAGGGTGGAATAAGAATTTAACCCCTCTAATCTCACCCAACAAAAAAAAAAAAAACTTTAAACGTGTGTTCGGTCAGTATTTGGTCAGGCCAAAACCAGGAGAAGCAGGTCTTCCCATTCACATACACTTTTACCTGTAGGAATCGCTCCTGCTTTTGGTTTATAAATACTGACGGTGTGAATGTGGCCTTACTCTGCAGACAAACCAGTAGCTGTCAGCACCAGCATACTCGTCACAGGGGCAGACCACACTGCTGCCATGGAGGCCGGCAGATAGAAGGGGCCCGTAATCCCCTCTCCCATCATGTTAGGTTGTGCTATTCCTCTCTTATTCCTTCTAGAAGTTTAAAGGGAGTCTGTCACCTAAAATCACCATTATAGAACACTAACATTAGTGAGCTCCCTCTAGTGGTGGCTGTATAATCTGTATGTAGTGAGCTCCCTCTAGTGGTGGCTGCATAATCTGTATGTAGTGAGCTCCCTCTAGTGGTGGCTGTATAATCTGTATGTAGTGAGTTCCCTCTAGTGGTGGCTGTATAATCTGTATATAGTGAGCTCCCCCTAGTGGTGGCTGTATAATCTGTATGTAGTGAGCTCCCTCTAGTGGTGGCTGTATAATCTGTATGTGGTGAGCTCCCTCTAGTGGTGGATGTATAATCTGTATGTAGTGAGCTCCCCCTTGTGGTGGCTGTATTATCTGTATGTAGTGAGCTCCCTCTAGTGGTGGCTGTATAATCTGTATATAGTGAGCTCCCTCTAGTGGTGGCTGTATTATCTGTATGTAGTAAGCTCCCTCTAGTGGTGGCTGTATAATCTGTATGTAGTGAGCTCCCTCTAGTGGTGGATGTATTATCTGTACGTAGTGAGCTTCCTCTAGTGGTGGCTGTATAATCTGTATGTAGTGAGCTTCCTCTAGTGGTGGCTGTATAATCTGTATGTAGTGAGCTCCCCCTAGTGGTGGCTGTATGATCTGTATGCAGTGAGCTCCCTCTAGTGGTGGCTGTATTATCTGTATATAGTGAGCTCCCTCTAGTGGTGGTTGTATAATCTGTATGTAGTGAGCTCCCTCTAGTGGTGGCTGTATAATCTGTATGTAGTGAGCTCCCCCTAGTGGTGGCTGTATAATCTGTATGTAGTGAGCTCCCTCTAGTGGTGGCTGTATAATCTGTATGTAGTGAGCTCCCCCTAGTGGTGGCTGTATAATCTGTATGCAGTGAGCTCCCTCTAGTGGTGGCTGTATAATCTGTATGTAGTGAGCTCCCCCTAGTGGTGGCTGTATAATCTGTATGTAGTAAACTCCCTCTAGTGGTGGCAATAGAATCTGTATGTAGTAAGCTCCCTCTAGTGGTGGCTGTATAATCTGTATGTAGTGAGCTCGGTCTAGTGGTGGCTGTATAATCTGTATGTAGTGAGCTCGGTCTAGTGGTGGCTGTATAATCTGTATGTAGTGAGCTCCCTCTAGTGGTGGCTGTATAATCTGTATGTAGTGAGCTCCCTCTAGTGGTGGCTGTATAATCTGTATGTAGTGAGCTCCCTCTAGTGGTGGCTGTATAATCTGTATGTAGTGAGCTCCTCTAGTGGTGGCTGTATAATCTGTATGTAGTGAGCTCCTCTAGTGGTGGCTGTATAATCTGTATGTAGTGAGCTCCCTGTAGTGGTGGCTGTATAATCTGTATGTAGTGAGCTCCCTCTAGTGGTGGCTGTATAATCTGTATGTAGTGAGCTCCCTCTAGTGGTGGCTGTATAATCTGTATGTAGTGAGTTCCCTCTAGTGGTGGCTGTATAATCTGTATGTAGTGAGCTCCCTCTAGTGGTGGCTGTATAATCTGTATGTAGTGAGCTCCCTCTAGTGGTGGCTGTATAATCTGTATGTAGTAAGCTCCCTCTAGTGGTGGCTGTATAATCTGTATGTAGTGAGCTCCCTCTAGTGGTGGCTGTATAATCTGTATGTAGTGAGCTTCCTCTAGTGGTGGTGTATCCTCTGCAGCAATGCTGGCAGCACTCATAGAACCTCTGGATATAGAGCAATAATTCTTTTCTTCAGATCCTCAGAAAGTTCTTTTCCATGAGGAGCCATGTTGAACTTCCAGTGACCAGTATGAGAGAGTGTGAGAGCGATAACACCAAATGTAGCACACCTGCTCCCCATTCACACCTGAGACCTTGTCACATGACATCGGTAGGGAAAATGGCTAATTGGGCACAATTTGCCCATTTTCACTCAGGGGTATCATTACTTTTTTTGCCAGCGATTTAGACATTAATGGTTGCGTTGAGTTCTTTTGAGGGCACGCCCAATTTACACTGTTATACAAGCCGTACACTGACTGCTGTACATTGTATCAGAGGGTCAGATCTTCAGTGTTGTCCCAGGAAAAGATAGAAGAAAATATTTACACAGATGTCAGGGTTGCACTGACTGCTGTGAGATACTGTAAGTTTGCAACTGGAACTATGATAAATCTGAAAGACTCGAGGTAAGCATCATGTTATACGGACCACAGTTCTGCGCTGTGCAGTGAAGGGGTATGGTGGGATGAACCAGCAAGAGGTCATATGTTGGTTCTGCTATGCTTTCTGGAAGATGTTTCACATAGATATATGTCCTACAGAGGGGCCCCTGAAGCTGCTTTAGGGTCTGGGCAGTGGCAGGGATGCTACCACAGTTCTCCCCACCCTTCATCCACCACAGACCCTGTAGCAATCGCCAAGAAGGAACAGGGCCTTCCTGAGAGTCGTGTGAGTCTGAAAGAAGTGCCAAGGATGCAGGTCACTAGGCGTGCAGTGGTGTCATCTAGCCCCGAGTATTCACCCCCCATAGTTCTGCTCTGAGGTCCTTTCCATGGACGATGCCCAGGAGTCACCCTGGAGGATTCTTTCTCTATGTAAATGACTCACATCCACAAAGTCCTGTGTCTTCTCACCAACCACAAACGGCTTCCATCGCATCTGCAGATAGAAAACAAGCAAACAGGTTATTAGCGCCTCCCAGTGGTAATAATCGAGGATATTACGGGAGCAAAAAAGATCCTGGTGAACATACCTTGCAAGAACACAATGAACACTTCCAAATTTACCTTTATTCTTGTTAAAGCTCCAAAACCACTGCATAGCCTGTAGCCACCACTAGAGGGAGCTAACTACATACAGATTATACAGCCACCACTAGAGGGAGCTAACTACATACAGATTATACAGTCACCACTAGAGGGAGCTCACTACATACAGATTATACAGCCACCATTAGAGGGAGCTCACTACATACAGATTATACAGCCACCACTAGAGGGAGCTCACTACATACAGATTATACAGCCACCACTAGAGGGAGCTCATTACATACAGATTATACAGCCACCACTAGGGGGAGCTCACTACATATAGATTATACAGCCACCACTAGAGGGAGCTCACTACATACTGATTATACAGCCACCACTACAGGGAGCTCACTACATACAGATTATACAGCCACCACTAGAGGGAGCTAACTACATACAGATTATACAGCCACCATTAGAGGGAGCTCACTACATACAGATTATACAGCCACCACTAGAGGGAGCTCACTACATACAGATTATACAGCCACCACTAGAGGGAGCTCATTACATACAGATTATACAGCCACCACTAGGGGGAGCTCATTACATACAGATTATACAGCCACCACTAGAGGGAGCTCACTACATACTGATTATACAGTCACCACTACAGGGAGCTCACTACATACAGATTATACAGCCACCACTAGAGGGAGCTCACTACATACAGATTATACAGCCACCACTAGAGGGAGCTCACTACATACAGATTATACAGCCACCACTAGAGGGAGCTCACTACATACAGATTATACAGCCACCACTAGAGGGAGCTCACTACATACAGATTATACAGCCACCACTAGGGGGAGCTCACTACATACAGATTATACAGCCACCACTAGAGGGAGCTCACTACATACAGATTATACAGCCACCACTAGGGGGAGCTCACTGCATACAGATTATACAGCCACCACTAGAGGGAGCTCACTGCATACAGATTATACAGCCACCACTAGAGGGAGCTCACTACATACAGATTATACAGCCACCACTAGAGGGAGCTCACTACATTCGGATTATACAGCCACCACTAGAGGGAACTCCCTACATATAGATTATACAGCCACCACTAGAGGGAGCTCACTACATACAGATTATACAGCCACTACTAGAGGGAGCTCACTACATACAGATTATACAGCCTCCACTAGAGGAAGCTCAGTACATACAGATTATACAGTCACCACTAAAGGGAGTTTATTACATACAGATTATACAGTCACCACTAGAGGGAGCTCACTACATACAGATTATACAGCCACCACTAGGGGGAGCTCACTACATACAGATTATACAGCCACCACTAGAGGGAGCTCACTTCATACAGATCATACAGCCACTAATGGAGTGAGTTCACTATATATAGATTATACAGCCACAACTAGAGGGAGTTGACGACATACAGATTATACAGCCACCACTAGGGGGAGCTCACTACATACATATTATAGAGCCACCACTAGAGGGAGCTCACTACATACAGATTATACAGCCACCACTAGGGGGAGCTCACTTCATACAGATTATACAGTCACCACTAGAGGGAGCTCACTACATACAGATTATATAGTCACCACTAGAGGGAGCTCACTACATACAGATTATACAGTCACCACTAGAGGGAGCTCACTACATACAGATTATACAGTCACCACTAGAGGGAGCCCATTACATACAGGTTATACAGTCACCACTAGAGGGCGCTCACTACATACAGATTATACAGCCACCACTAGAGGGAATTCACAACATACAGATTATACAGTCACCACTAGAGGGAATTCACGACATACAGATTATACAGTCACCACTAGAGGGAATTCATGACATACAGATTATACAGCCACCACTAGAGGGAGCTCACTACATACAGAATATACAGCCACCACTAGAGTGAGCTCACTCCATACAGATCATACAGCCACCACTAGAGGGAGCTCACTACATACAGATTATATAGCCACCACTAGAGGGAGCTCACTATATACAGATCATACAGTCACCACTAGAGGGAGCTCACTACATACAGATTATACAGCCACCACTAGGGGGAGCTCACTACATACAGATTATACAGCCACCACTAGAGGGAGCTCACTACATACAGATTATATAGCCACCACTAGAGGGAGCTCACTACATACAGATTATACAGCCACCACTAGAGGGAGCTCACTACATACAGATTATACAGTCACCACTAGAGGGAGCTCACTACATACAGATTATACAGTCACCACTAGAGGGAGCTCACTACATACAGATTATACAGTCACCACTAGAGGGAGCACCATATATAATGATTGAATTGTATACTGAACTAATAAATAGCCTAGTATACAGTAAGCTCCCTCTTGTGGTATTGGCTGGTACTGACAATTATATTATTAGCTTGTCTATGCAGAGGATTTGGAGCTATGTCTCCCAAAATCACCATAAGGATGTATGAGGAAATGACTCCATGGAGGGGTCTCTCACCTGATTGGGGTCCGGCTCCACTTCATCCCAGTTATGTGTCAGGTGTTTTTGCTCGTAAGCTTGGAAGGGTTTATGGCGGACAGACGGCAGAATGCGGTAAAGCCAACTGAGAATGTGAAATATGAGACATAACCCCTATCATCTGGACTATCAGCGCTCAAGTTAAAGATGGGTGACAAACTGTCTGTAGGGTAATAGCGATAATGGAGGCCATATTGGTTGTCACCCAACTTTCTCAGGAACTGATATAAGTCAGAAATGACTGGCTCTTAAAGGGATTTCCATCCACTTACCTTCTCTTATTGGAGCTCCTGGGACAGGTGAAGGCAGAACCGGAGAGCTGCTCGGCGTACAGACCGTACGGACAGACCTGTGGGTTATTCTGAAGAGCAGGAGACAGTAAGTTCTCCATTTTATAATTCCACATATTGTTCCAGTGTACTGCCAAGTTCAAGACCTCTGCTTGCTGGCCGTGAAGGAAAGCATTCATTATTTGCATCCAGAGCTGCAGGACTCTCTCTCCGGAATGTGCAAGACACAGTAAACAATGAACGTTCTCATTCAAAGACAGCAAGCAGAGATCATGGCAATGGAGAAGTGTTGACATTTTCATTCTGCAATGGTGACGCTTTATGTAGAGATTAATATAGATTATTACAGATTATGACACTGACCTGTCCCTCGGGTAAAGCGCCAGGACATCGAAGATCCTCAGAGGAGAATTCATTGCCAAATCCGGAGAGGTACTGCAGACAGAGGGCGAGGTTAGAGGTAGCACATGCCTCAAATCTCCTGCAAACAATGTAGTGCCCTGGAGCAAGGATACTGTGAAGTCTGGACATTTGCCTATTTGCCCTATGTAAAGTTAAACTTCTTACTTTATTTCTCTTGAAAGGGATAATTTATACTGCTTATTACTGCGTTTTATATGTAAATTGTGATAGATATCCTGTTAATTTTCACTGTATTTGCAAAGCTCTGTGGAAAGGGTTAATGAACACTGAGAGACTGTTAGGACTTTGAATGAGAAGCTGGTACTTTTCAACAGCTGCCATAGAGTTTAAAGCAGAGCATGTTTTGGGGGGAAAAAGTCAAACCTTGTTTACCACCAAACCCAGTCTGACCTTTTGAATTTCTGGTTGTTAGCTCTGTTGTTATGTCTGGAAACTTGTTTTTGTCTGGAAAAACTGTTGTGTCATTGAGAATCATTGAAACTCCAATGTAAGTCTGTGAGAGACGGAAAGCGTAACAGTGTATCTGTTTGTGCTGGATTCTCCACTCCACCCCTCCCACTAGAAGGTTCTAGTCTAGCCAAAACTGTCTATAAGAAGAGCAGTCCGAGCCCCTAGTGTTCTGCAGTTAGGGACCAGTGCTTGGAAGAGGAGACTCATGCCAATCTGCCTAAGTGACCAAAAGAGGACGTTGAGATGGGGACGGTGAGCCACAGACCCTGGATCACCAGCCTTGTGACCAAGGAGCCACCTGGACTACTGAGCGACAGACCGTCAGCCCTTGACCAGGGTATCAGCCTTCTGAGAGAGTGAGAAGTACAGCTAGCTCAGGCCTTTCCTCAGTATCAAACCTTCTTCTGCCAGGGAGGAGACTTAAGAAGACAGCCCTATGCCGCGCCTGTTTTGTTTTGCACCTGAATCCTTCCAGTAAAGAAGCACGCTGGTTACTACAGACCCTGACTCTCTGGACTTATTTCCAATTGGGGTGCACCACGCTTTACCATCCCTTCCAAAGAGCAGCAACACATGGTGACCCAGCGTAGCATTGGAGCCACTCCAAACCCAGCCACTGCAATTTGGCGTCACGAACAGGATACGGTCCAGCACCAGCAGAGTAAGTCATCATGAAACCAGCCCGATAGAATCAAGACAACCAGTGGCTTTTACAGGAAGGCCCTAGTCTGCATCTGAGGTGAACCAGCCCCATGAAAGTATCTGTGACTGTTACCCTTATGGGGTCTGCCACAAGCAAGTGACTACTATATCCCGCATTACTACAGTATCCTGCATCACTAACCATAGAATTGCTAGTGAATAAAGAAAAGTCTTCTTAGGAATATGTAGAGGATTCATCTATGATACTGTCCACTGTTGCTGATGATGCTGAAGATCTCTGGATCCTTTCAAAAATATTGTCTTGCTGCAAGCTATGTAAAAGCCTATGTACTGGTCAGATTCAGTTAGGAAGTCTGTGATATTGCCAGCTTTAATAAAAGGCAAACGAGAGTGAAGTGAAAAAGGGTCAAAATGAAGCGTGAAATGATGACCACATATAGAAGGGGCTTTCTCATGTACACCGTGTATATTATGCGTGATGATCAGGTTGATGGTACTGTTTGCCAGTCAGGTAATTGGTTTGGTCCAGATAGCAATGTCCTTTTAAGTGTTTTCGGTGCAGGTGCAGTTGCCGGCCCGAGAGCCGATGAAAAAGTAGGGGAGCGCCGGGCCCTACGTCCTAGATCTCTGACCTGAACACAGTACCTCCCCAGTGGTGACCAGTGATGACCATTTCGAGGACCTTATCGAAGACTGCCAACTTCCAGCTTGCTGACCACTGATAACCAGCTTGACGTCTTAAGCCTTGATCAGCCACATGCATCCCTCATGTTCTATAGAACCAGCTACCAGGATGCATCATCAGTTGACAGCAGATTACAGCATCAACAGCCCATCAAAGTGGAACAAAACAAGCCGTATTGTAGACTACTGAGCCCATGCTGAATCCAGTTCGTAACATTTCAATGCCTGCACCCTAGGGAAAGATTGAAGGCCACCCTAAAGCTGGACTATCTCAGACCCTACATACATAGTTGGTGCCTGTTGCATACATTTTCTTTCTTCAATAGTCCTGATTTGGGGATGCCACTGTTAAAGTAGGGGAGAGTGTAGGGCCCTGGAGCAGGGGTACTGTGCAGTCTGGACATTTGTGTACATTTGCCTATTTCCCCTTTACAAAGTTAAAACTTCTGACTTTATTTCTCTTGAAAAGGTTCACTTATACTGTTTATTACTGTGTTACTGCATTTTATATGTAAGTTTTGATATATATCCTGTTCACTGTATTTACATGGCTCTGTAGAAAGGGTTAATGAACACTGAGAGACTGTTAGGACTTTGAATGAGAAGCTGGCAATTTTCCACTGCTGCCATAGGGTTTAAAGAAGACCATGTTTCGGAGGGAAACATGCACATGTTTACCACCAAAAGCAGACAGCCAGACCTTGTGAATGTCTGGTTTTAGCTCTGTTGTTATGTCTGGAAACTTGTTTTTGCCCGGAAAAACTGCTGTGTCATTGAGTATCATTGAAGCTCTAATGTCAGTCTATGAGAGACGGAAAGTGTTACAATGCATTTTCTTGGGTGAGTTTCTCCTCTCCATCCCCCCCACTAGAAAGTTCCAGTGTAGCTAGAAATGGTATATAAGGAGAGCAGTCAGAGCCAGTGGCGTACATAGAGAAGTAAGGGCCCGTTAGCAAGTACAAATTAGGCCCCCACACAGGACAGAAGGGATTCTGCCTAAACCCTTTTCAATGACCCTTGGGCCATTTTTTCCACTGCCATATTTGATAAAAGTTGTTCCTTTAGAGGGTAGAGTCTTGATTAAGTTTTCACCTCCAGTAGAAGAGGAGATAATCCCAACTAAGACTGTGCCCCATAGCAGTCGCATGGTCTGCTTCTATGGTAGTTACGTCCCTGGTCAGGGCCCCTAGTGTTCTGCAGTTAGGGACCAGTGCTTGGAGGGGAGACTCTGCCAGACGACAGAAGAAGACGCTGAGATGGGGATGCTGAGTCACAGACCCTGGATTACCAGCCCTGGACCAGGGTACCAGCCTTCTGCGAGAGAGGTACAGCTAGCTCAGGCCTTTACTTAGCATCAACCCCTTCTTCTGCCAGGGAGGAGACTGAAGAAGACTGCTCAGTGCACTGCCTGTATTGTTTTGCACCTGAATCCCTCCAGTAAAGAAGCTGGTTGACTGTAGACCCTGACTCTCAGGACTTATTTCCCATTGGGGTGCACCACGCTTTACCTTCCCTTCCGGAGAGCAGTAACATGTGATGAAACCTCAACTGTATCTGGGGGACCCAGCCCCAAACCCAGCCACTGCAATAAGGGACGGAGCTATGGTGGCCACCTTAGTACATAACCTTGCTGATTGCAGCCTGCATGGAGATGGGGGCGCCAGCAAGCCAAAAAAAACTAAAAATAGGATATTAAAATACAGAGCAGCAACCCAAACATTTACTGTAAGTGAAATAAAGACAGGATACAGCTATGCTTCACACAACTATAGTGGGGGCTGACTACGAACAGATCATACAGCCACCACTAGAGGGAACCGACTATATACACTTTATACAGCCACCACTAAAGGAAGCTGGATATATAAGCATCATACAGCCTCCACTAGGGGGAGCTCACTACATACAGATTATACAGCCACCACTAGAGGGAGCTCACTACATACAGATTATACAGCCACCACTAGAGGGAGCTCACTACATACAGATTATACAGCCACCACTAGAGGGAGCTCACTACATACAGATTATACAGCCACCACTAGAGGGAGCTCACTACATACAGATTATACAGCCACCACTAGAGGGAGCTCACTACATACACATCATATAAGATAGCCACTGCTAGAGGGAGCTCACTAGATACAGATTTTAAAGTCATCACTAGGGGGAGCTCACTACATACAGATTATACAGCCACCACTAGAGGGAGCTTACTACATACAGATTATACAGTCACCACTAGAGGGAGCTCACTACATACAGATTATACAGTCACCACTAGAGGGAGCTCACTACATACAGATTATACAGCCACCTCTAGGGGGAGCTCACTACATACAGATTATACAGTCATCACTAGAGGGAGCTCACTACATACACATTATACAGCCACCACTAGAGGGAGCTCACTACATACAGATTATACAGCCACCACTAGAGGGAGCTCACTACATACAGATTATACAGTCACCACTAGAGGGAGCTCACTATATACAGATTATACAGCCACCACCAGGGGGAGCTCACTACATACAGATTATACAGTCATCACTAGAGGGAGCTCACTACATACACATTATACAGCCACCACTAGAGGGAGCTCACTACATACAGATTATACAGCCACCACTAGAGGGAGCTCACTACATACAGATTATACAGCCACCACTAGAGGGAGCTCACTACATACAGATTATACAGCCACCACTAGAGGGAGCTCACTACATACAGATCATACAGCCACCACTAGGGAGAACTCACTACATACAGATCATACAGCCACCACTAGGGAGAACTCACTACATACAGATTATACAGCCACCACTAGAGGGAGCTCACTACATACAGATTATACAGCCTTCACTAGAGGGAGCTCACTACATACAGATTATACAGTCACCACTAGAGGGAGCTCAGTACATACATATTATACAGCCACCACTAGAGGGAGCTCACTACATACAGATTATACAGTCACCACTAGAGGGAGCTCAGTACATACAGATTATACAGCCACCACTAGAGGGAGCTCACTACATACAGATTATACAGTCACCACTAGAGTGAGCTCAGTACATACAGATTATACAGTCACCACTAGAGGGAGCTCAGTACATACATATTATAAAGCCACCACGACAAGTGAGCAACAAATAGTGCGACAGAACCACAGGTTGGGTTTGGAGTAGACAGCTATGAAGGTGAACTGGAAGTCCAGTAGCTGTTTGGGGCTGGGTGGAGGTCAGTTGATGATTACTGTGGTTCTAGGATAAGAGTGGGGGAAGGTAGGGGGTGTTAGGGCCGGACACATTGTCACAGGTGCTGTGTACAGATTCAGGTCTGAGCCACACGAATCTGCTGAGTCACACTGTGTCAGCCCTGTGCTGCATCTGGGAGAAGTTACCGATACTACAGCATCTGGAGGGGGAGCGGCCATAATAAACTATGGGGGGGTTGCATTTCGACACGACGGGGGCTCTGCAGACATGCATAGAGATAGACCAGGGCGGTAGTTCTTTTCAGGACTTCCACTGCTCCCAGTAACTGGACAGATTCAGGATCCTGGGAAAGTTGGGTGACTGCTATTGTGGCTGAAGAAGGAGGACAATATTGGGGCCCATGATGCTGCGTGCGGGCTGCCGTACCCGTCACTTCAGGCTCCAGATCAGACAGTGACACATTCAGAAAACAAGGCTGTATAATCCGTGCCCCCTTTAATGCCCCTGCTATGCCTCTCATTGCCCGCAGTCCCTTGTTTCGGGCAGCGGTGACATTTTCTTCCTCTCACTGGGAGCTGTGAAATATTTAGCAGCGTCCTGTTCCCCGCAGGTTAATCTGGTCTCCCCCTCCACCTTGGTAGCACAACATAACCTGCCACCGGTGACCTTTCCAGACCTCGCGCCACTGAAGGTGCTGGAGCCGGTGCTGGTAATCCGGGATCCGTGCAGACCCATCACTTATTTATAAAGGGCAGGGGCCGGCGGTGGTCGCTCTCCTGCCGATTGCTGATGATTCATTAATTCCTCTGCTCGTTAATCATGTTTATATTTACAGAAGGAAAAGAAGATGCACAATTAACCCCCGACGGCGGCGAAGCAGCGCAAAAGACCATTAGATGGCAGACAGGCCACAGCAAACCTGCCAGGATGATTAGCGCATTGCTGCAGAGTTATAACAACACCTAACAGACCCGCTCCCGCAGGTGGATTACATGGAGCGGGGCTGGAAAGGTGGGGCGTAACCTCTCGTTTTGGGAACTTTCTCCTTCCCTCTGCTCCTGTGATTGTGCCCAAAGCTGTACGCTGATCTCCTCCTCCTCCCCTCTCACAGCATACAGTTTCATAGACACAACTCAGAAGCTGCATCCCCCTCCTCCTAATATTCTCTGGATCACAATAGATGCATTTTTTGCTGACGGAGAAACTGACTTTTTCTGTTTTCAACTGGTGTTTTATTCCTTTGTCCATGTGGTTAATGTAAAGCAGATCTGAAGCAGCAGTAAACAGAAGGGGTGAACTTCTATCTCAGACACTACTGTACAGGGGAACGCTGCATCAGACACGATTATATGGGGTATTTCTAGGAGAGGCACTATTGTATCAGGCTACTATTTTATTCGGGCACTTCTATATCAGACACGGTTATATTGGGGCACATCTATATCAGACACTGTTATATTCGGGCACTTCTATATCAGACACTGTTATATTGGGGCACTTCTATATCAGACACTGTTATATTCGGGCACTTCTATATCAGACACTGTTATATTGGGGCACTTCTATATCAGACACTGTTATATTCGGGCACTTCTATATCAGACACTGTTATATTGGGGCACTTCTATATCAGACACTGTTATATTGGGGCACTTCTATATCAGACACTGTTATATTGGGGCACTTCTATATCAGACACTGTTATATTGGGGCACTTCTATATCAGACACTGTTATATTGGGGCACTTCTATATCAGACACTGTTATATTGGGGCACTTCTATATCAGACACTGTTATATTGGGGCACTTCTATATCAGACACTGTTATATTGGGGCACTTCTATATCAGACACTGTTATATTGGGGCACTTCTATATCAGACACTGTTATATTGGGGCACTTCTATATCAGACACTGTTATATTGGGGCACTTCTATATCAGACACTGTTATATTGGGGCACTTCTATATCAGACACTGTTATATTGGGGCACTTCTATATCAGACACTGTTATATTGGGGCACTTCTATATCAGACACTGTTATATTGGGGCACTTCTATATCAGACACTGTTATATTGGGGCACTTCTATATCAGACACTGTTATATTCGGGCACTTCTATATCAGACACTGTTATATTGGGGCACTTCTATATCAGACACTGTTATATTGGGGCACTTCTATATCAGACACTGTTATATTAGGGCACTTCTATATCAGACACTGTTATATTCGGGCACTTCTATATCAGACACTGTTATATTGGGGCACTTCTATATCAGACACTGTTATATTGGGGCACTTCTATATCAGACACTGTTATATTCGGGCACTTCTATATCAGACACTGTTATATTCGGGCACTTCTATATCAGACACTGTTATATTGGGGCACTTCTATATCAGACACTGTTATATTGGGGCACTTCTATATCAGACACTGTTATATTGGGGCACTTCTATATCAGACACTGTTATATTGGGGCACTTCTATATCAGACACTGTTATATTGGGGCACTTCTATATCAGACACTGTTATATTGGGGCACTTCTATATCAGACACTGTTATATTGGGGCACTTCTATATCAGACACTGTTATATTGGGGCACTTCTATATCAGACACTGTTATATTGGGGCACTTCTATATCAGACACTGTTATATTGGGGCACTTCTATATCAGACACTGTTATATTCGGGCACTTCTATATCAGACACTGTTATATTCGGGCACTTCTATATCAGACACTGTTATATTGGGGCACTTCTATATCAGACACTGTTATATTGGGGCACTTCTATATCAGACACTGTTATATTGGGGCACTTCTATATCAGACACTGTTATATTGGGGCACTTCTATATCAGACACTGTTATATTGGGGCACTTCTATATCAGACACTGTTATATTGGGGCACTTCTATATCAGACACTGTTATATTGGGGCACTTCTATATCAGACACTGTTATATTGGGGCACTTCTATATCAGACACTGTTATATTGGGGCACTTCTATATCAGACACTGTTATATTGGGGCACTTCTATATCAGACACTGTTATATTGGGGCACTTCTATATCAGACACTGTTATATTGGGGCACTTCTATATCAGACACTGTTATATTGGGGCACTTCTATATCAGACACTGTTATATTGGGGCACTTCTATATCAGACACTGTTATATTGGGGCACTTCTATATCAGACACTGTTATATTCGGGCACTTCTATATCAGACACTGTTATATTCGGGCACTTCTATATCAGACACTGTTATATTCGGGCACTTCTATATCAGACACTGTTATATTGGGGCACTTCAATATCAGACACTGTTATATTGGGGCACTTCTATATAAGACACTGTTATATTGGGGCACTTCTATATCAGACACTGTTATATTGGGGCACTTCTATATCAGACACTGTTATATTGGGGCACTTCTATATCAGACACTGTTATATTCGGGCACTTCTATATCAGACACTGTTATATTGGGGCACTTCTATATCAGACACTGTTATATTGGGGCACTTCTATATCAGACACTGTTATATTGGGGCACTTCTATATCAGACACTGTTATATTGGGGCACTTCTATATCAGACACTGTTATATTGGGGCACTTCTATATCAGACACTGTTATATTGGGGCACTTCTATATCAGACACTGTTATATTGGGGCACTTCTATATCAGACACTGTTATATTTGGGCACTTCAATATCAGACACTGTTATATTGGGGCACTTCTATATCAGACACTGTTATATTGGGGCACTTCTATATCAGGCACTGTTATATTGGGGCACTTCTATATCAGACACTGTTATATTCGGGCACTTCTATATCAGACACTGTTATATTCGGGCACTTTTATATCAGACACTGTTATATTGGGGCACTTCTATATCAGACACTGTTATATTCGGGCACATCTATATCAGACACTGTTGTATTGGGGCACTTCTATATCAGACACTGTTATATTCGGGCACTTCTATATCAGACACTGTTATATTCGGGCACTTCTATATCAGACACTGTTATATTCGGGCACTTCTATATCAGACACTGTTATATTCATGCACTTCTATATCAGATACTGTTATATTGGGGCACATCTATATCAGACACTGTTATATTGGGGCACTTCTATATCAGACACTGTTATATTCGGGCACTTCTATATCAGACACTGTTATATTCGGGCACTTCTATATCAGACACTGTTATATTGGGGCACTTCTATATCAGACACTGTTATATTGGGGCACTTCTATATCAGACACTATTATATTGGGACACTTCTATATCAGACACTGTTATATTGGGGCACATCTATATCAGACACTGTTATATTGGGGCACTTCTATATCAGACACTGTTATATTCGGGCACTTTTATATCAGACACTGATATATTGGGGCACTTCTATATCAGACACGGTTATATTCGGGCACTTCTATATCAGACACTGATATATTCGGGCACTTCTATATCAGACACTGTTATATTCGGGCACTTCTATATCAGACACTGTTATATTCGGGCACTTCTATATCAGACACTGTTATATTCGGGCACTTCTATATGACTATTGTATAATGTCACATAGTATATTATAAGCGGAGGATGAAGGAGTTGTAGTTGTCCCCTCCTGTCGGGGGGGCTGATCCTCTGACAGGGTTAATGGTGACATCGGCAGGAATGTGACTGGAGGGTTGAACGCTTCCATGTGGATGAGCAGCTGGGCAGATGTTGGAGCGCAGACTGTGATTGGCTGCGGCGGGAGCGGCCTCCCCACCGCCCTCCACCGCTCCAGCCAAATACTCCACATCAGGAGGCATCAAAGGTCGCAGAAAGCGAGAGGCCTCACCAAGCCACACATGGCTGGGAAACTACAACTCCCAACATACATTAAAAGCTACAGCTTTTCAGCTGTTGTGATACTACAACTCCCAGTATGCCCATAGTAATGTATCATATAATTACTGCCTACCACAGGACTGCAGGTGACATCTACTACATTATCTGTACTCAGAGAGATATCACTGTGTTATCTGTGGTGTTACATAGGACTGCAGGTGACATCTACTACATTATCTGTACTCAGAGAGATATCACTGTGTTATCTGTGGTGTTACATAGGACTGCAGGTGACATCTACTACATTATCTGTACTCAGAGTTATCACTGTGTTATCTGTGGTGTTACATAGGACTGCAGGTGACATCTACTACATTATCTGTACTCAGAGAGATATCACTGTGTTATCTGTGGTGTTACATAGGACTGCAGGTGACATCTACTACATTATCTGTACTCAGAGATATCACTGTGTTATCTGTGGTGTTACATAGGACTGCAGGTGACATCTACTACATTATCTGTACTCAGAGAGATATCACTGTGTTATCTGTGGTGTTACATAGGACTGCAGGTGACATCTACTACATTATCTGTACTCAGAGAGATATCACTGTGTTATCTGTGGTGTTACATAGGACTGCAGGTGACATCTACTACATTATCTGTACTCAGAGAGTTATCACTGTGGTATCTGTGGTGTTACATAGGACTGCAGGTGACATCTACTACATTATCTGTACTCAGAGAGTGATCACTGTGTTATCTGTGGTGTTACATAGGACTGCAGGTGACATCTACTACATTATCTGTACTCAGAGTTATCACTGTGTTATCTGTGGTGTTACATAGGACTGCAGGTGACATCTACTACATTATCTGTACTCAGAGAGCTATCACTGTGTTATCTGTGGTGTTACATAGGACTGCAGGTGACATCTACTACATTATCTGTACTCAGAGAGTTATCACTGTG